>JANRMT010062813.1:50029986-50082811 GCA_026402145.1 Polypterus bichir lapradei | reverse complement strand
CAGGTTTTGTTATGCAGCATGTTCATATTTGAATTTGTATAATTTTGACAGGATATATTTTTATGGAGAGCAAAATCTTTTGGGATATTTAAAATCTAAGTTTATTTTTTATATAAAATTACATAAGAGTAAAGAAATTTGAATGTTTGTTCTTTTAACGTTTACTTTATTTCTAACTTGTATAATTTAGACAGGATATATTTTTATGGAGAGCAAAATATTATAAGTTGTTTAAGGTTTGAGTTGATTTATTCAGGAATAATATTCCTGTCTGTTTTTACCATTCCTACCAAAGATATTTCTGTCAACTAAATAAAAATTCCTTCTATTTAAAATTTAAATAGAACTTGAACAGATACGATTGTTCATAATATCCACGCAGACTTTCACGTAAGAGCGGGAGTTATCTGTTTTAACAAGCAGCGTATTGCACTGATACGAAATAGCTGTGTGTGTATATATGTAGATATGTATGTATATGTATATATATGTTTATATATGTGTGTGTGTATGTATATATATATGTATTTGTGTGTATATATGTGTGTGTATGTATGTATATGTGTATGTATATGTATGTGTATATATGTAGATATATATGTATGTATATATGTGTGTGTGTATATATATGTGTATATGTATAGATATATATATATATGTTTATGTGTGTGTGTGTGTGTGTGTAAATATATATATATATATATGACAGCAACACTCATCACTCACAACAGTGACAAAACAATTACATTGACAATCATGTTACGTTATTTTCAAAATGTTTCGTTTTCTTTTTCATTACTTCTTTAACACACTACTTCTCCGGTGCGAAGCGTGGGTATTTTGCTAGTATATATATATATGTGTATATATATTTATATTTACTCTGGTATTAACTTGTCCCTTCTTATTGCTTGCTTAATCATTGTAATGGTAGTTGCATTTTGGAGGGGACATCAGATATTTATGACACAGTAATATTCTGATCATTTTGTATTTCTAAACACTGATCGACATTCAGAGACAACCGCACAGCTCCAGTTTTCCCTACCCTTCCTAATGTGGATTTCTCTTAAATTAACAGCTGCAAGAAGAAATAACAGCAGTCATCAATAGATTGATCTGTACTAACTGAATGCCCCAGTTCAGCAGCTGACCCTTCAAATATCTTGATCGCAGTCTCATTTTTTTTTCTTTCTTCTGACTTTAAGAGACAAATTACACGCAGAATCACATCTACACACCTCAATTTTTTCTTTGTATTTTTCCCCTGTTATTTGTATCTGCCAGAGGTGATCTCCTCATGAAACATAGTTTATCACTGACAGAAAGCTCCACTGTGATTTGTTTCCTTATTGACAGAGTTTCAGAGTAATCCAGATCAGGAAGGACTTAAGGATGGATAATTTTTGTATGGAGAAAACTGGAACTGCATGGTTTTATGTGCATTGCATGCTGATCACTGATAAGGGATACCAAATGATAATATTCCTGCTTCACAAATAATTGATGGTTTGTGCTGGGTTTTAACTATAAACTGAAGTAAATAAAAATCGTCTAATGTATCCTTGGCATGCTATGCTCCAAATGTATTCTGAGAAGTGATACTTTTTATATTTTTTTCTTTTCAAGTTTTAGCTTATAGTACAACATTTTTGTGTATGTGAAATCCATGTAAACCTGAGTTTCCTTGTACTGTCATGCCTTGCAAGTAAATGGCAGTAAATGCCCTGGGTATTTATTTTTGCCCTTTCTCACACTGACACAGGAGATCCCAAACTTAATGAGTAGAGTGTGTGTGTGTGTGCGCATGCGTGCGTTTTAGGACAGTTTATAACAAGAATAAAACATTAGTTATTTATTACAGGAATATTCTGATGTGATGTCCTCACATGACTGTTTACATAGAACTAATATCCAAATCAAGATCTATTGGAAAAATGATATTCTCAGCAGACATTTAAAGCTAGTCTGTCAGAGGACAGGTGTGAAAGGTAAACATTGGGGCAGAAACACTGTAGTTTATTTGGGGAAACCAGGGATCAAAACAACAAGCAGGAGATGATACAGACATACTTGCATGAAAACCAGAGAATTAAACTGCTCAGTGCACAGGCAGCTAGTTATGAAGCTATTGTATCTAGTTATAAAGCATGCTGTCTAACCAGCTGTAAATCGCGCTGTCACTTCTGTCTGCAGCGCACTATATGATATATATACAGTATATATATATAGTTCTTTGTTTATGTCATTTTATACGTTATTTATATTTGTGACAGTACTTAAAGTGCTGCATAATATGACATGTTTAAAGTCAAAACTAACTTCTTCACACATCACACATAAATAGCGGTGCCGTGCAGTGGACAAGGGGTAAAAGAAGACAGTGTTTAGGATGTGCCCTAATTCACAGAAACTATTCACTATAAACTGTATTTGGTGTAACCTATTAAATTAATAGATCACAATATTTTGAATACATCGTTTGTAGATTAAACTATCGTTCATATCATGGCACTTGATATATTGCCCAGGCCTATGATAAAGCATAAAAACACAAATACTCTCTCCAGATTTAAGTGTTTTTGCAGTTTTTTTCAATTGCAGATGTGTACGTCAGAAAGCGAGAAATTTAGTGTTTTTTTTTTCTCTTTCTTGGAAATTTATACTCATTACTTTAACTATTAAGAGAAAGTGAAAATCCTAATGTTTCTTTTTTCATGAATTTCTGATTACTCATCACCATACACATTTTTTCAATACCTCATGCTACAGAACATTTAATAGTGTAACTACACAGAAAGTTTATCATTCTCTTGCAAAAGTCTAAGAAGTGTGGAAGTATTTAACACACCATACTTCACATTCTCTTGTTGTCTGGTCAGTCTGTGTGCTGAGCAGTATGATTCAAAGTTTACCTCACTGCAGTCGCATATCATCTGTCCCTAATAAGGTATAAGATTTTATGAATCAAGTGGGAGGAAGAAGTAAAGATTTTGGTGAATATATGGATTTTTCCAATATACTTGTATTTTGACAATCATCCTTTAACAATATAAAGTTAAATTCGGAGAAAAACTGCAAAAATGGCAGAGAAAAATATGTTTATTCCAAAACATAAACACAATTTAAATAACCATTGTACCGTGTTAACACATTTCCCAGGACATTTACCAAAGTTTCTAATAGCAAGATCTTTGTTTTTATTTTATTTTATTTATATTATCAAACAGATAAAGAGCCTAAGCTTGAACGTTCAAACAGGTTTCCCTGACAATTTGTGAATGCACCTATTATACTGTTTAAAAAGTAAATCTAGTCCTTCAGAATGCAGCACAGCATGAAACATATGGCATAATGTTAGTGTGATAAAGTATGTAGAACAAAACTCTGTAAAGGACTTTTGCAGTTTATGAAAATATGCTTTATTTATGATAAATTGGTCCATTAAAATGTAAACATTGTTAGACAAACTATATAGCTAAGTAACCTATTTTTGCCTAATGGTATAAATTTGATTTTAGTAAAATATGAAAAGAGGAGGGAAAACAAATGTGTTTTTCTAGAGTTTATCTTAAATTCTGATATCTTAAACATAGATTTTTCTTTCCGTTTGCAAAAATAGAAGTTTAACAAATACAAGTTAAATGGATGCAAAATGCACTATACCATATAATAAATTCTATGTTATTGTTTGTCTTACAGAAGTACACTATGATGTACGTCTTCATTTGTTTGATAAACAGACGTATATAATGGTAAAAATGAGCATTTTAACTTTTGTATCTATATATAGTATTTATGTATTTTTCAGTTCTGTTCAGCAGGCCCCATGTATGATGTGCAACCATCAAAGTATCTTTGACACAATTAGCTACTTCTTAAATATAACCTGTTCTTTAAATATCATTTTAAATTAAAACAAAGCTGAAACAAAAAATGTAACCCAAAACGTTTGAATTATTTTATTTAATTTTGTTTTAACTTAAATATTCAAAAAGTGATCATTGTTTTGTATTTTGACGAAATACAGCATTATTGTAAAACAGGGAGTGCTATTGTACGATGCATTATGTAGCTCATTTGTTGAGTTTTTCAGTACTGTCGGTAGATCTTTGTGTATTTCATTTTGTTTTTCAAATTAAGCCTCTTTTAATTTGGTTGTTTCATTCCAGCATTAATACAGTTCTTTAGTTTATTTTGTTTCACCTGAAGAATTTCAGGGTAAGTGCTTTTGGCATTGGAATACGTCTGAGAAACTGTAGAATGTCTAAGTCTGTATATTTTTATAATCGCATTTGGGTGGAGAACTGTGTTTTAGACCAATACTTACTTGATTATAAGTCAGATGTGAGAGCAAAAAAGAAAAAAAAATCCCAAAACACATTCCTCTTATTTTTCATCTTGATCAAATTGTCATTCCCCAAAAAGCCCACCCTTTTCCTGACTATTTAAAACTTAATGCTTAGTTAAACAGCTGCATTGCATTTTCCATGGAGATGTATGCCACTCGCTGTGCCCCATGAGTATTTATTAACCACATAGTAAAAGTTTCCCTAGATACCTTTACCTGTTTGTGTATGTGTATTTAAGTATAAGTAACTTGAAAATTAAACCCCACAGTTGATAAAACATATACATTAGTTTAAAAATAATTCTACTTGTTTCCTTTAAAATCATAGTCTTTAGTTTTTGGAAAACTAAATTAACATTTAGGGATATCTAAAAGTACATTTCAGAAATTGTACAATCCAGTTCACCTTAAAACATATCTAAAGCTTATTTTGAGATATTGTGAATCAAATTTCATTAACACTTCTGTAGTAATTTCTGAGATTAATTTTCCGAATTTTTAAAGTAACTTCCTGTGCAATTTGTTATCTTAGATTTGGGGGGGTACTCACAGGAAACTTCGAGATGCACAAGTACAGTACTCACAGGTACGCTAAGAAACATTGCTTGTGCTCTAAGTTGATATTGAAAGAACACTTCTCAGTAAATTAAATAGGAGGTGGGTGCAACAGATAGCATTAAGTCCTTTATCAAACATGTTATTCTCAACAGAGTCAAAACGGTGAGCAGAATCTGACTCGAGGTTTGTGGGTTACAATGCACAAAGATGAGCTGACACTGAAACAATTTATTTAATCTCTTTTACGCATAGCTGTGGCATGACTAATCATAGACAAATATACATCAATAGAATGAGCTCAATTTCAGCTAACCAATGGCAATAAGCCTTTCACTGTATGTGGCTTGACGTAGGTGGGTTCTTGGTGTGTACATTTACAAATTGCATATTTTAATAATGAAAGACGATATTGAAACGTGTGATTTATTTGGAAGAAGACACCCTTGGGTGCGGATGATATTTCTTTATTCCATTTCATAGAGTTTGACTTTAGCACATCATGACTGGCAGACTGACTTAAATAAAATGTAACCTTCCCAAGTACCATCATACCATTAGTTCCTGCTGAAGTGAGACACCTGAAGTAATCTTTGCAGCATGGGCACAACTAGCCTCTTGTTCATCAAATAAAAACCCAAGAAATTAATTGTTTTGTGTTTTCCTGTTTTCCTGAAAAATGTTGCCTGGTCTGATGAGTCTCGATTTCTGTTGAGACATTCAAATGGTAGAGTCAGAATTTGGCGTAAACAGAATGAGAACATGGATCCATCATGCCTTGTTACCACTGTGCAGGCTGGTGGTGGTGGTGTAGTAATGGTGTGGGGGATGTTTTCTTGGCACACTTTAGGCCCCTTAGTGCCAATTGGGCATCGTCTAAATGCCATGGGCTACCTGAGCATTGTTTCTGACCATGTCCATCCCTTTATGACCACCATGTACCCATCCTCTGATGGCTACTTCCAGCAGGATAATGCACCATGTCACAAAGCTCGAATCATTTCAAATTGGTTTCTTGAACATGACAATGAGTTCACTGTACTAAAATGGCCCCCACAGTCACCAGATCTCAACCCAATGGAGCATCTTTGGGATGTGGTGGAACGGGAGCTTCGTGCCCTGGATGTGCATCCCACAAATCTCCATCAACTGCAAGATGCTATTCTATCAATATGGGCCAACATTTCTAAAGAATGCTTTCAGCACCTTGTTGAATCAATGCCACGTAGAATTAAGGCAGTTCTGAAGGCGAAAGGGGGTCAAACACCGTATTAGTATGATGTTCTTAATAATCCTTTAGTTGAGTGTTTGTTTGGTATCATTGTGATAACCCGTGTAGTGGGAAGTAGCCCCAGCCTACACTCTGGACATCTGATAGTTTATGAACCAAACAGGATCAGTGGAGAGATGAGACACAGACAAAAATTGAAGGGTGAATGGTGCAAGTTTATTTACAAGAGTGTTGTACAACCAAAATGCAGTAGTTTCAGGTGGGCTTTGAGACACAGTCCTTCAACACTGACACTTCTTCAGAAATAAATAAAATCAAACAAAAAGGAAAAATACCGTGTATTTACAAAAACAGTGCACTCCTACAAAAACTACACACACACTCCAATAATTAAGGTTGTCTTCTTTTATCCCTGGCTCAAGACACTCCTCCAGCAGGAAAGAAAAATGCACAAAAACAAGTGTCTGTATATACAAAAAAACAATTGCACCAAATAAGTATATATACCTCCACCAAAACGATCACTAGGAGATATATAACTCTATATACAAAAGAATATATACAAAAGCCATCAAAATCACAACTGCTCCTCCAAATAGCTCAGCGGTGCTTACTCATACCTCACCTTTAGGTCCACTGACGACCCCTGTTGGCCGGTAACTCAAATATAACCAGCAAGATTGTCCAGCCAATATGCCAACATGTCTACCTCATGCACCTACCCAGGTAGACGCTAGCGCGTTCACGCAATATGCCCTGGGCAACTATGTATTTAAAACCGAACTCCTGTGGGTCGCGCGTGTATAAACCCTCAAGGACGGCCAACGGCTATGCTGAGCTCAAGCACACCCATTGGCAACTCACCATTAAGTAAAATGATTTATTTACAATATGGGATCCCCTTCTCTGACTCAACCTATTTTACATAGGCTAATGCTGGCTTTTAATTTCAGGCGCGCGTGTGTCCTGACACATCGCGCCTCACAGCGCTCACCTGCTAGACAGCCCCGCGTTCCCGCAACAGCACCCTCAACACACAAACAGTAAGCGCTCTTCCTTACAACCATATAAATGCTGCTGCTTTGATTTCAAGGCTGCTTCAACTTAAATTTTCCACAATCATTCTTTTCAGAATTTATCAAACTTTAATGTGATTTTGTTAGATTTTCAGATTCTTATTCCCTTTTTAAATTGTTAAACTAAAATATCAAGAACTCATGTCCAATGAGACAAGACTTTGTGCCAAGAGATTTAACCATGCCCGGGGCCAGAAATAAAAGACAAAGAGTGGATGACAAAGACAGCTGCTGTACAGGCTTTTAAATGTTCGAAGCACCGCACAAGATGCAAATCACGCATCACAGCAGCAGCAGCAAGTCAACAGCTGATTGAGCAAAGAAGAGGTTTATATAAAAAAAATAAATTTGTTTCCCATTGTGTCACCATTTAAGAGGGGGTTGCGGAGGAGTGACCGCGTCTCTCCTTTGGTTACGTTCAGCCCCCTCTTCATAATGCGAGTGGCAGAGACACAAAGTGGCTGGCACATAGTGCAGACCTGGGGGGATAGCAAGCAAAGCGAGCAGGGGGTAAGCCCCCTAGTGTGTGTGTGTGCGCGAGTTCAACAAGACAGTTGAAATGGTCATTGACTTTTGCAAACAGCAATTACAAACTCTTCCACTAGAAATTAAAGATTCTGCAGTCAATACAGTGGAATCATTTCAATTTTAGGGTACAACTATCACAAAATGTTCTCACCTGGGACATTAACACAACTTTAATCACTAACAAAGCTCAGCATTTGTTGTACTTTTATGCCAACTAAAGAAATGAAATATTTCCCAGCCAATCCTAGTTCAATTTTATAAAACCATAATTGAAATTGTAGTCACATTCTCCATTGCTCTCTGGTTTGGTCCAACAATGGCACACTCCAAAAATAAATTACAGCAAGTTGTAAGGTCTGCTGAGAAAATAATTGGCTGCGTTCTTCCATCTGTTGCAGACCTGTACACATCTTGTATTACTAACCATGTCAAAAGGATCACCAAAGATGCCTCTCTACCTGCTCATCACTTGTTCCAAAAACCCCCCTCTAGTAAACACTTCAGATCAATTAAATCTAAAACTAATAGACACCTAAATGCTTTTCTTCCCAAAGCCATAGCTCTCTCAAACCATTAATTTAGCCTGTCATCTTTGCATATTCACGTGTTCTGTCATATACTGCTTTGCTTGTAGGTGTGTAGGCGCAGTACATGTATGTTTATGCATACACACTGCACACTACTCACACTTTCATTTGTATATCAACAACAACATTTATTTATATAGCACATTTTCATACAAATGTTGTATCTCAATAAATGTAAAGGTCCGATGGCTAGGGAGGAAAAAAAAAAAAAAAACCTGAAGAAAAAAAAATCTGCAGGGGTTCCAAGGCCACGAGACTGCCCAGCCCCCTCTAGGCATTCTACATAACGTAAATGACCTCAATCAGTCCTCATTGTATTCAAGGTTCACATGGAAAAACTTGATGATCATCATCATTTGCATATCTCCTTTATAACTGTATTACTCTGAACTTTGTATAAAGTTTTCTTTTTTAACTTATACTATTTATGTTATTTGTATGTGACTTTGTGTTATGTTATATGCAGCTCCAAATCTACCAAGTCAATTTCCTGAATATTAACTGCTGGTGAATAAAAGTGATTCTGATTCTGAAATGCAAGCACTATTAGACTCTACTTTACATAAGTGTCTGAAGCTGGTTTAACAGAAAAAAAAATATCCTGCAGCATTTTTATGAATTCTAGTTAAAAGCAAATAATAATCCATTATAGTGCTGGGCAGTATGACCAAAATTCTATATCACAGTATTTTTCAAAATTATACCGGTTTCACAGTATTTGACAGTATTTTTTTTCCCATGCATGAATGGATGCAGTGAAAGATGTGGTTAAGAATAACCTATTCCAATGTCATGAACATTGTAGAAAAAAAAAAAACATTTTAATGTGCACACAAGTATTAATACAGGTTTGCATGGCCCCATAAAGTGATAGTTTTCAAGGGTGTGGCACTAATGAAGAGAAGGAATCACATTGCAGGTTCTGTCAAAATACAGAACCTTTATATTGATCAAATTTTGCAAACAACTTAAGCTAAAATTTTGACAACCATCCAAAGAGGCATTTGGACTTAGTAAAATATTCAGAGGTGCTTGTCACAAGTTGT
This sequence comes from Polypterus bichir lapradei, assembly GCA_026402145.1. Classification (NCBI taxonomy): domain Eukaryota; kingdom Metazoa; phylum Chordata; class Cladistia; order Polypteriformes; family Polypteridae; genus Polypterus; species Polypterus bichir. The sequence continues at coordinate 50,073,437 of JANRMT010062813.1, read as the reverse complement.
ATTGCACTGAACATGTCTTAGAAAAGGCATAAAAAGTAAATATTTTTTGTAATCCGTCTAAATTTTCTGTTAATGTTAACAATCTCAGACCACGGACACGTTAAAGTGACTTTTTAAACAACTTTATCATCATTAAACTGCATAATATTTAAAATAATAAATAGCAATAAAATAAATAATAGTGCAACTTCCAGTAATAATACTATTACTTCAAGACTTCAAAACGAGGTGCATTACACAGTATTCACCAAATTAATATAAAATAAAACAAGTGCAACTTGGTGAAACATCTTTACCAACTGAGCCATCATTAAGGCAAATTGCACTAATATGGACCTTGCTTCAAGCTAAGCCATATACACAAACAATAAAACTGCAACTTGCATTCATAATGCAATTTGTGGTATAGCCCTACGGAAGCGTATCAGGGCCACAGTGAAGAAAAAAAAAACTATAGGTCGAGAATAAAGTCAACATGTTGACTTTATTCTCGACATGTCCACTTTAATCTTGATGCTTATGTCAAGATTAAAGTAGACAATTCCACTTTATTCTGTTTATTTTGTCATTAAAGTAGAATATCGTAAACTAAACTTCTTCCTAAAATCAATGTTTAATTTACTAGATTTTCTCAAACCCTGTCATAAGTTAATGTAGCATATTAAAAGCTTTGTGTTAAGTGTTCCCCAACCCAGTTGTTAATCGCTGCGCGCTTCTTAAACTGACTTCCTCTGCACTAAAAGGAGGTGCAGGCATGGATCGCTGCACATAATACATTCACTTCATGATATTCCTGGTCTCTGAAAATTTAGAATGCTAAGATAAATGCTTGATATCATTTTAATGATGAAATGCATTAAAGCAGATATTAAACATGCATGTTAGTGAGGCGGTAGTGCTGCTCCCTCGCAGTAAGGGTTCCCCAGGTGTACATTCAGTGTAGAGAACTTTATGGCAGGTGGAACGAGGCTTCAAAAAAATGGGTGTATGAATGGGTATAACACAGGTTTAACTTAAATATTGTGTAAATGTTGGGTTCGTGATCTGGTGGTCGGAGACACGAACACGGAAATCAATGGATGTTCTTCTGAGCGGGCCTTCATTATTGCATGCATGCTGTCTCTATCTGACGTACCAAACCCCTAGTTCATATCCTTCCTTTTCTTTCTCCTCATAACCAATCACCACACAATAAATGTCTTTGTGAAATTAAAACTAGTTATAAACTTAGACCGCGCAGTGTTCTGAACTTTAAAAAATTTTTTATTATACATGTTTAAATATGCCATCCATTCAGGATTGCACCAATCTCAGCAAGCATTGTGTGCGAGGCAGGAGCAAATCCTGAAGGTGCCAGCACATCGCAGGGTGAATACTAGGAACACATATACTAGCAAGGTCAATAAAGCATAACAAAACCCCACATCCTACATGACTTTGAAAGGAAACTGAAGCACGCCGAGTAAACCCACCAGAAAATTCAAGGCAAGGAATCACCCGGGACCCCCTTGCTGCGAGGCAGCAGTGCAACCTCCACGCCACCATGCCCCCACATGATTAACACATGCTTTATTGCATTTCATCATGAAAATTATATCAAGTATTTATCTTAGCATTCTAAATGTTCAGGGAGCAGGAATATCATGAAATTAATGTATTGTGTCTGGCAAGCGCTGCCTGCGCCTCTTCTTAGTACAAGAGGAAGTCAGTTTAAGAAGCACATAGTGATTAACACTAGAATTACCAGAGCCTACGAAAAAACTCGGAATTCCGTCCCACCTTAAATTGCTTCTTAAATCCCTTCACACCTCTCCGCCAGCGTCCTTTGTCTTCTAAATGTGCTGATAAAGAGAAGCTAGGAGCAGCCGGCTATTCCATCCCCCCACCAATTTAGAACGTGCACGAACTTCTCTCAGCTCATGCCTTGATTGAGTATCTGGGAGTGAAGTGGAGTTTTAGAGTGGAAATAATAGATCGTTATTTGGAACACACGCATTTCATGTCTGTTCCGTTTCTACAGTAATCTGTGTAAACACATTGTTAAAACAGAAACGTTTTTTATATTCTAGTAGTAGATGACAAAATGTAGGCATAAACTATATAATGTATGAAGCCTGAAGTCCAAATAACAAAATATAACTGCAGAAACAAAAAGCCGCCTTAACATGCGACATTGACGGCCGTTTATTATAACTGCCTCCGTAGTGCAATAGAATCAGTTCTCTCCTTGGAATCAAAAGGTCGCAAGTTCGATCCTGCACCACTCCGTTTTGAGAAGTTAACTGCTCTTAGTCTTACTATTTTAGAGTAAAAGCATACATTTGATTTCAGTCTGTAACAGCCCGTGCAATTTATGATCCTTGTAAAGGTTAGCTTTTTTTTTTTTTTAATTCACTTTTCATTCTCTCAGTCGCGTTCAGAATCAATCCACAACCCCATCTGACACGGCTGTTTTCACATAAAGACGTGCTATAGCTCTGCAGTGTACCTAGATGCATACTAACGCGACCCCCCCCCCCCAAACGGTTCTGACACACAAATGCTGGCGAAGCTGCCTTCTTCGTATCTCACCGTCACTTATTGAGTGTTCCTGCCAGTCCCCGCATGTTGCTGTATGCTGTTTCTTTTGTACTCCAGGACATGCAGAGGAGAGAATGGTAAAGAGCAGTACCTTCAGCGCTATATGCAATCATCAGACACTCCCCATCTGCCCGTGTCGCTCAAACACAGGAACATATGTTGGTGTAAAAGTATAACAAAACAAGTGCATTTTTATTCAAGTGCACTTTTTCCATCGCCTTTTCCTATAAGAAGCAATGTACACACTTCTCTCTATGCTGTGGTTTCTATTACACACCTGAAAGAAAGAGACAATATATGTGAAAATATAATCGCACTAATGCAATATTATTTGAAAACGAACAGCGTCAGATCGGGTGTGAATTTATGCAGGAACTGGAAATTCTCTGATGCGGGACCTTCCCCCAGGGAAGAAAATACAGTGTCAGGTGCTCATTCAGTGTAATAGGAACCATAGCACAGAGAGGTGTGTGCACTGCAACAAGTACACGTGTCGTAAATGTAGGAAGGACGGTCCTTGGGTGTGTGGGAACTGTTAATATTTGAATGTGATGATTTTATATAGCACGGAATGAAAATCAGCACTTCTTAGCATTGCACCATGCAAGCTGTCGTATCAATCGCCTGCTGTAACTTGCTTTCTTTTTTCTTCGGTTATACAGGTAGTCTTGAATAAAAGTGCACTTGTTTTGTTTGCGAAATGAAGTGTCTGCGTGCACTTTACGTGGCATTACACGTGTATTTTTTGAGCATGCCCGTTTGAGCATGCTCAATCACAGGAACATAAGTTGGTGTAAAAGTATAACAAAACAACGGGCAGATGGGGAGTGTCTGATGATTGCATATAGCGCCGAAGTTACTGCTCTTTACCATTCTCTCCTCTACATGCCCTGGAGTACAAAAGAAACAGAATACAGACGCGCTATAGCTCTGCGTTGTACCACGATGCATACTAACGCACCCCCCCAAAGGGTTCTGACACACAAACGTTGGCGAAGCTGCCTTCTTCGTATCTCACCGTCACTTGATTTTCTTTTTATTCAGTTTTATTGAGTGTTCCTGCCAGTCCCCGCATGTTGCTGTATGCTGTTTCTTTTGTACTCCAGGACATGCAGAGGAGAGAATGGTAAAGAGCAGTAACTTCGGCGCTATATGCAATCATCAGACACTCCCCATCTGCCCGTTGTTTTGTTATACTAATATCATGAGTACAGGTAGTTCTCAACTTTATGAGCTAATTCGTTCCAAATTATCACTTGTTAATTTAGAACTACTACTAAAGCGGGAGGTATTTTCCCACAGAAATATAAAAATGACGACTTTGGTTACAACTGAAAAATTTTATCCTAACGTTTTGTCAAATTACTAAAAGGAAACACAAACATATTATCAGAATTAACATTTCATAAAAACTAAACTCATATTTAAATAATAAAAAACCCCTTGAGAGAAAAACAAACACTTCTTTGCTAGAAGTGTAACATTCAATTTTGGTCACTTTGATTTTCAGCAGATGGGGTGTTTTTTTTTTCTTCAGGAATGCTTCCAGAGTTGTCCGTTTGCCAAACTGCTTTTTCTTTTCTTCATAAATTTGCTGATAACAAGCAAAAGAATTTTTTAAATCTGCCTTTATTTTTGAATTTCGCTAATCAATTGGATCTTGAGTCAAAAATAATGGCTTTTTCAATGTGTTCAAAAGCCTCTTCGAGTTCTTTGAATGTAAAGTTGGATGTGGGAACTTCATCTTCCTCTTCCTTAAAGTTTTCACAAGCTACCATTTCGAGTAACTCTTCAGTAGTAAGATGGTCAATGAGGGCTTCAAGCAGATCTTTTATGTGACATGCAGAAGCTTCAACATTTAACTCTTCTCCAATTTGGACAATTTCTTCAGTTTCATGCTATGTGATATCCTCAGGTTCTTCAACCCCTTCAAAATCAGCAATTAAGGGGACAAAGTTTTTGCCAAATGCTGCTCATAGTTTTCTTCAAAATTCTATTCCATGCATGCTTCATTATGTTGATGGCATCTAAAACATTGAAGTTTTTCTAAAATTCTTTAAGAATAGGTACCTCCTTCTGCATCCATGGCTTTAAAGAGAGTTTCAAACATTTCCTGCAAATAATATGCCATAAACGTTGCAAGAACACCTTCATCCACAGGCTGAAGGAGTGAGGTTGTATTTGGGGGTAAAAAAAATAATTTTATCATTTGGATGGTGGTTTTGCAGAGCAGCTGGGTACCCATGTGCATTATCCAAAATAAAAAGGATATGGATGGGATTTTTTTTGCTCTCGCAATATTGTTTTACCTCTAGGATATAATTATGAGGAAATCAATCTTCAAAAAGTGAAATTAACCTTAAAAGTACAATGTATTGATATTTTTTTAATAAATGGGATGGGCGATTTCCAGCTTCAAGTACAAACAAAAAAGAAAAATAAGTTAAAAGTAGCATCTCCTATAGTGTTTTGCTTGTAATGGAAAAACAGCTGGTGTTAAATCAAAGGTGATATTATAAAGCTAAGTGTACCAGTTCATATAAAAGTCTCTGTACTGGCATTCTGGCATTTAAATGTTAGAAACATTAAGGACTGAAAAGACATTTTTAAAACTTAAAAAAAAAAAACAAAAACAAAATACACATTACCTTCTGAAAGAAATCTTCGCCTCCATTGTTTTTCCCTTCTGAAGCAGCTGTGGGGGGGGGAAAAATTTAAAGAATTAAATGACACGTGTACATATTAACCAAGCAAAGATGTGCTCAACAGTAGGTTTTATAAATGGATTAAAAAACATACATCAAACATTAGCTCTTTCCTTAAAATTTGTGCAATTTCAGATAACATTCTGATGGGCAGTATGGAAGGCATGAAATACCCAGCACCTCTCAAAACATACAAGTTTGCCAGACAGAGGTTTTCTTTAAGATACATACAGTACTGCTATCGCAATGTGGAGCTAACACAGCTCTAACTTTGTCATTAATTTTTTTAATTACACTACCATCATAGACCCAATAATTAACAATGATAAAAAAACTTACAGATATTCATTTTCTTACATAGTGGTGTCAAGACATTAGTTTCCTTTATATAAAAAAAACAAACAGCTGGGCACACAGTTCAGAAAGTAGAAGGCAGACACATCTCAGTTATTGTAAAGAAGGTACACCAACATCTTAGGAAAGCTTGGTTGTCTCCATGTATGCTCACCAGCTCTGACAGGTGCTCAGTGGATTCTATGACTACTGACTGCTTTACAAATTAGTGCACCTATTCAGCTCTACAATGCAAAGCACTACAAAGAATAGTGAAGTAAGCTCACAATATCACCAAAATAAAAAAAAGCTCCCTTACGTTTACAAAATGCATAAGAAACAATCCCTTAGAAACAACAACAGTATTATCAAAGACTTCTTCTCTCTGTCCCTGTCACTTTACTTCCTTCTCTGTCCCAGCAAATGAAAACAGGACTACAGGCACTTGCACCACTCCTACTGACAACAGAGCAAATATTTCTGGTATACATTGCCTGCCATTGCTTTTAGTGTGTAGTGTTCACTTTACCATACATGTACTGTATGTACTCACTATTGCCTGCACTGTACCATTGCATCTAGTACGTGGGAGAAATGCAGTAATAAATTTTACTGTTCTGAATAGACATGGCAATAAATCTTAACTTCTTTAACTGTGTTGTTTCATTTGCATCCTGATGCATATTACTCCGATTCACATATCTTGTTCAGTGGTGCCTAAAACATATAAATAAAATGAAAACTGAAACCTGAAATTCTGATCCCATCATAACATTTTCCTTGTATACAGCAGTACATGTGGCATATGTAGGAAAAGGAAAAATAAGTTTGCTCTGGGCAACCTTTACCACAATTAAATCTTCACCAATACACACAGAAAATGCCCCAATAGCAAATTAACACAGAAATATTTACATTTGATTTTAAGCATATAGAACAGGGGAAAATTTTTCTTTATACTCAAAACACAAAAGTAATCACTAGTACTGCTATTTATTGGGTCCTAGACATGAATACAGACTGAGATATCACTTGTGTAAAGCCTTTAATCCCTTACTTTGTACTGTATCTGGAATTTCCTGCTCCGATTCCAATTTCTTCCCAGTGCCTTAAAGCATTGTTTAAGGTTAAATGGCACTAACACTATTAAATTGCAATAAATGGGTGTGTGTGTACACCCAAGCAGACAAATATTAGTAGACAACTAAATGGATGGCAGCAACAAGACTTCAAAATAAGTATAATTCAAAACACCACCAAAATTACAGTATTTAGTTGGAAGAGGCATTGCTGTAATATTAATCACAAAAAGATTTAATGGCTAGAATAAACAAATTCTACTGTTCTTTAGAAGAAAGTGGAAGATTTCCAATAGTCAGCCATACTTGGTTATTTTCTGAATTAATAAACTGGGCATTATTAAGTCATTTAAAGCTCAACTGATGCTATTTCCAAGGAAAAGATCTGGCCACCATAACTAAAGACCTTGTCGAATGGTTTTCAGAATTACCAGATTTTCTTTCTTACACAGTAATGCAGAGACCGTCTATTTTAGTGACTGCAGGTTACCCAATCATTCATTCTCTAGAATTATGCTGGACTTATCCCATTATTCTTTACATACTTTTGATAATGCATCACAAAATCTTCAAAATTACAGATTTGTAGAAACTGCAGTAAGCTACTGGGTATACACACTTAAAATCCTTTAAGATGTAATGTTGGTTTGTCTTCCTACAAAAATTGTTAAATCACAATATATTAAAAATGTGCTTATACAGTGCAATAACCTGAATAAACCACCACCTAATAGCACCTAAACTATGAGCAATGTTTTAAACAGAGTAGTAGTATATTTATATAGTGCCCTTCACAGACAAAAGGTCACAGAGCACAGAACAGCAAATACAGTACAAATACAACAGTTAAAACAAACAAACAAAACCAATAAAAATAATAAATAAACAAACTGGAACTATTCAGCACTGATTAAAAGCTTGTTTAAAAAGAAATGTTTTTAGTTGTTTTTTAAAAGGATCAACAGACTCAGCTCCACGCAGACCACAAGGCAGGCTATTCCATAGTATTGGTGCCATGGACTGAAAGGCACAATCCCCATGGGTTTTTAGCTAAGTGCGTGGGACAACTAGAAGGGACTGTTGCCCAGATCTAACAGTCTGACAAGCTGTACAGCGTTGGAGCAGGCAGGTTAGGTACTCAGCAGCTTGTCCATACAAAGCTCTGAAAGCAAGTACCAAAACTTTAAAATGAAGTCTATAAAACACTTGGAGCCAGTGCACTGTGTAGAAAATGGGGATGATATGATCACTCCGGCTAGCAGGAGCCTGGCAGCTGCATTTTGAACTAACTGAAGACGTGAGAGAGAGAACTTGCTCAAACCTGTAAAGAGAGCATTACAGTAATCAAGCCATGAGGAAATAAAAGAATGAACAAGCATTTCCAATTCTGATTTTGAAACAGCATGTCTTAGTTTTGAAAGATTTCTTAAATGAAAGAAACACGAGCGGCTGACTGATCTTACATTAGAACATTAAAACATTAGAACACTCTAGACGAGAACAGGCCATTAGCCCAACAAAGCTCGCCAGTCCTATCCACTTATTTCTTCCAAGAAAACATCAAGTCGAGTTTTGAAAGTCCCTAACGTCATACTGTCTACCACACTACTTGGTAGCTTATTCCAAGTGTCTATCGTTCTTTGTGTAAAGAAAAACTTCCTAACGTTTGTGCGAAATTTACCCTTAACAAGTTTCCAACTGTGTCCACATGTTCTTGATGAACTCATTTTAAAATAACAGTCTCAATACACTGTATTAATTCCCTTCATAATTTTAAACACTTCAATCATGTCACCTCTTAATCTTCTTTTGTTTAAACTGTGCAGCTCTTTTAATCTTTCCTCATAATTCAACCCCTGGAATCAGCCTAGTCACTCTTCTCTGGACCTTTTCTAACACTGCTATGTCCTTTTTGTAGCCTGGAGACCAAAATTGCACACAGTACTCAAGATGAGGCCTCACCAGTGCATTATAAAGGTTCAGTATAACCTCCTGGGACTTGTACTCCACACATCGTGCTATATATCCTAACATTCTTTCAGCCTTCTTAATGGCTTCTGATCACTGTTGGGAAGTTGACAGCGTAGAGTCCACTATAACTCCTAAATCCTTCTCATAAGGTGTACTCTCGATTTTCCAACCGCCCATCGTGTATTCAAACCTAACATTTTTACTTCCTATGTGTAATACTTTACATTTACTGACATTAAATTTCATCTGCCACAAATCTGCCCACGCCTGTATGCTATCCAAGTCCTTCTTTAATGATATAACGGATTCCCAATTATCTGCTAATCCACCTATCTTGGTATCATCTGCAAACTTATCCAGCTTGTTACTTATATTCCTATCTAAATCATTTATATATATTAAAAATAGCAGCGGCCCTAGCACTGACCCCTGTGGAACACCACTCTTAATCATCAAGTGTCAGGGACTGGTCAAAAATAACCCCAAGGTTACGTAGACTCAACTTAACAACAGGAGAGACAGAAGATAATTTTAAACTAATCTCAGAATGGAGAACAGGAAAAGCAACAACTAGTACCTCAGATTTTCCTGAATTCAACTGCAGGTAATTACTACTGAGGCAGTCGTTAACCTGAGACAATCAACCAATGTGACCAAAATATTATTTAGGATTAAATGAAAAATAAAGCTCTACACCATCTGTATATAGATGATACAAGATATCCTTAAAAGAGTTAAGAATCTGTGATAGGGGAAGAATATATAAAGAGAAAAGTACACGTCCAAGAACCGAACCCTGTGGCACTCCACATGTCAAAGGAGCAGAGTCAGATGAAAAGCCAGCCACACCGACTGAGAAACTCCTATTCGACAAATAAGGGAACCAGTCCAAAGCACAGCCAGAGAAACCTAACAGCTCTAGTCTATTAATTAAGATCCAATGGTCCACTGTATCAAAAGCTGCGGTAAGATCTAACAGTACAAGCACAGAGCACCGGCCTGCATCAGCAGCAGTTAAAAGATCATTAAAAACTTTTAGAAGAGCTGTTTCTATAGAATGTTGCCTCCGAAAACCAGATTGAAAAGAATCAAAGGACCGCTGCTCCTCTAAGAAGGCACAAAGTTGCTGTTCAACCACCTTTTCTAAAACTTTGGCAATAAAAAGCGGTTTTGAAATTGGCCTGTAATTACTCAAAATAGAGAGATCAGAATTAGATTTTTTCAACAGCGGTTGAATAACAGTATGTTTAAAATACGATGGAACCACACCAGATCTCAAGGAACAATTTATGATATTCAAAAGGCACGGACCTATACAGCACGAAGAATTTAACATTAATGACATTGGCAACAGGTCAGTAGGACATGATTAAGGTTTCATCTTCCTGAGCAAGTCAGAAAGATGAGAAAGTGAAACTTCTGAGAAAACAAAAGACTCAGAACATAAGTGAATGAGACTACTATTTAAGTTACTAGTTAAGACACCTGGAACAATATTGGCCCGAACAACATTAACCTTGCCAATAAAAATATAAGAAAATTATTACAGTCACTATCAGAAAAAACCTGAGTAATAGATTGAGATGGAGAAATATTCTGAATAGCATCAAATAGCACTTTGAGATTATGCTTGTGAGTCTCAATCCCTAACCAAAGAATTAAAAGAAGCAAGTAAATCCTTTAAGTACGAACGATGAACTTCCAGATTAGTAGACTTCCATAGGCGCTCCGATTTTTGACAGGAACCCCTGAGATTACGAATGGTGTCATTCATTCAAGAAACTGAGGGGGTAACAGAATGCTGCCTGATTTTAAGAGGAGCAAGCTTATTCAAAATATCAGTACAATGGTCATTAAAACATTGAACTGCTAATTCAACATTATCAACATTACTGCCGGCATCAGATGACTCAAACAAATCAACAAACTGATTAATCATCTAGAGTTAATACAAGGTGACAATTCTAAAGTTGAAGACAAATCAAACAAAACACATTTATGATCACTAAAGGTTACATTACAAATTGTAACATCATTCAAGCTAACTCCATAAGAAAAAAACAAATTATTTGTCTCAGAGCAAAACCTAATATTAATACTTTGACATCCTAAATAATAACATTAACAAATACACAGGATTATGACATGTTTCTCATAAAGCCTCCCTAGGTCAGTCCTGTCATGGACACAGTCCTACAACCTTGTCCTTGCGAGGCTAGCCACAAATTTCAAAGGTTAGTAACATAGCCACACATGTAGGATTATAATGTATGATAAAGGAGGTGGTTTATTTAATAAGCAGTTCCTTTAAATCAAGTGCATGTCTACCCAAAAGCATCAATATGATCTATAAAATATGTATAGATATTATGTTTTTTTTTAATTAAAAAGAATTCAGGTCTCGATCTAGATGAACAGAAGAAAGCAAGATGCACATCCAAGCGGAGAGGTACTATCATCAATGATTTTCTGTTTGTATAAAAATGTTGCTTATTTACCTCCAATATATACCGTTATGTTTGACAGATTAGTTTTTCTAAGTACACCAGCTTTGTCCCAAAATTGTGCATAATATGTTAATGATAATTTTTGAAGGTAGACTAAATAACACTTCCACAGTAATTCTGTTCTTAAATAGGTTTTTAATACTGTTCAGTACTAACCATATTTTCTTCAAGTTATCTGTGCATTATGGTGATTTTAAGACCATCAAATGAAAATATTCTAAAATTATGTATATTCGAGTTGTATATATACGCACTAATCATGAAAGCTGTATGCATTAGAAAATGTCAGATTCATGGGTGCTTGCTTGACAGTCCTTGCTTTGCTAAAAAATAAATAAATAAATGCTCTTAATGTTTTGGTGTAGTTAAAACAAAATACATAACATTTCATTGTGTGTTTAAAATGCAATAAACCCCTATTTCTCTTCGTCTCTTGCTTATCAACCACATAAATTTAAGCCTACTGTTCTAATCCCTGTTTTCTTCACACAAAATTTTAGAAAGAACAAGCACATGCATGCAAAGAACATGATGACATTTTTTTTTTGCTTTTTTTGCCATCAAATTGGCTTCCATAAAAAATGTACACGTTGTAAATGGCCCTATTAGGTATACATGCTGTAGATTTTAACACACTTCGTCAAAAAGCTAAGAATTCATACCAGTTCAACCATGGTTATGAAAATTCATGGAGGTTCTTAGATTACCTCTTCTCTCCCCACCAGATTGCAATGCCCTAATAACAGAATAGGAACTTTAATTTGGTTAACTGCACCTGCTGGAGCACATACTGCATTATACAGTGTCACCCATATTATTTCAAAGCTTGTAAAGGAAAAGAAAAAACAACATTCAGTTTGACCCAAGGCCCCTATTGTTACACAGTAACAACCTAATTACATTTATAAATGTATAAAAGCAATTACTTTTCTCCAGTGGTTATTTCTGCTGCTGCATACACTTAAAATCAAAAGTAAATTATTCATATCATACTGTTTAAGTAAACAGTGGGGTGGTTATTGTTTCTGGTTCATGATTATTCAGGCAATATCAACTTCTGCAAGAATGACCCAAACACAACAGGCAACGGTCAATTGAATTTTCAGCTCAATTTATTCTTATAAAGTGCATTTTGCAAATTGTGGCTATCAGAATTATCTTCAATGTTAATTAAATTTCAGGTTTTGCTTTAGTTTTTTCCTGTCACACATACTAAGGAATAATGCTTAAAGGTATAGGTGGACACACACTTTATCCACGCATCTTTGCAGAACAGTTCAACCTCAGACAAATTGTGAAGCACTTTCCTGTGCAAAACTCTTTTTACATATTTCCAAAGACAGTATTGAGAACACGGCTCTTGCTGGACCATACCAGATCACTTATCTACCCTTATAGAAACCATTATTCTCTGAACTGGCTGTACACTACTAATAGTTATTGTTCCAAAAGCTTCCTTACATAGGACAGCAGGATGATATTTAGAGCTCTTTATTTTCCCCTTTATCCTGACAAATGCCCCAGGCCCCAATGATGACAAGTACCTCCACAGCATAATGCTGTCATCACCATGCTTTTCAGTAAATAATAGTAAGTGTAATGTGTGCAGATTATAGTGGAATTTTTACTTTCATATCCAACCACCCACATTCTTTTGATGATGAGCAGTCACATTACTACCAAACAGAGCTTTATATAATGAAGGTCAGAAGTTATATCTTGGTCATAAAACATTTTCCCCAACATGATTTTGGCAGGTTTCCTACAAAATTTAAGCAGCCCTAGAAATTAAATTTGGAGATAAATGCCATACATCTTTGCCTCTACACCACACAGCTCAAACAAGTGGAGAAATAGTGAACAACATACAAAGAATTGTTAATTATAGTCACTAATGCCTACAACTCTTTCAATGCTGCTATTAGGTGCTTTATAACCTCTGTGATGATTGCCAAGATCAGGATGTCCCTCCAGAATTGTTAATTGTTAATGTCCCAATTGTGCAATTTTTCCAACTCTTGTACCTCCTACTCTCTTATATATCCTACTTCTACTTCTATATGATAGTCTTTACAGTGTTGATTTATAACATGTACTGTGTTTGAAATGAACTGACATCACCTTCAACAATAAGATCCCACAGACCCATAGTTATTTCCTTGTGGATAACAATTATTAAGAAAACTACAAGGAACTCCTACAGGAACAGCTTATGTTATTTAGGACTGGTTTCAACTGAAATCATATTATGGCAAATTATGTTTATAGATGATTGGAAATAGAATTCATTAAATTTGAACACAGAACTCTGAATTGAACTCCATTACAAAAGCTGCAAATACATGCAAAACAAACGCAGCTGAAGTTTTTTTTTTTTTTTTTTTAATTCTTAAAATTTTTCTTTAAAAAAAATAAAATAATAAACACTTCTTTTTACTTAACTATACTAGTCGATACATCTACAAAGTGCAGTGAAGATTCTTTCTTGCACGATGGACCAACATGCAACGCATTGCCATTCTCTAGCACCATGGTAAATAATGCACTTAATAAAATACAATGAAAATATAATAAAAGGTGCATCAGTTCATTTATTTCATAACTTTGATGAGCTGTTCATGAACAGTTTCATGGTTTCTGTCTCTTATGAGAGTCACTTTTGTCAAACACCTACAGTAGCTTTGCTCATGCTACGGCAACTTCTTTAGGTGTCTGGATAGTGTACTGTGATCGTTCTTTCAGCATTTTAAGAATGTTGCTCTTTCTCTACTATTTTCTTGTTGTGTCTTTGCTGGCACATAACTCTTACTTAATAAGCTTTGGACTTCAAAAATGATGGAGTGGGATGTCTATTTGCATGTGGATCCTCAGGAAAAATAAGATATTGCTTTGATGTCACTACTACAGCTTTGAAACTTTCTAGCTGTAATCTTTATAAAATCAATTCAACTTTCAAGTAACCTGAAAAAGAAAATAGGTACAATAAAATGATAAACCAAAAGCAATGGGTTGGGGGAGGCTTGTAACTAACATGTAACATTCATAGAAATTGAGAACAAAACTGACCTCAAAACATTTTGCTTCTTTAACATAAAACTAAACTCAAACTAAAAGAAGTGGGAGTTCAGGGTGATGTTTTTAGATGGGTGCAGAATTTGCTCAGACACAGGAAGCAGAGGGTGATGGTGCAAGGAACCTCTTTAGAACTGGCCAATATTAAGAGTGGTTTTCCACAGGGGTCAGTGCTAGGGCCGCTGCTATTTTTAATATATATAAATGATTAGATAGGAATATAAGTAACAAGCTAGTTGAGTTTGCAGATGATACCAAGATAGGTGGATTAGCAGAATAATTTGGAATCCGTTATATCATTGCAGAAGGACTTGGATAGCATACAGGCTTGGGCAGATTTGTGGCAGATGAAATTTAATGTCAGTAAATGTAAAGTATTACATATAGGAAGTAAGGACATAGCAGCACTAGAAAAGGTCCAGAGAAGAGCGACTAGGCTGATTCCAGGGCTACGGGGTTGAATTATGAGTAAAGATTAAAAGAGCTGAGCCTATACGGTTTAAGCAAAAGAAGATTAAGAGGTGACATGACTGAAGTGTTTAAAATTATGAAGGGAATTAGTACAGTGTATTGACACTGTTATTTTAAAATGAGTTCATCGCGAACACGTGGACACAGTTGGAAACTTTTTAAGGGTAAATTTTACAGAAATATTTATGCAAGTTATTAAATTACACAAAGAACGATAGACACTTGGAATAAGCTACCAAGTAGTGTAGTAGACAGCAAGATTTTAGGGACTTTCAAAACTCGACTTAGAAATAAGTGGATAGGACTGGTGAGCTTTGTTGAGCTGAATGGCCTGTTCTCATCTAATGTTCATAAACGTCACCAACACAGAAACAGAGTATAATAAATGCTTTATTGTTCATCAGTGGTGACTTGCCTAGTACTATATACTTCATACTGCAGTAAACATGTAGCTCAAGAACTTTTAAATCATGATTAAATAAAATACATGTATTTACGACAGAAGTCTCAATTATTTGTTCAGATGAAAGCCTTTAAAAGAGTATACCTAATAGGTGAATTGCTGTTAGGCCTAGTCGTTTTGGGGGGCTACTGAATTTGTTTTAGGGCAATGACTTTTTGACAAAAGATTTATAAAACTCTCTCCACTATTATTAGAATAAGTACTTCCCAGAATTCCCTATAAAGTGGTAGGACAATGAGATAGTTGGCACAACAAAAACACTAAGCAACAATAGTTTACAGGACTGAGGATGAGACTGGAGCACTTTTGCTCACATAGCACTGATCTACCTGAATGATACAGTTTTATTGGTGGCTCTCATTTTCTGGTTACATTACACATAAAATATCATTTGACTAGACAGAATGTGAACTGAAGATATACACAGCAAGGAAATACTGTATATACTCACGTATAAATCGGGTCTTGAAACCCAAAAAAAAAATTGATCACAAAATCAGACCCCAACTTATATGCCCGTTCAAAAATGCGAAACTTCACCACCACAGCCCCCCCAATCTCCTTCCCATTGCCTTCTCTATTCAGAAAACACTAATGCAACTTATCATTTAGCATAAGGAACCAGACACAAATTTAGACTAAATTTCCAAATAAGGTTCCTGAAGCCTTAAAAACATATAATCATGAAAAATAATATAAATATGCTTTTCAATTAAAATCTAAAAGTCCACAGCAAAACATAACTTTTGACCTTGGAACACACTGTCATTTCAGTCTCTCTTTAAGTTGTTTTTATTTCTATAATATTTTCACCTCCAGTCTTTTTTTCAGTTTAGTTTTATTAACTTTTGTCCATTTCTATTTAAATTTTTAATTTTGGTAACTTCCTTCAATTAGCTTTTATTTTGAGGGAATCATTCGGTTTTAATTATAGCTTTAAAAATGGTTATTCAATGAAGATTTTAAAAAATCTATGCTGTGTCTATATACCAAAGGGAACACAGAAACATGCAGACATGTTCCTAAATGAATCAGCAAGGATCTTTTTTGATCCCACCATCTAAATAGAGAACGATCTTCTCATTGTAATTATAAAATGCATGTCACCGATACTATATCATTGTCCAAGTGGACAAGGAGCAGGCTTTTTACTTTTGTAACACTAGGGATTTTAAATTTGGATCAAATGCTTCACAGGACTTTATAAAGGTATAAAGGCAAGTAAACCTGCTGATAAACATGAATAATTTAATATATACAGTATAGGAGGTGTACCAGCATATTCTCACTCTTTTTGTGTTCAACTGATCAAGGAGGCCAGACAGCAACGGTAAGTAAAGGCAAAATACAAAAGTTTGACCGACGAAACTTCTATTTTAACCTTTATACAGTAGGTAGATTTGCATTTTTTCATCATGTCATAGTCCTCAACGTCTTTATAGACTACTTTATGAAAGAAGTTTATTAGTGTTTTTAAATGCATCAGGCACTTCCCTTTAATTGGAGCTCTTTAAACCAGACAGCAATATCATCAAATAGATATTTACTCTTATCACTCGTCGTGTCAAAATCTGAAGTACTCCTAGACTGGACCTTCTCGTATACAATCAATTCTTTACTGTGTGTCCGTGTTCAAAAATATGTTTTGTATAGAAAGTTGACAACCATTATGAGAAAGAATGGACAGATAATGGTAATGTACTTATTTTAGACTGGACTGTTGTGAGTAAAACATTTTGCAGTTAGTTACCCTGTTGGCACTACTTAATATGTATGAGTTGAGGTGGAATATTCCTGGTAGAATAAACAGAACTGAAAATGTTTAAGAGGCTCTAGGTAATTTAGTCATTTCACAAATCTCTACTGGCTACAAACAGTTACTGCTTAAATATATGACATTTGTGGCAGTGCAGGTGAAGAGTCAACAACTTGAGGAAAGTAAATCAAGACAACTACTTACATTAATTAGCAGCTTCTTAAAACTAATTAGAAAGCCTATTTAAAGACACCCATAGCAACCACTATTCGGGGATTTCTGGGGAACACGTTTAAAGAGTTAATATTTTATTTCTAATCCCAGTAATGTCAAGCATGTAGAGGCAAGTTTTTCTGAAACATCAATTAATTACTAGAATCAAAAACAAGTTTCCAACACTTCTGAAGGCAAAAACAAGTTTCCAACACTTCTGAAGGCTCTTGTCAACATTAAAATAAATCACTCTTCCAAACAAAGACAATCTGTGCCGTTGTGTAAATTGTGAGGTATCCCAGGGAACGAAGAGAATGAATCCAACACACTGAGGACTTTACAAACTGCAGTGCCTTTATCTGAGCCCAAATTAGCAAGAGTCAATTGATTAAAATATACAGCCAAGGTAATTCATAGGAAAAGTAAGATGTTATAATTAAAAACTAGAAAAAGTGACATTACATCTTTTTGATCTTTTTGCTTTGGCCATCAGCTGTAACTGGAATTAAATTACAATATATGCGGCACAAATAAAAACACTGGTTCCACATTATTTGGGAAACACAAATGGCATACTCTAAGTTTAAACACTCTTAAAATGCTTGACTGAGTTTGGCGTAACACAAAAAACTATGTAAAATCTTTCATTTATGATGGTCAATCAGAATAAGAAAAATTAAAAGCTCTATTTAACAGCTGTGCCCATCAAACTTGTTAATAATTAAGTTAATTTCAGCAATGCCGGAAGCTTCTTTGACTGTACTATAGATTCACATCATTACTCATTGTGAACAAAAATTATTATTTGTGAAACTGTAGCATCAACTAATTCTTCACTTTCTAAATCCAACTGCAATACTCTTTCAGCTCCCCAAAAGTACGTTCAATTATGTACATGCTAAAAACACTGTTTCACATTAGAAATAAGCAAGCATTATATAGCCAAGGGAGGGCTTTATCCTATTCCCACCCATTTCTTAAAAAATAGTGAATTGTAAAAGCAATAGGAGACCACAATTCAGACTAGAAAATACTAGAAACTTGCACACAAATGCAAAAGTAGACAGATTCATTTAAGATAAAATGAATCAATGTTTATTTAAGAAATGTAATTTAAACACAATCATAAATACACAATGAACAATCAAGAATGAACATAACCCCATAGTTTTCCAAGCTAGCGTAATTGCACTTAATGCCAATATCCATCCATCCATTTTCCAACCCGCTGAATCCGAACACAGGGTCACGGGAGTCTGCTGGAGCCAATCCCAGCCAACACAGGGCACAAGGCAGGAACCAATTCTGGGCAGGGTGCCAACCCACCGCAGGACACACACAAACACACCCACACACCAAGCACACACTAGGGCCAATTTAGAATCGCCAATCCACCTAACCTGCATGTCTTTGGACTGTGGGAGGAAACCGGAGCGCCCGGAGGAAACCCACGCAGACACGGGGAGAACATGCAAACTCCACGCAGGGAGGACCCAGGAAGCAAACCCGGGTCTCCTAACTGCGAGGCAGCAGCACTACCACTGCGCCACCGTGCCGCCCCTAATGCCAATATGCAACAAGAAATATGATTTCTGTATAACTTATTTAATAATAATCACAATAATCACAATTATTATGTTTGTAATTAAATTGTAGAAAAGAGACAAATTAGAAATGCATACTCTTCAAACTTATTTCTAAGTATAATGGGAAATGTAAACTTAACTTTAGAACATAGATTTCAAAAGAGTAAGTATGATCATTTTTAGTTTAAAATTAAAATCTCAAATAATAACTTATGACGAATTAAGCACTTCTTTGATTACTACAAGGATTAAAAATGTGTCAAATGTTTTTCTGTCCTTAAGAAAAAAATCAAAATATATTCCAATCAGTATCAAACGCTTCTAAAATAAGGCACATATTTACATAAAATAATGAAATAAAGAAATAAATTAATTACATGACTGAAAATCTGAGGACTTGTCTTAATAAGTATTCAATGGTACATGCATACAACTTCTTTTGCATAACAGGTTTATATTATTAAATTACATATTTAAAATGCTAAAAAGGTGACATTATATTGTATATTTTATCCAACCCACATATTAGTCATGGATTTCAGTTGTTTGGTAAGTTTTCTTCACTATGACTCAACTAACCTGCAGTAATATTTTAGAGATATTTCAGTGCCTTCTGAAAAAATGGGTGTACTTCATTATTTATTGAGCAGACGCCTTTAACAGAGTCAACTTACAAAGCAAATAAAAATATAAACATGAACAATTATAAAACAAGCAAGCATTAAAAGCAACAGAGTACAGGGTAAAACAAATGAGCAAGTGGGAGCAGTACTACTATTACTACACTGCTACTACTATATAAATTATTACCTACAACTAGACTAAAACAAAAAAAATCACTGTCCTAAAGTCTTTGCCAATATAAGAGCAGTTATCCTGTAGAAGAAAAAGGCTTTTCCAAAATATTTAAATGAAAAGGTACGTTTACAAAAGGTACCTAAATATGAGTGAACTGAGTGCAGTTTGAATCAACAAAGGGAGATTATACCACATCTTTCAATAAAGTACAGAGAAGCACTGTTCAGTCTTGGCATGTATGACAAGACAAAGGATAATCAGCAGACAGACAGAGACTTCTTGAAGAGATACACAGTCATATGAAAAAGTTTGGGAACCCCTCTTAATTTCTTTGGATTTTTGTTTATCATTGGCTGAGCTTTCAAAGTAGCAACTTCCTTTTAATATATGACATACCTTATGGAAACAGTAGTATTTCAGCAGTGACATTAAGTTTATTGGATTAACAGAAAATATGCAATATGCATTATAACAAAATTAGACAGGTGAATAAATTTGGGCACCCCATCAGAGATATTCCATCAGTACTTACTTGAGCCTACTTTTGCAAATATAACAGCCTCTAGACACCTCCTATAGCCTTTGATGAGTGTCTGGATTCTGGATGGAGGTATTTTGGACTATTCTTCCATACAAAATCTCTCCAGTTCAGATAAAGCATGGACAGCCTGCTTCAAATCATCCCATAGATTTTCGATGATATTCAAATCAGGGGATTGTGACGGCCATTCCAGAACATTGTACTTCTCCCTCTGCATGAATACCTTTGTAGATTTCGAACTGTGTTTTGGGTCATTGTTTTATTGAAATATCCAACCCCTGCGTAACTTTAACTTTGTGACTGATGCTTGAACATTATCCTGAAGAATTTGTTAATATTGGGTTGAATGTATCCGAACCTCAACTTTAACAAGGGCCCCAGTCCCTGAACTAGCCACACAGCCTCACAGTATGATGGAACCTCCACCAAATTTGGTAGGTAGCAGGTGTTTTTCTTGGAATGTGTTGTTCTTCTTCTGCCATGCAAAGCACTTTTTGTTATAACCAAATAACTCAATTTTTGTCTCATCAGTCCAAAGCATTTTGTTCCAAAATGAATCTGGCTTGTCTAAATTAGCATTTGCATACAACAAGCAACTCTGTTTGTGGCATGAGTACAGAAAGGGCTTCTTTCACCCTGCCATACAGATGTTCTTTGCGCAAATTTCGCTGAATTGTAGAACGATGTACAGATATACCATCTGCAGCAAGATGTTCTTGCAGGTCTTTGGAGGTGATCTGTGGGTTGTCTGTAACCATTCTCACAATCCTGCGCATATGCTGCTCCTGTATTTATTTATCTTGACCTGCCAGACCTGTGTTTAACAGCAACTGTGCCTGTGACCTTCCATTTCCTGATTACATTCCTTACAGTTGAAACTGACAGTTTAAACCTCTGAGATAGCTTTTTGTAGCCTTCCCCTAAACCATAATACTGAACAATCTTTGTTTTCAGATCTTTTCAGAGTTGCTTTGAGGATCCCATGCTGTCACTATTCAGAGGATAGTCAAAGGGAAGCACAACTTGCAATTGACCACCTTAAATACCTTTTGTCATGATTGGACACACTTGTCTATGAAGTTCAAGACTTGAGCTAATCCAACCAATTTGTTGTTGCAAGTAATCAGTATTGAGCAGTTACATCCATTCAAATCAACACAATTACAAGGAAACACACATTTTTGCACAGCCAGTTTTTCAAATTTGATTTAATTTCATACAACTAAATACTGCTTCACTAAAAATCTTTGTTCGTAAAACACCCCAGTACTCAGATGTTCCTAGAAAATTAAACACATACCACTGTTATCTTTTTTGTTGAAAGTAGAGTAAATTGTTATGCAGGCTGAGAGCGGTTCCCAAACTTTTTGATATGACTGTATTTATAGAATAAAGACTGGATATACTGAGGAACAAAACCAATCAGAGAACTAATAGGTCAAGATAATAGCTTTGAAGTGGATGCTTGCAGTAACAGGATGTCAGTGAAGGGACCACAGATAAGAAGTAGCAGGAGTGAAATAAGGAAAAGTGAACACCAGTCAAGCTGCTGCATTCTGAAGGAGCTGGAGAGGTTTGATAGAGTTGAAGGAAAAACGGCCAGGAGAGAGTTGCAATAGTCCAGCTAAGAGAAAACCAATGCCTAAACCAAGAGTTGTGTGGCATAATTAGTGAGGAAGGGATATAACCTCTGTATGTTATGTTAAGAAGAAAAAAAAAAAAAAAAAGATTGGGTCATTAATAAAATACAGTACAGGCCAAAAGTTTGGACACACCTCCTCATTCAATGTGTTTTCTTTATTTTCATGACCATTTACAGCACTCCATCACTCTCCTTCTTGGTCAAATAGCCCTTACACAGCCTGGAGGTGTGTTTGGGGTCATTGTCCTGTTGAAAAATAAATGATCGTCCAACTAACCTGACTTCTGCACAACACAACTGCTGGTCCCAACCCCATTGATAAAGCAAGAAATTCCACTAAATAACCCTGATAAGGCACACCTGTGAAGTGAAAACCATTTCAGGTGACTACCTGTTGAAGCTCATCGAGAGAATGCCAAGAGTGTGCAAAGCAGTAATCAGAGCAAAGGGTGGCTATTTTGAAGAAACTAGAATATAAAACATGTTTTCAGTTATTTCACCTTTTTTTGTTAAGTACATAACTCCAAATGTGTTCATTCATAGTTTTGATGCCTTCAGTCATGAAAATAAAGAAAACACATTGAATGAGGAGGTGTGTCCAAACTTTTGGCCTGTACTGTATATATTAAATAATTGAAAGTATAGAGCCCAGTGTACTAAATGTGACTGATGATGGAAAGGTGACATCAGAGAGCAATACTTAAATACAAATCTGAAGTAGGAGAATCAGAACGAATGTACAGGATATTTGACTTTGTAAGGTTAAGTTTAGGTGATGAACATCCATCCATGATGAGATGGCAGAGACACCACTGCAAATCTGGGCTGAAGCTTGTAGCTTCTAAGAGTTAAATTAGAGGAAGATCTGTGCACCAGCAGCATAGAGGTGGTAGGCAAACCTATTAAAAAAACAACATTGCCTAAGGAGCAAGTAACGTAGATTAGAGAAGTGAGCCAACACTGATCCTTGAGATGAACATATGGAGAAGACAAAGAGATTGACCAGGGGGAATAAAAGAACTGGTCAGAAAAGTAGGACCTGAACCAATTTTAAAGCAGACCAGGGATTTCACGTTTATCAAGGAAAGGGATAAGCAAGGAGTGGTTAACAGTACAGAAAGCTGACGAAAGATCAAGAAGAATAAGGACAGGGGAGAGAGAAGCATTTAAAGCAGATCTAATAGCAGTTCTGACTAAAAGCAGTGAAGTCTGGGTAGAGTGACCCTTGCAGAATCCAGATTGTAGTGGATCTAGTAGAATGTTGCCAGAGAGAAAAGACAGCTGTTTGTGGACTATGCATTCTAGGTTCTTGAGACAGGAATGGCAGAAGGGAAACAGGATGGCAATTCTTAATGGCAGATATGTTAAAAGAGTGTTTCTTAACACTTCCTGAAATTAGTAGGGGAGACAGAGATTAGTGAGTTACAAAAGAGAAGAGATGCAGGGGATCAAAGAAGGAAAGACAAACTGCAGAATATGGGAATGAAAAGGGTCCAGTGCACAAGTGGTAGGTCTGGGGTTACAGAGCAGAATAAAAAAATCATTAGGAAAGATGGATGATGGTTTAGAAGTAGCAGGAGGACTTAAGAGTCTTGAAGGTAGAAATGAGATGGCAAGAATTTCTTTTAAAAGATGCTAACAGGCTTTGAAAGATGGATTTCTTTGCAGATAGCAGAGAAACAGTCAAAGAAGACAAGACACACCTGCACTTGTCCAGAAAGGATGTGCACGTTAGGTTAATACTCATTAGTCCAATGTAAATGTTAGTGTGATTTGACCCCTACAATAGACTGGTACTCAATCTGTGTTCCGATGCTGCCAGGACAGGCTTGGTATTCAGTTACCCAAAAGTGGATTACGCCGGTCAGAGAATGTAATATCTTCTAACTATTTATTGTTGAGTAGGTCTCAGAATATAATTAAAAAGTTGATAATTATTATCGCTAATTCAAATATATCCCCAATCTGGAGAAAAAGTGCTAAAGAACAAGCGAGCAACAGAACACAAAAGGGCTATGTTTCTTAACATGATAGTTATGGCATTATCCAGTGCCGCATACATGTCATGTCCCTCACTAGTGTAAAATGCTAACCCTGAAGTTAAATATGCTGCCAGTATGTTATCTTAGGAATAATATTCATGTGTACTTAATACAATCTCAGTTAATAGCACTACTAAGTTAATACAAGTTAAAATAAAAGAAGGTACATGTTTAGAAAGTGGACACCTATGTCAAAGATAAAGACTGGAGTTTGTTTTAAGAACCAAGTGCACAAAAATACTGAAACCAAGTAAAATAACAAAGTTTTAAAACACGGAAGACACAATGTCTAATGCTGCTTTATCAGTTCATGCCTTGAGCTCGATAAGTCACCTATTGGGCATGTCACTAAATTTCTTAGAAATGCAATTTCTACCCAGTGTTTGTAAAGCTTTAAAACAAAATTCTCCCAGCACACTATATGCAACAACATGGTTCACATCCAACACAATGGATTAAAAAAAACATCAACCAAGGATTAAATGCATAGAGAAAAACATGGTGAATGTTAGCACATAATAGCCAACAAATAAGGAAAAATAATGAAATAAGCAAGTTTTAACGGGCCACAGTTTCACTGCTTTACTGTCATTTTGGAGATGGGGAATGAAAGTTATATATAGTACAATTCAGCATTTAACAAGTTGCAAACATTCTCACACACACACACACACACACACACAAAGTGTATGATCAAAGATAGTCTATCAATTTTATATAACTTTGTTTAATCGCTTATTTGCCATGATGCGTGACACTTTCAGTTTAAAATTATTGTACACATTTACATGATCACTAATTAATAATTAAAACATACCACCTCCCGTACCAGGAACTACCTAAGGCTCCCATAAAGTATTGTTATGCAATGTGTGTAATAAGAAAATTAGATATTCTCTTACAAATCCTCAAGACTAAAGAATGAGGCTTCATTCTCCCATCCACTTAATGTCAAACATGCACAAAGCGGAGTTGTGCAGTCAAACCTTACTTTCTTATTAAAAGTCAATCTCAAGGTGAACACAACTATTGTACAGGCACACTTATATACATTTTTAGACAAAAGAAATGTTACATATGGTGTTTGAAGAGGAAACAAGCAATAGTAAAATCCAAACATTTAAAGAGGAGAAGAAATTTTAAAATCAACATACAAATTAATGCTTAAGAACATGTACCTAATATTAAAAGTCTCAAGTGGTGCCACTAAAACATACCTTTTCTTTCAACAACTAATTTAAGTTTGGTAATATCTAATCTTTGGTAAAATCTCAATCTAATTTACTAACACTTAACTTTTAGCAATCTAACTGTTCAAAGGAAGAGGAAGGTACTACTGTCATCAGTAGGCAAATTAAATTTGGAATGTATTTCATCAACTGGCTCTCAGGAGAGAAAACAAGAGAGGGCAACAAAGCAGTGGCCTCAAGTGAAATGACTAATATTGAGATGGAAACCAAAAATTTGCATGAGCTTGTCAATATCATCTAACTAATTGAGAGACTTACAAACTCACTTCAGTCCCTGCACCTGAGTTGCTTGAAGTGTGCAGAAGACTCTCTTACATATTGGACTAATCTTCTTAAGCCTATACAGCTCTTCATACTAAAGTTTTATTTTCTAACTTATTAACTATTATAATCTTAAAGCCACCATATAATATTAAGGTGGCATAGCTGATAATATACTATAAAATGTTTTATTTACCTTTTATCTAAATCCAAGCTCCATCTGTCAAAGGATGTTAAATTGACTGAAAAGGATTATAAATTCATAATAGGGTAGATAAATTTCTCCTGAATGGATGAACCTTTTAAAGATTAACAGTACTTTACCCCAGTGAAGTGATAGCTTGGCATTGCAAGTATTGATGTTAACATAAGACAAGTCCTATGAAAGTAAAATACTCTCATGCCATAATCCTGCAATCAATATTTAGCCTCCAATCAGCAATGTGCTTTGGATTAAATGAATAAAAAAAGAATCATCACAATAATATTAAAAACTGTAGATGAAGTCAATGTGACAGATATTTTGACAAGGAAGAACTTCTTTAATTTCAAACAGCAGATTCCAATGTCACTCTTACCCATAAACTGAGACACCTCATAAGCTGCAGTAGTATCCTGTTTGGCGTGATGCAAAGTGCTCAATAGAAAGCAGCATGTTTTGTGTACATTTTCTCTAACCTTTTCCTATTGCCCATGTAAGTGTTACCATTTTTATGATGGTTTACTGGAACATTGAAACCTGATTTAAAACAAGTAAATTTGAAACATTATTGCTAATGTGTTAGTACTGCTATAAGGACCAAGATTCAACTCCTTGGTGTTGTGATGTGAAATTCTGCATACAAGTTGATAAATATTTTGTATGTCTTTATTTGTAACCTAGACAAAGCAATGCAATATTAGTGTTACATTATTGATAATAACAGCAATAGTTTGATGGTTTAAGAACTCCTCCCTCCTCCCTTTTAGGAATGAGTCTCTTTGTAATTTTACAACAGGGTTGGGGGAAGTGCCTCAAACAAGTCTGACCAATATTTCTCTGCTAAAGTCTCTCAGTAAACTCCCACAGGAAAGCCAGGCTGCCTAACTGCCAAGCTTTACCTTAACACATAGTTTGGAGGGCAGGTGTGAAGGCTTTCTGAACCCCCCACTGGTCTGAAGTATGGCTGTTTGGAAATGTCTTGTATTAGAAGCCTTAAGTACCACAACACCCTATTGGCTCTAGGGGTTGGACAGATAACCTATAAATTTGCTTGCTTTACCTCACCATCTCTCTCTTACCAAACTGAAGACCGACCTTCACACACCATGAACTGAAAAGGACAACACAATGAAGAGCACAGCTCGGCAGCCATATTGAGACAGGCATGTGGCCTGTTCTGGAGAAAGCAGACCACAAATGATGCCTTAACTAAAGATATTTTTAACTAACTAACAAGTTTATGTGTCGCCTGAAACTACACATCACCATTTATCAGGTTGTATGGTTGCCAATATTCAAATATACTTTGCATACTGTTATTATTTATGAATATTATCAGTAATATATTATTTAAATTGTAACTTAACTCCTGTTTGTCTTTTACTATACCTAACTGCCTGAGGTTATAAATGTAAAAAGGAAGGTGGGGAGAAGTTATATTCTATAATACCTTATAAACAGTGGTAAGTCTGTGAGATTTGAAGTATTGTGACAAAGGCTACATATTAATAATACAAAAGGGGAAAGTACAGCAATATATTATTCCACCAAGATAAAACACTGGGCAAGTTACTGTTGATGTGGAGTTTACAAGTATCCACAAGATAAGCTAATTATCACCTCTAAGCTAGTCAAATACGAGAGCATATATGCAGACCCAACATGGTAATATTTGCAACTTTGTTGACATGACTGTCACATGAGGTAAAAAGACAATTTGGGAACTCAATAAATGGGAATAGATCTTTGATAATATCTTGTCCAACAGCATTTTCTAATGAAATTCAATTTTCAACAATAATGTAAACATCAGTCGTACCATAGCACTGCGTACTAAAGTAATATGCCAAAACCGTAGCTAAGCTACAATACAAAAGGTCTTAACTTCTTTTTCTTTCGGCTGCTCCCAGTAGGTGTCGCCACAGCAGATCATCTTCTTCCATACCTTTCTGTCCTCTGCATCTTGGTCCGTTACACCCATCACCTGCATATCATCTCTCACCACATCCATAAACCTTTTCTTAGGCCTTCCTCTTTTTCTCTTGCCTAGCAACTCTATTCTTAGCATCCTTCGCCCAACATACTCAGCATCTCTCCTCTGCACATGTCCAAACCAACGCAATCTCGCCTCTCTAACTTTGTCTCCCAACCATCCAACTTGAGCTGACCCTCTAATGTACTCATTGTCTTAGAAAAGGAATAGTGAATATTTTTTGTAAACCAACTACACTTTTTTTTAATATTAATCTCTGTCCACTGACACATTAAAGTGACTTTATAAACAACTTTACCATCATTAAACTGCATAATATTTAAACTAATAAATAATAACAATAAAATAAATAATAGTGCAACTTCCACTAATAATACTATTACTTCAAGACTTCAAGCCCAGGTGCATTACACAGTATTCACCAAATAAAAATAAAATAAAACAAAACAAGTGCAACTTGGTGATGATATCTTTACCAACTGAACCATCATTTAGGCAAATTACATTAATATGGGCCTTGCTTCAAGCTAAGCTATATACATAAATAATAAAACTGCAACTTGCATTTATAATGCTAATTGTGGTATAGCCCTACGGAATCGTATTAGGGAAACGGTGAAGAAAAAAAAATACAGACACGGAAGAAAAAAAAACAAGCTATACATCGAGAACAAAGTCGACATGTTGACTTTATTCTCTACATTTCCACTTTCATTTTGACACTTATGTCAAGATTAAAGTCGACATTTCCACTTTATTCTCATAGTTTTATAATTAAAGTAGAATGTCGTAAGCTAAACTTCATCCTAAAATCAATGTTTACTTTACTAGATTTTCTCAAACTCCATCATAAGTTAATGTAGCACATTAAATGCTTTGTGTTCAGCATTCCCCAACCCAGTTGTTAATCACTACGCTTCTTAAAATGACTTCCTTCGCACTAAGAGGAGGCGCCGGCAGCGATCACCGCACAGAATCCAATCACTTCATTAAATTCTGAAAATTTATAATGCTAAGATATATATACTTGATATCATTTTCATGATGAAATGCACTAAAAGCATGTATTAAACATGCACAATAGTGTGGCGGTAGTGCTGCTCTCTCCTGTGACCCCCTTGCTGCGAGGCAGTAGTGCAACCTCCACGCCACCGTGCTCCTGCACATCCTCAGTACAAGAGGAAGTCAGTTTAAGAATCACGTACCGATTTAACATGGCTCGGGGAACACTTAACACAAAGCATTTAATGTGTTATATAACTTATGACAGGGTTTGAGAAAATCTAGTAAATTAAATATTCATTTTACGATGAAGTTTAGTTTACGATGTTCGACTTTAATCTTGACATAAACGGCGAGAATAAAGTAGAAATGTTGAGAACAAAGTCAACATGTTGTCACACTATTACGCAGTACCAATACGTTACACTGTAAATAAAACAAGTACAACTTGGTTTGCAGTATTACCCAGTAGTATAGAAACAGTATTCACACATTTGAACATAATGGTCCACAACCGACCTTTTAAAACCAAAGTATCTCCAGGCAACGGACGCGACGCCTTTTTTTAGGCAAAAGTTCTTCTGTGTCATCATGTTCAACTTTATCGTTAGCTACAGAATCAGTTTCGGAATTTTCTCTGTCCATTTTCATCCCGCAATACATATACTACCGCATGTACTCCATTGCATGCCTATTTAGAGGTGTAGCAGGTAAAAAGGTGCCCCCTTGAAGTTTCCCGCTGCGCCATGTTCCGAACGTCGTTTAGGCAATTTAAACCGGTGTTGTGGTATAAGAAAAAAATCCATATCATAACAAAAATAAAAAACGGTTTTCGGAATGAACCGGTATACCACCCAGCACTAATCCATATATCTATATAATTATTACAATTTTTCTGGCAGAAGCTTTTATCCAAATCGAATTACAACAGAGATAAACATAATTGAGTAACATTAGCAGGGGCCTTTTTTTTCAGCAAATATAACATGACAAGTAACAAAAGTAGATTGTAAAATGAGGTAACAACCAATAACTTACAATTAAAGATTACAATCAATAAGGCAATTAAACAAAAAAAAAATAACCAACATTATAAAAATCACAGAGTATAGTTTTTTCTTCAATCAATTAGACAGATATTCACATAAAAGATGGGTCTTTAATTGCTTCATAAATACATTGAGAGAGTCAGCAGTACAGATGGAGGTGGGTAGCTCATTATACCAACTGGGAACTACAGAGGAAAAGAGTCTGGATTGAGATTTGATTCCAAGCAGAGGTGGCATCAACAGACACTTTTTACTGGCAAACCTAAGTGGGCGAGAAGGAGCATAGCACCTCACCAGTGTCTCCATACACAGGTGCTGACCAAGTGATTACCCTGTAGGCAAGCATCAAAGATCTGAATCCTAATGTGTGCTGCTACAGGGAGTCAATCTAGCAACCCGAAGAGAGGAGTGACATATGACTAGGGAATCCATTCCCGGATGGGTTTATCCATTCCCGGGAATTCAGGAATCCCACATGTCATTTTATTTTTTAATAAAACTACTGCAATATGTTGACACCAATAAAAGACTAACCTTATCTACAAGCAGTTCATGCTGTCACATACGTACATGAATCTAGTTAGTTGCGGTAATAAAGAGCGTAGAAAGCACAATGTGTCCAGCGAGCGGTCGTCCAGGCAAGAGTGCAGATTAGTGCAGAGTAAGCCAGCCACTGAGAAAGCATGCTCTGCCTCCACTGAAGTAGGCGGCACAGTCATCAAATACTGATACACTTGTTCTAAACAACGCCCACGCTTGCCATTGCTCTGAAACACCGCCATTTCAGCTTTTACTGATGCATCCAGTTTCTTGTTATCATTCTGTGATGGCAAGTTTCCTGGCACAGATAATGCAGATGCAACAGACTGACGCATTGCAATTTCAAGTTGCTGTTCAAAGCTGTTGTCTGACAGACGTCAATGAAGTCGTCCCCATCCCGGCATTCATGAGCTGCAGAGTGCGGACTCCTCCCAGTCCACTGAGCCGGGAGACTGACTGCTGCTGGTCCATTGTTGACTGAATTAATGAGCAACACACTACTCCATGGGCCAAAAAACCGAGCCACTTAAGTATTTTCAACTATAACTCTGTTATTTCTTGATCGATTTTTACACGCTATATATATGCGACCTTGGCCATTCCCAGTTTCAGAATTACAGAGGTTTCATTCCCGGGAATGGAACCCCAACATATGACCAACTTGGCTGGTGAAATAAAAGAAAAACAATATAATGCAAAGCTGATGGTCTTGCTCAATTACTCACCAACAAAAACAATATTTCTCATTTAGTTACGTTACTATTTGGCAGGATAGTCTATTTAAGATAGTAGGTACCCACTAAGAAAGGACATTTCGATATATCAATATTTAGGGGTTGCCCTCCCCAGCAGAAAAAACAAAAACCTTTAAAATATCTCAAAAAATACTTTGACTGATTTGACTGAAATTTGGTGACGTTAAAGAAAATAGAACATTGGCCGACCCATTTTTTTTTTTTTTTTTAATTACCGTATTTACGCGTGTACCACACGCATATTTTTTCCCGAAAATTAGCATTAGAAAATCAGGTGAGTGTCATACACGAGGAAATGTAATTCTGTAATGTTTACTTCTTCTGCTTGGGCTCGCTTGCTCTCTCTCTCTCTCTCGCTCGCTCGCGCACTCGCGCTTTCTCTCGCTCGCTTGTGCACTAGCACTCTCTCTCTCTCTCTCTAAACGCTTGCACTCTGGCTCGACAGCGCTCTCTCTCTCTCTCTAAATGCTTCCTATACAATCACAACACGCATGCATCGTACACGGGGCAAAACTATTTTCGCGATTTTCTTTGTAAAAATTAGGGTGCGCGTCTTGCACGAGGGTGCATGGTACACGAGTAAATACGGTAGTCTATATTTATTAATATTATACAGGTAAAATTCTGTTATAATGAATATCTTTACAATGAAGTATTTTTATGGTCCCGACAGTTTCCCCATGTGACGCGAATCTATAGAAATCTCGTTACTACGAAGTACATTCAGCAGATACTTTCATTGCAACGAAGTGCCCAAAAGACCTTAAAAAGCCTGAATGAATCATCCGCAGAGCAGCTAGTTTTGTGGCCGCAGCTCAGTTGTGCACAATGATCCCCAAACAGAAGCATTGTACAGGGTGGGCCATTTATATGGATACACCTTAATAAAATGGGAATGGTTGGTGATATTAACTTCCTGTTTGTGGCACATTAGTATATGTGAGGGGGGAAACTTTTCAAGATGGGTGGTGACCATGGTGGCCATTTTGAAGTCGGCCATTTTGGATCCAACTTTTGTTTTTTCAATAGGAAGAGGGTCATGTGACACGTCAAACTTATTGGGAATTTCACAAGAAAAACAATGGTGTGCTTGGTTTTAACGTAACTTTATTCTTTCATGAGTTATTTACAAGTTTCTGACCACTTATAAAATGTGTTCAATGTGCTGCCCATTGTGTTTGTGTTAACAAACAAAACCACCGCTATTGGTCTGACACTAACCCACATTGGATAGATCCCTCCAAGACTGTTGGAACAAAAAAATTGATGGTATGGTGTGGTATATGGGGTACAAAGATAGTGGGGCCATTCTTCATCAATGGAAACCTCAAGGCCACTGGATATGTGAAATTGCTACATGATGATGTGTTTCCCTCATTATGCACTGAAGCTGGCACGTTCCCTGAGTTTTTCCAGAAAGATGGTGCACCACCACATTATGGGTGTCAGGTCCGAGCATTCCTAGATGGTTTCCTGGAAAGTGGATTGGTCGTCGTGGGCCAGTTGAATGGCCCCCAAGGTCTCCCGATCTGACCCCCTTAGACTTTTATCTTTGGGGTCATCTGAAGGCAATTGTCTATGCTGTGAAGATACGAGATGTGCAGCACCTGAAACTACGGATACTGGAAGCCTGTGCTAGCATTTCTCCTGCGGTGTTGCTATCAGTGTGTGAAGAGTGGGAGAAGAGGGTTGCATTGACAATCCAACACAATGGGCAGCACATTAAACAAATTTTATAAGTGGTCAGAAACTTGTAAATAACTCATGAAAGAATAAAGTTACGTTAAAACCAAGCACACCATTGTTTTTCTTGTGAAATTCCCAATAAGTTTGACGTGTCACATGACCCTCTTCCTATTGAAAAAACAAAAGTTGGATCCAAAATGGCCGACTTCAAAATGGCCACCATGGTCACCACCCATCTTGAAAAGTTTCCCCCCTCACATATACTAATGTGCCACAAACAGGAAGTTAATATCACCAACCATTCCCATTTTATTAAGGTGTATCCATATAAATGGCCCACCCTGTAGTTTTTTTTTTCTTTCTTCAAACTTTCCTTTTTTTTGCCCTTTTTGTTTCCTGCGATTTTCAGTGATACCTTTTGCTTATTGCTCGTCAGCATTTAAAAAGCATCCATTGGAATTTAACTCATTGTCACCCTTCTATAGAAACGGCAGACACGAAAAAACGACAACAGTTCATATTAGAAAAAAAAAAAAAGTAACATTTTTTTGCAGCTCTCGATTGCGGCCAAAAAAAGACGTTGCCAGTGAATTCGGAATTTCACCATCGACGCTGTCAACTTTCTTGAAAGACCGAGCAAAAAAAAAAAAAATCTCGGGTTGCAAACGTATGTGAACTGCTGCATTTGAAGACATCAAAAAAGCAGTTTTTATGTGGTTTAGAGATGCTCGTTCAAGAAACATTCCTATTAATGCAGCACTCATTCAAGAAAATGTGAGGTTTGTAAACTCTCTTGGGACCTCCCCTAACTGGAAGACACGCCGAAGAGTGTTGCGAAGTCCGATCTCCACGTCTATGGAAGACTGTTTATCTGTTGCCGGGGCAACAGCTGGATTAAAGATATTCTGCATCTCTCAGTTATGCTGCATCTCTCCGCCAAAGCAAACAGAAAAGATATCGATGAGTGATGCAGCCTGACTGCTGTGTCTGTGTATAGCAGAGCGGCAGATCAAGCTACAATAAATAAGTGTGCCGTTCCTGTTTCAAGCTGAAAAAAGTTTGTTTTCCTAAATTACTGAGACTCAGCCTCATGTTTTGGGGTGCAAGGCAGGACTTATAGCGTGACCCCGATCTTTCATGACTTGCTTCTGTGTCACTTCACTGCAGAGCTATGAGCCTGTTTTGCCCTGCCCCGGCAACGGACAAACAATCTTCCACAGACACTCCAATCCCGCTTCGGGAAAGTGTATTATTGCAAGGAAATGCTGAGAAAAATTCTCGTCAGCATAACTTGTAGGCAGGAGGAGATTAAAATTAATACAAAAGAAGCTATTGAAATGATTGCAAACGCCTGGGCGCAAGTTAAAGAAAGCACTATAGTAATAAATACAGAATCTCATTACAAAGAAATTTTCATTATAACAAAATATTTTTTAGGTCCCTGGGAGTTTGTTGTAATGGAATTTTACCTGTAATAACATACATGCTCTGCGCTTCATTGACAGGGGGCTTTATGCAAACAAGCTCTGCAACAAACACAAATCGACAACCTACACGAACAACACCATTAACCAATAGAGTGGAAGGACAAATGAAAAGGAAGCAGTGACCTGGACAAGAAAAAGGAGATGTGATCAAGTTAGGCATGTACAGTGATGTGTGAAATGGAAAGAGAAAGTTCAGTGAAGCTCAAAAAAGATGCAATGTTCAATGATTAGCAAGCACACTATAAGGCTCTAGTCAGGGTGTGGCTGTGGAGCATAGGTGTTGCTTTGCCAGAAGTAAAAAGGGAAGGGGAGAGAAGTCGAAGAGGAAATGGCATCTTCAGGACCAAGACAAGCCCGGTTCAACGCAGTCATTTTAAACTTACTAGGTCCCCAACAAACTACTCCATTGTAATATACATTCACATCTACATATTTTGAAACAGTATCCCTACCCAGGTCCTCCAAAATCTTTTACATTTATATATGGGTCTGCTTACTTTAAAAAAGTGGATGCTCACTCCCCTGATCACCAAAAGAAATCACATACAACTACCTGAATGATCGACGCAAACAAAAGAAAATCAGAAATATCATATATAAAAC
The DNA here is from genome assembly GCA_026402145.1 of Polypterus bichir lapradei. Taxonomy (NCBI): domain Eukaryota; kingdom Metazoa; phylum Chordata; class Cladistia; order Polypteriformes; family Polypteridae; genus Polypterus; species Polypterus bichir. The sequence goes on along the minus strand of JANRMT010062813.1, from coordinate 50,038,850 downwards.
GACTTACCATATTTGAGGTACAACTGGTTAATTTTCTTTTATTTTCTAATTGAACACTAGTAATTGAACACTACTATACTGACATGCCTTTCTTATCATGTGAGGGCCAAAACTGTATACAGTATCTCAGATTTAGTCTCAAAAGTACATAAAGCAACTTCAATATAATCCCTCAACTTATACTCTAACATTATATTAGACTTTTAAATAACATCCAGATACTTCATTGCATAATTAAAATATATATCTAATATTTTTGTTTTTTGTAAAACTCTTCATTTACCTAAACTTTATTTGTCAATATTTGATTCCCCTGCAGTGATGCTATCTATCTGTAGATCCACATGTTTTCTGTTGTTACTAACATCAAGAGATAAGTGTACTGGATAACTGGTGTTGTCTATCTTATGAGAATCTATGTGATCAATGGGAGAAGGGCTCTCACTTCAAAAGGGGCATAACTATTAGCTAAGTGCACCTGATATCTTTTAAAGACACTAACTGTCTAGAGGTGATAATAAAGGTGTGTTTCAAAATGACTTTATACATCCAATTCTTTTGATTTAGTAGATGCTGAATCAAATTCCTTCAAATGATTTGGAGAATTATTAATTCAAACTCAAACTCTGACTTGTAAAGGAAACGAAGATGAAAAAAAAAAATCAACTGCAGAAAACACTTAGATTATTCAATTATCTATTTTTAGTTTATTGCAATTTTGGGGTTATCCTATTACTTTAACAGCTGCATTGTACAAATGATGGGTCAAGGAACCAAGAAAATACTGATTTGACTATTGTTTGAAATATTTTGTAAAAGCATACTTTACAAGTCAGCATAACATAAAAAAATAAGAACAAGAGTTTTATTTTGGTGGATAATAACCACTGCTTGTGTACACTGTTTGGAATTTATAGTTTTAACAGCTACCAGTGAGCGCTGCTTTATGAATTATAAGTAAATATTTACTTTCTGAGCTGCTCATAAAGAAAACGCTTTGAATGTGACTAATGAAAGACTTGTACTATCTTATGCAAGTCCATCCATCCACTGTATACCTCAGTCTTTATCAAATGAATTTTTTGACTGCAAACAAAGTGCTTTGGAAAATCAATATGGAAAGTCTGAGATAAAGAAGAATGTGTAGACTTGTGGTTTAAGAAAATAACACATGAAACCAGGAGGTTTCCTCTTCTCAGTGAATCACTGTCTGTGAACTCATTTACAACATGGCTTTACATTCTTTGAAGCAAATAAAATATATTTCAGTAGAATCCACTTTTATTCCCTTCTCTACAAAAAAAGGAAAACACAATGAGGTAAAATTTTGTTTACACCTACCTACCTACCTACAACAAGAGTATTTTATAATTCATGTGAGCGTTTAATTTAGAGTGTAGCACATTGTGCTCCATGCTGCAATGTATCAACTCAAGTCCTGCAAGTTCCACAGAACTCTGAAGAGAACAAATGCCTTTAAATGTCAGCTACATGTTGCAGGACTTCAATAAATATGGTCAAACATCCTGACAAATAAATCACACATTTTTTGGGGATTTTTAAGTAAACTGTCACTTTGTGTTTTTTGTTTTAATTCCATTGAGAAATTTTGTAAAACAAACAATGCAGACCTTACATGCTTGACTCTAAAAAGTTTATGCCTATTGCAGTAATCAAACAAAATCCAAAGTGCTACCAAGATTATGCTTTATAGGCCTCATCCAGCTGAGAGGCTGTTTTTAGTTTCCATCTCTTGTAAAGACTAGCAATCAATCTTTAAAAGATAAATCTTTCTTTTTTTTATACCGTTTCACGGAGCATACTATCACAGGTTCCATTTGCCACATAATATTTTATACTCTGATAAAGGTAAATTTCCTTTGATGCAGAAAATATGTTCACTTATACAAAAAAGAGGCCTTTATTTGTTGCTAGTTGGCTAACTATACATCTGATTTATTTTTTATTCATTGATTTACAAAGCACTTCAAAAATAACATCAAGGCTGAGCAAAGTGCTGTACAATAAAAAAAAAAAAAAAAAACCCAACATATCAGACACACAAAACCAAAGGGTAAATGAAACAGAAACACATAAACACATAAGAACTGAAGAGATTCTTAATAAAAAGCATACAGATAGCCAACATATCATACTGCCAGAGAGTAAAAATGTGTTTTTAAATAGGATTTAAAGACAGCTAGCAAATGAGCCTGCCTAACGTGCAACGGCAAATCGTTCCAGAGTTTTGGGGCTGCAACTGAAAAAGCTCGATCACCTCGGAGTTTGCATCGTACCTTGGGAACACGTAAAAGCATCTGGTCTGCTGACCTAAGAGAGCGAGACGGTACATAAGGGTGCAGCAGTTCCGACAAAGTAGGGCACAACCATTAAAAGATTTAAAAACAAATAAAAGGATCTTATAATGGATTTAAAAACTAATTGGAAGCCAGTGAAGGGAAGCCAAAATCGGGGTAATATGCTCATGCTTTCTTGTGCCAGTTAAAAATCTGATGAATTTGGAAAGTGGTGCAGAATTCTAAAAGCAGAAACACTTTAGCTACCACATCTTCCTGATGTTGTTAAGCTAAATTGAAAACGTTGTAGGCTGCCTTCTTAAAATCTTTCTTTAGCAATCAAGCTGGCTGGGATTTGAGGGGAAAGCTGCGGTGTATGGTTTATTGCTGAAATGTTCTTCAAGCAATTCATTGACCACTCTTCCACTGTGAATGGGGACACCCAGAAAAATCCAATACCAATGGAATAGAAGCGGAAGAGAAAATCCTCAGTGGAAAATGAATGTGATCAATCACATTTGCTTTGTACTGTATTTATTACCATTTATAGAACCACTCAAAATTTAGTAACCTTGCAGACATTCACAGAATCAAGTCATATGTGAACCATACACGTACCCTTCAGCTAAGATGAAAAATAATTGGTAACACCAAACACCCTGCTGAATGATGCTTGTCTAGTCAACTATTTGTTTTTAATACGCTTTACCTAAAAGTATATTTTTGCTTTAAACGAGAGATTTACATTCTCCAGTTTAACCACAGAATATCTTTCACCAATGTACTGTTCTTCACGCAGCTTTGTGCTCCCATCTTATACATTTACAGTTTTTACTGTAAAACTACTGTTTTTCCTTGCCTCCATGTATAAATAATATGCTTAAGAAGTCTGTCCTTTTGTGAATATGCAAAACGCAGTTAGTATCTAAAATGTATATACATGCAGAAGTCATAGCACTGAAGTTTAACTATTCACATATAACAAATATGTGGCTATTTATTAATTATTCAGTTGCCATAGCAGTATACACATTCAGTTAGAGAGTTCTATTGATTAATAGTCAATGTTAAGTATAGACCTGGATTAGGGTCAAAGTTGTATGCTTTGTATAAGATGCATGCTGCACTTATATAATTTCCAACAGAAAAAATGTTTCAAATGGGAGCTGTAAAAGAAATGTGAAGTGTGGAATGATTTGCTTATGGCAAAAGACACAGGGCAAATCAGTATATTAATTTGGTTAAAACCATAATGCAGCATTTGATACTATCAATCATGTTTCTCTAATGTCCAGAATGGAGAATGTTTTGAGTTTTTCAGAGACTACACTCCAGTGGTTTAAGTTCCATCTGACTGATAGGTTTGTTAGTCTTGGCAAACTTAGTACCAAGTTACACAGGGAGTTACTCAAGACTCTGTCCTCAGCCACCTGCTGTTCTTCATCGACTTGCTTCCCCTTTGGTCATATTTTGTAGCTTTGGACAGGGTTAACATTTTTATGTGGATAAATTTCAGGGTTAAAAATGAAAAGCTCAGAGTTTTCTCAGTTGGCAACTTGCCTCAGACAAATTAACAGCTAGAATACATCTTCAAAAAAATACAAAAGCCATTCTAACTGGCACTAAAGCTCAACTTAAGAAAACAAGCCCCTTTTAATCACTTACTAAGTATCATCATAACTTTATATGAAATGAATATTGGTATCATTTTTGATGCACCCCTTTCATAATCAACACACTTAAACCACATTAAAAAAACAACATCTCATGTTCACTCATTTCTCTTTTTTGCATACTGAAAACTTGTTCATGCTTTAATTATTTCTCACATTGACTACTGTAGCTAATTATTGACAGACACCCATTCTAAAATTTTACCTCAGTTCCAGGTGGCTCAAAACTTTGATGCAAGAGTTCCTGAACAGACCCACTACAAAGAACACATTATACCCATTCTGCTCCACATTCAACAGTTCCCTGTCCCTTATAAGATTAAACATAAAATTATATTACTTATCTTTAAAACTTTAAAAGACCTTGCACTGGAGTACGTCATTAACTTCAATCAATCACTTTGCTTCTCTCTGCCCACTAAGGTCCAGACTAACCTGTGTCTCTATGGATGACGGAGCCTTCAGCTCTGCGTTGCCGGAACTTTGCAATGACCTCTGTAAGCTAATTAAATCAGCTGAATAACAAATTCTTTTAAAAAGCAACACAGCATTAATTCAGGAAGGGACTTAACCTACTCTGACATTCTGACCCTTTCTCTCAATTTACTATCTCTGTCCATGTGCTCAGGAGGATATGTGTTTGCATCACAAACCGTTATTTGTTTTTGGTCTTCTTGTATTTTTTATTTTTGTATTTTACTCTGGTTTACTGTCTCTTAGTCTAATTTAAAACTTTGTGGTTCTTGTATTTATCTTTAATTTTAGTGTTTTTGTTAATGTTATTTTGTTTTCAGCATTGTGTATTTATCTTTTTTTTTGTGCTTCCCCACAGTTCATTTTTTTTATTTTTTTGATGCACTTTGAGCATGAAAGGGGTGCTATATACTTGTAAATAACGTGTATCATCATAATCAATATTGAAAAAATAACAGACTGATCATTTGAAATAAATCATTTGGAAGTGTTAAACTTTTTTTAAAATCTCTATTCTCTCTCTCTGTATATTTTTATTAGTTTATTAAAGAACAGTTAAAAAAGACTACATACATTTAATAAATTTGGTAGATATCTGAATAAATGTCTACCAACAGAAAACTAGAAGTTACTAATTACTTTTACTAATTCAAACACGTCATTTTCAGTTGTTCTCTTCCTACCACATTCTGAACAAAAAAAGTGACTTGGCATGTGTTACAGAAAAAAAATTATATTTCATTATTTCGTTGTGGCTTGGCTATAGCACATATTTTTAATATTCTTATCATGCGGGCAAACAACATGTCGCAAAAACCGTATTACAGTTTTTTTTACACCAACTTAGTGTTGGTTTGTACTAAGAGCTTGCAACATACAATGTGCATGAAGAAGGACAAAATATTTATGGTACTGATTAAATATAATCAGTTAATATCAAATTGTATTAGTTCATGAACACAGTACAATTGCATTTCTGTTTGCTTGCCAGTATATCTTCAAATTCGTTATTACTTTTACATGACATCACAGAGGGCTCCCCGTTGGAGGTCAGTGTACTGTACGTGTATATTAGTATATGATATCAAAGGGAGGGAAGGATCTTCATGATTCATCAAGCACCACTGGTACTGGACCACTTTCAGCACTGCCTACAAGACCAAACACATACCACCACTTTCCTTGTCCAGCGACTAAATCTCAGTACATAGGTTATGCAAAACATAACATCACAAGGATAAGTCCCAGCTGCCCCGTGACCAAGCCTAGGATAATTGGGTTAGGAAAATGGATAGTAAATGAAAAGTATTATAACTTTTCTGTCAAGTTGCATTAGCCTGGGGATCAAGTACTCAGCATATAAGCTTCCAATCCATCAATAAAATTATAGGCTTGAGGGGACCCTTTAAAATGGGAAAACCAGCCAAAGTCTCAAAAGAATTTGTGGCCAAAGCAAGCAATCATTTAAAGTATAGTGTGAAACCTAATAAAGCGCTCTAAATAGCATGATATCATGGATAGCAAATGTTCGCTTTACGCATTCAAATTGCATTCCCTCAGCTACATCGCACTACTGTTAAGCTAGCTAAAGTCAGCAACCTCACAATCTTGATGCTGTGAATATGAATGGCTGATAGCTTTCTTATGAAATTACAAAAAAAAAAAAAGAAAAGAAAACAGACTGACAGATGCAGTTTGACTCCTTCAGGAAATTTCTGCAAATATTTGAAGCCAATCAACTGGGTTTATTTACATCATCAATGTGCCCAGCCCTTAAAGAAACAAGGCACACTATACAAGTAAGCAGTGCCAAAAAGAAAAACATTAAGTTTGATGTTACAGTTGCAGAGAACATATACCATGCCATATACCATTATACCATGATAAATAGCATTATTTACTCTAAAGATGTATTTGTAAACTAAAGCTCTTGATATTTTAAAGACGAAATGCATTAAAGTATATATATTACATTATACAGATACATTTTTAACTTCATTTAAATAATGTATATTGTTTATGATTAAATCGTTGGCACAACGTCAGTGATGAGCTGGCACCCCGTTCAGGGATTGTACCTGCCTCGAGCGGTATGCTTGCTGGTGTTCGCACAACCCTGGATGAATAGATGGATGGAATAATTAAACACATACTGCGAATATATTTCGAAGTTCCTTAAAGGTTTTGAAGAATCGGCGTTCTAAGCTTACAGATGGCTTGACATTTATTAAAGAGCTGTTTATGTGGCGATTGGTTATTTGAAGAAAGAAAAGGAAGGACAGGAATCATGCCGACCGGGATTTATTAGAGGCGGAAGAACTTGGAAGTTGGCATACGCACAGATTTATGCATCTGGATTTTTTTGTGCATACGAGCATTTGAGGAGAGCCCATCTCCCACTACCCATGCTAATCACCTTCTACAAAGGGACTATTGAGAGCATCCTGAGCAGCTGTATAACTGTCTGGTTTAGGAATTGCACTGACATGTATCACAAGACAGACAGTGAGGAAAGCTGAGAAGATCATCGGGATCTCTCTTTCTACCATAATCTATACTAATAAACGGTAAAGCCTTCACTCACTCACTCACTCACTCACTCACTCACTGACTGACTGACTCATCACTAATTCTCCAACTTCCCGTGTAGGTAGAAGGCTGAAATTTGGCAGGCTTATTCCTTACAGCTTCCTTACAAAAGTTGAGCAGGTTTCATTTCGAAATTATACGCGTAATGGTCATAACTGGAAGCTGTTTTTCTCCATTTACTGTAATGGAGATGAGCTTGAAACCCGTGGGAGCGGAGTTTCGTGTGACATCATCACGCCTCCCACGTAATAACGCAGTACGTAGAAAACCAGGAAGAGGCCCAAAAAGCGCTGAAGAAAACATGCATTATATAATTGAGAAGGCAGCGAAACAATAAGAAGCGAGCGAGTGACATATACAACCATATTCACGAGTTCTGCTACTTCGGAAACAAAGCACGATGTAAACCTAAACTTTAAATTAAGTTCATAGACAGGCTGCCACTGGCGTTTGTAATTTAGTGCCTGCCCATATAAGGCCGTCCGTCAGCAGGAATCCAATAGCAAACTGCCACGGGTAAATATTCACGGGTGAAGGACTGTGCTTATGCAGAGGAAGATGAGATGGTCAGGGTGGTGTTTGGCACAAACTCAGCGAAACTGCGAGAGAAAGTTTTAAGTGCCAGGACTTCGGTAACATTAAATACAGCTATGGACATAGCACGAGATGGCACCAGCACAGCTGGGAACCTTCGATGCATGTACACCGAGCGGCTTACGTGAACTGACGCAGTGCACAGACAAAAAGCAACAGTTCCAAAGAGCGCTGAACAAAAACCGAATTACACAATTGAAAAGGCAGCAAAAAAATATGAAGCGTGTGATACATACAAGTATATTCATAAATGCAGCTACTGCGGAAACAAAGCACACGGTGGAAAAAGTCAATGTCCCGCTAAAGGAAGACAGTGTAAAAAAAAAAACCGTGCATGCAGTGTGTCAGGTCTCAGATAAAGAAGAAGACGAGCTGTTTATTGATGCAGTAAGAAACGAATCGATGAATGAAACCTGTCATCTTTACAACGATTGACAAACACGGAATGTAACTTGAACACAACACATCCTACAAATACGAACCTGATTGAAAGAAATAATGATAATCAAATCCTTCATGACAGCAACACTAAGTAAAACTCACAAAACAATTACTGTATATTGACAGTCATGTTACGTTATTTTTAAAATGTTCCCTTTTCTTTTTCATAGCTTCTTTAACAGACTACGTCTCCGCTGCGATACGCGGGTATATATATATGTATATATATACCCCGATCTACATACTCGAATAATGGATACTTTATTCGCCATCAATGATTGTTTTGGTAAAGCCATACTCAGTGTATTCAATAGATGAACGGTAAAAAAGTAAGAGCGAGGGGAGGATGACTTATTGAGACATGCAGGCAAAACCACAATAGCACGCGGGCTCGATGTACGAAAAAATATATCTTTTCAAGTTCTATTTAGTCCATATGTGTCAAACTCAAGGCCCGCGGGCCACATCCGGCCCAGCGTGTAATTATATCCGGCCCGCGAGATCATTTTATATACTGTATTATGGTTATTAATGGCCCGGGTATATGAAGCGCTGGTAACACAATAAACTACAGATCCCATAATGCAGCGCTTCAGCTGCCTTGCCGAACACTTACCGCGTTAATCAAGTCTAGGTTATGATGCTGCAAGTTATTGCGAAGCTAGCCCCCACAATGCCAAAGAGAAAAGTTGATTCTGAAAATAGAGCCTTTAAAAACCGATGGGAGGCTGAGTATATGTTTACTGACATTGCCGGTAAACCCGTGTGTCTCATTTGTGGAGCTAATGTGGCTGTA
>JANRMT010062813.1:50013938-50024986 GCA_026402145.1 Polypterus bichir lapradei | reverse complement strand
TATGAGCATTAAATGTTGATAGAGGAATCTAATATGCATAAAGATGTGGTAACTGAAAGAAACTTTTACAGAAGAGTTTTGCCAGAATGTCAATAGCCCAAATTCATTGTAATAATCACATATAGGGTCAAATTATTACCTACAGAGTTAAGGTTTAAAATTTAAGTATTACACCACTAAATTATCTCTGATAACTACTTAACTAAGTTTGATTTGATTTTGCCCTAACTTCTACAATCACAGATTTATAAAGGACAACAGAACATCAGGATTGTAGCTCTACATCAAACTTTGTAGATATTTTGAGAATGACAAGCCTAATTATGGAAAAATGTATATTTCCTTACATCTAATTACAATGTAACTTTGAAAGGTGCCTTGAATACAGTAATTCCACTTAAAGCAAAAGTGACTGAAGCACTCACCCTGGTTTAAAGAGAGTACTCAAGTACTTAAGAGTGCAAAAAACTCAAGGATAGATGGATAGCAATAAAGCTGCAGGTTGTCTGAACTACATGAGCAGACACCATTAAAAGGCTTCTTCTTTAAAAATAAATTTGTTAATATGTTTTTCATTTTTTAAACTTAAACATACTAACTGTTATTTATGCCCAGTCTCAACAAAACTAGTGAAAAGCTCAATGGCTATTTTGGCGGAACCCATTCTTAGCATCATGAATGGATCATTGCCAACTGGCACAGTTCCTAATTACACTAAAATTGTCAGTAATCAGACCATTGCTGAAAAGGAGGGGAAAAAATGTCAGAACTACACTCAAATATACTTAACAATTGCAGATTTATTTCAAATGTACCTTTTCTTTATAATATGTTTGAAAAGTAGTTACCACACAGCTTCAGTCTCACCTTTTATACATCACAGCTTATCTGAGAAATACCAGTCCAGCTCCCACAACAGTTACATTACAGAAACAGCACTGTGCCAGAATAAATAACATTTTAATATCTTTTCATACAGTAAACTTTGCAGTAGCTGTGCCGTTAGATTTAAGCATAGCCTTTGATGCAACTGACCACTTTTATTTCTGGTGGAAATTACATTGGGCTCTCGGGCACTATCCTTGCATGGTTTAATTAATAATTATCAATTTCAGAAAGTTTAGAAATGTTTTGATAGTATTCCATCATTATGCTCAAAGGTTAAATGTGCTGTCCCACTGGGTTCAGTGCTTGAACCGTTGAGGTTCTTACTTTGCATGCTCCCATTGGGAACTATCACCAAAAAACATAACTTTAATTCTCACTTAAATGCAGATGGTACACCGCTATACATTTCTTTTAGATCAAATGAAGCCTCTCCAACATTGTCCTTAAATAATTGAGTCAGTGAGTTACAGACATGGGTTGATGAGAGCTACTTTTCTCAGAATACAAGAAAAACAGAACTGTTATTTATTGAGAGGAGTGATGTAGAACACAGCAATATTCTTTGACACCAGTTTTACTGAATCAGCATGGAACTTTGGCAGTATATTAAAGCAAAGAATGTCTATTAAAACACAAAATTACCAAAATATCTAAAGCAATTAAGGCACTTTTTCCAGCTTGAAAAAATGAAGACTGTTTCTGAATGTTAAGTATAATGAAGAATTCATACTTTTTTTTGTGCGCTTCTCTTCTCTGTGTCATGCTGTGGTTTTTTTGATTCGACCGTCAAACTTCCAAGCTGTTTTACCGCCCTTGAAAAAAACTTTGGAAATATTGAGAGCTTTGCAAGCAACTGATAGAACGATTCTGTTATCAGATCAGATAGCCTGGCCCAGATACCACTGTAGAATGCCTTGGGGGTGGCTGGTCTGCTGGGCTAGGGTTTCAGGATTATGACCTTGTCGGCTATAACTGGCAATGGACTCCTTAGAGGTTTATTTTCTCCAGAGATTCTGCTTACTGGAGTTTTTATGTTCATCTCCTCCATTGTGAACTGGAAACAGTTCAACAAAAAGGTTATTGAAAGATTATTATATTTATATTAATCAGTGTGGCAGTTATTTCTTTCTGCATGTTTAAACAAATCTTCACATTTATGTGTATTTATTATGAAATTACTTTTTTGTTTACCTGTGAATTTGTAACAGCACTCTGCGCTATCTATATAAAAATAAACTGTACTAAACTAAATAGCACTGTGAGCATTTTTAGAAAAGTAATGGATGAATGATTAAATTATAAACAGATTCTTTAAAAAAAAAAAAACTGATACAATGTGTGTAATTAGTGAATAACGTAATACTTTTTTCAGATACACAAACTTGATCATGGATGCTGCCACTGTGGTACACAAATGAACTATAAATTTCAATATGCATAAATTCCCAGCTATGACCCACTATGTGACCCTGATTAATTTGCCTTTGCTACAGAAGATAAAAACAGTCAGTACTATGGCTGTTTATGAAGCTCTTAGTGATACTTGGTACTACAGGTAGGTACTACATACAGCAAAAAAGGGGTTTGTTTAATGCTAAAAAAAGAATTCTTGTTTACATTACAGGCCAATAGAAAGCTAGGTGAAATTAGCTTAAAATTTGTATCTTCATCAACATGCATTTTGTGTAGAAGGCAAGAGATATGATCGGTCTATGACAACTCACACAAAAATATACTGAACAAATATTCGAAGGAATGTAAGTATTGAAAATGAACAAAGCATGGCACTAAATAGTGTAACAAAATATACCATCTTAACAAGCAAATAAACACAACAAATAACAAGCAATGCTGATTGTTTTGGAAGATGCCCCTTATTAGCTAGCCTAGTTTAAATTGCTTACATGTGTTGATAACAATGATTAGTTTTCTCAAGTTATAGCAAATTACTTTTGGAGTTGAGCACCATTATTTGTAAGAGGTTAATAATTTCTGTTTTTATTGTGAGGTATATAATCCAATTATGACTTATAAAATCAAAAATAACACATGCATGTCCAAAGTGTACAATGCAGACTCAAGTTTAATAATTTCATTTATAATAACCTAGTGTTTCCAGGGTTTCAAGTCCCCCATCTCTTCTTGACTCAAGAATTTGATTACTTAAAATTCCTTCGTACAAGTACAGTACTTGAGTATTTAATGAACTGAAATCTGTCAATCAATTTTTAACTTGTAGCAGGCACCAGCATTGGTATTAAAATTGGCAGAAACCAATTTGCTGTACTATAAAGCCATTCTTGAAAGAAAAAAAAATCAAATGTTAATTAAGAGTAAAACCAAGAATTTATGCTGTGTATATGAGACAGGCAGCATGGACTTAAAGGAGCATTTGTGTTTAAAAATTTCATTCCAGTGAGCATTAAAAAGGAACTTAACTGAATAGAAAAATGGAATGAAGAATTAATTAAAAAAAAAAAAAAAAACTAACTAAAACATATGAAAATCTACCAACTCTACAATTTATAGAAAAATCATAGAAATTTCAAAATTCTAAACATAATAAAACAGTATGCACAGACTTTTATCTATTCATTTGCTTAAGTCACAAAATTAAATTTAGGGGGGCACGTATAACATTCTGGGCTCACAGATGTACAGTATATACTTATTACAACTCCTAGATACATATTTGCCATTATCCACTCCCACTGAAGCAGCATAGTTTTGCCAAATGACCTAGAACATTGCTTGATTTGTAATGAGGTTACATAACACATGACAATTTAATTGAAAATTGGGCTGCCAAGATAAGAATATGGCTTTAACAATGGCAAGGAAAAATGAGAACAGAGATGCCATGAGACCGGTCTAAAATAAAAGTTTGCCCAAAAGGTTCACTCTGTGTTGGCATCCAATTTGCTATTTTCCAGCAATAGGTGTGGGATTAAACCTTCACTAAGTGAACAGAAGCAGTATTAAAAATAAAACTTAAGATGACAGTCTCAAAGTTATTTTGGCTGGTTTGTGCGCTTTAGTCACTACTTTAAAAGAGTAGGAGGAAACATGATGCTCTTGTAAAAAAACATGGGAATAAAAAAATGGGATCCTGTAATTTAGTGGCAAAATCAAACAACCAATCAGTGGCTTTGCATGACCTTTTCTTTAAAATAAGCATTATGGAATTAGAGAAGGAAAAAAAAACAAAGAACAAGTGGAAAGCAGCCTAGCAGCTCCGTTTTGCAGAATGGAACCCAAATATAGTGGAGCCTGACACTATTAAACCATAACAATTTTTTTTGTTTTGTTGCAATTTATGTCTGGCACCCAGGTCAAGCACTCTTATCCACCATTATTACTGCTGAACACAAACACCACTACCTACTTCTTAAAATCAGTGACAAGGGGAAAGGAGAAACCATGTAGTCATGTCTTTCAACAACGGATTGTGGCATGAAAGCAAATCCAAAATAAACACAAACAGACATAAAAACAAGCAAACTTTATACAGGAGACAAATCAATCATATTCTATAACTGCACAATCAACAATGTTAACCAATCTGCTAAACATACAATAGAATACAGTAGTCTAAACTACTATTTACAATGGAAACATGAAAGGAATACTGGTTGAGAATGGAGCCATAGAAATGTCAGGCAACTTGCATAAATTATTAAATGAACAGTGTTACAATGTAAAATTCTTAACAAATGAAACATCTGGGTATTCATTTTCCTGTAATTTATTTTGTTTCTGTATTAATGGAATATTCTAAGTAAACACCCACTACTTAATATTATATGCAGCTGGATTTAGCATTTGTATTATTGTAAATTAGCTAACTCACTAGGACAGCAAAATTTCGGCTTATGGTTATAAACTAGCACAATTAACTGCTTTTGTACATAAAATGAAATGTATACATCATAGTCTTAAAATAAATTTTACTATTCACCATTATTTAAGGATAATCTTTATTCACATTAAAAGGAGTGCTAGCTCACCAAAGAGCACGTCAAAATACTGTACAGGTGGATGGTCTTAATTTTTAAAAATTTTTATCATGACAATTTACTCCAAAACACAGTAATGATTATATTAAGGGTTTACTAAATCTGAAATATATTAATAATATTGGCATTTAAATAAAAGAACCAAATCTCAGACTATGTTCTTGTACACATTGCTGAATAGAAATTTAAAACTAAGCCAATCTTTGAAATATCTGATTATAGAAAATATCAGATCAACAAAAATAGATTTTTACAGTATAATCAAGAGGAACTGAATATCAACTGTTCTGTTTTCTGGACAATATTACATGGTGCTAGAGCCTAATTTGGAATCCAAACACATGAAATGTTTGGGTGAGATGTCAGTACTTTTTGTACACATTTATACTACATGCAGTGACACGTGGATAGAGAGTCACTAAATATTAATAAAAAATATGGTAGAAGCTAAACATGGGAGCACATGTAACAGTGCTTCCAAAAGACATCTGATTCAGGTGGGGAGGGGGGGCACCCCTTTTTGGGTGTTAAATAAGGCTGCAGAGGGATTCTGTATAAAAACACCAATATGCTGTAAATCTGAGGTTGTGTTGTACAGTTGTTTCTGAATAGCTTCTGTGAAACAGCATAAAGGTTTTGGTTGCGTTACTATCTGAACACAAAGTTACTATGTAATTTAAATACCACCAACAAGTATATACAGTATGAAGTAAAAATAAAATAAAAAATGTTGACGGCACTTACTGAAAGTATGTATGTTGTCATTGGTCTATCCTATCACTGCTTGCACAAACACTGTCCTATAATGGAGAAGGCAAAACTGGAAAATAAAATGTATTAGGTATGAAGGTTGTGCGTAGAGATTTAAGTATTAACTTTCATTTACCTATTTAGCTGAACAAATCACTTTGTTTTACAGTATGTACAATACTGAAATAGCTTGACCAGTTTATCAGTGCAGAGGAATCAAGAGGAAATCAGGTTATTAAGTTGGCGGTGATGTATACATACAGTGTACAAGAAAACATACAGATATGTTTAAATAATACATGATATTAAATTAAATTTGAAGTACAGCTATACAAAAGCTCTAACAAATTTTAAAAAAGTACTATTGCAATATGAACAGGGGCAGCATGGCTCAAAATGCCAGTGTTATGTGTTTAAATCTCAGCCTGGCCACCACTGACTCAAATTTGAAGACTGAGGATCAAATTATCAAATTTGCACATGCTCCATGTTTCTGTGGATTTTAACTGGGTTTACTCCCATGTCCCAAAGACATACAGGTTACTCTAAACTCAATATAGGCTTGGTATTAACAAGTACAGCTTACAATATAATGGCACCCTATTCTTGTTATCCATGTTACTTGCATAAGCTAGGGTTACCCAAAAATCCCGCAGTGCAATAAATAAGATTGGAAAGTTAATGGACAGATGACTTTTACAAATACTGCTTCAGTCCAAAGTATAAAAAAGGAAATCAAAAAGGCTAAATACCAGCAACTAAAAGTGAATTTTTAATAAACTATGTCACCTCTGATTTCAGTAATGTTTAATCAAAGCAATCAACAAAGACTAACTTGGAGCAGATTCCAAAAGAGGAAAAGTTAAAGACAAATCTCAGGATTGAACAACAGAAATACAAGATAAACGCACATTCCTGACATACTTGAATCACACTAAAATAGAAAAAAAAAACTTAAAACATTTACACAATACATGCACTTATTTTATGCAAAAGGGACAGCAAACAATGGCCACTACTTGCATTAAGTGATTGAGATAAGTTTTAAAAAATTAATAAATAAAAAAAAATACTCACACTCAAACAGTGAGCCTTTGTTTCCATGTAACAGAAGGCAACAACGTTTAAATATTGCTAAAAGATTAATGACACAGTGCTGCAAGGTGTAACTTTATAACCAAAAAGATCTTTGTAATGCTGAGAATCAATCTTTATTATTTCAGAGAATGAAGAGAGAAAAAAAAAAGTTATAAAAAGCAGTGTCATTTAATCTGGCTTACAATTTAGGAAGGCAAGAGTTGTTTCTAACAGGTTTCACTACAGGAAGACTTCTATAGTCTAACCCTATAAAGAACAGTAGGTTCATAAAGTATTCTGGCCAATTCACTTTCTGCACACTTTTATTGTGTTGCAGATTTAATTTTAGTGGATAAACTTGCTATTTTTAGACAACAATACACACACTTTTTTCGGCTGCCCTAGTCAGGGGATGACACAGCAAATCATCTTCCATATCTTCCTGTCCCTTGAATCTTGTCCTGTTACGCCCATCACCTACATATCCTCTCTCACCACATCCATTAACCTCCTCTTAGGCCTTCCTGTTTTCATCTTAGCATCTTTAACTCTGCCACCTCCAGCTCTGTCTCCTGTTTTTTGGTCAGTGCCACTGTCACCAAATCATATAACATAGGTGGTCTTCACTACTGACCTGTAGACCTTCCCTTTCACTCTTGCTGATACCCATCTGTCAATGAAAACAGGTTTTCTGAAATGTCTGCAAATATGTTTTATTCTTATAAGCATTCATAATCAGATCCTTCATTCGGTAATATCAAGTCCCTTTAGCAGCAATTACAGGTTCAAGCACTCTGGGGAAAGTCTGTACAAATTTTGCACACTTGGATTTGGGCAAAGTATCCCATGCTTTTTGGCAAATCCTCTCAAGCTATTATAGTTTAGATGTGAATCATCTGTAAACTGACATCTCTAGGTTTGTCAACAGATGTTTAAATGGATTTAAGTTTGGGCTTTGGCTGAGTCACTCAAGGACAGTCAGGGTCTTATCTCAAAGAAACTCTAGACTTCATAGTTTGGGTCTGCAGTGTGAATTGTGGGACCTTATATCCACTGATTTATGCATTTCTAACCTATATCCAATCAACTGTATTTGACATAGTTAGACTCCAGCCAAGTTCTAGATACATCTATAGGGTAATTATAGCAAGCAGGATGCACATGACCACAGTTTGAAGTGCCAAAGCAAAGGGTCTAAATACTTATAAGAATGAGAAATTTCATCTTATAATAAATTTGCAAATCTTTCTGAAAACATGTTTTACTTGTTCATTATAGGTTTGTGAATGTAGTTTTATGGACAAAAATGGTAGATTTATCCATGTATAATTAAATCTGCAAGACTTCAGAAAGTGAAGGGGTATGCATAATTTCTGAACCCACTGAATCTATTCTAAAGTTTGAATAATATATTTTATACAGCAGCTTTGCACTATCCAATCTTTCAGACAAAGAATGCACTTTTGAAGACTAAAAAAAATTACCAAGAAAAAAACAAAAGCTCATTCTTATATAAAAAAAAAAAAAAAGGAAATAAAATAAATTCTCAGCCTTCCTCTGGTCTTTGCCAGCACTGGAGTGCTTGAAGTTATTGTATATATCAGATGTAGAATATACAGTATAGTACAATGGTGTCACAATATATTTAATTTAGCTGCATTTTGAAATTGAGGAACATTACCTTTAAATATTAAGTATTTTTTGTACATTTTACAGTATGAATGTTTACAAAAAGCATACAAAGCCACAGGTACATATAGCCTTCTGGTTTCTATGTAGTTCTACTTAAATTAATTCAACTATGAAGGTGCTAAAAGTAACAGTAACAATAATAATCTGATATCTGTTTTGATACAGTGTAGGGCTGCAACAATTAGTTGATGTAATCGACAACGTCGACTACAAAAAATCGTTGACGCGGATTTTTTATTGTCAACGCGTCATAAACAAAACCTTCAATAGAGGCTCCAGTCACAAAGAACCACATTGGTTTTTGTACCTGCAATGCAATACGTGAACATCTGGGGGCAGTATCGTTTGTTATTGTTTGTCAAGACTGCACACAGTCCTACCAATGAAGAACAATATCTGAGGAGAAGAAGAATGTAGAGGAAAATAAATGTGGTTGCAATGGCGAGTCGGATAGAGGAGGGGGAAGGAGATGGAAAAAAATTAAGACAGAAACTTTATCTAAGCGCTGTGATGTCCTCACATTGATGGATTAAAGGCCAGAAGTCCACATGACCATCATCATCAAATTCTTCCATGAGAACCCAGAATACAATGAGGACTGATTTATGTCATTTATGTTAAGTAGAATGCATAGAGGGGGCTGGGCAGTCTTGTGGCCTGGAACCCCAGCAGATGTTTATTTTCTCCAGCCGTCTGGAGGTTTTTTTTTTTTAATTTTTTCTTCTGTCCTCCCAGGCCATCAGGCCTTACTCTTATTCTATGTTAATTAGTGTTGTCTTATTCTAATTCTTACTTTGTCTTTTATTTCTCTTTTCTTCATCATGTAATGCACTTTGAGCTACATTTGTATGAAAATTTGCTATATAAATAAATGTTGGTGTTGTTGCTGCACCCACCACATGACAAATCAACTCAGAATCCCCCGATTAGGACCCGAGTGCAGCCATGCAATGGATGACACCTCAGAACCACACTAGTTCAGATGGAATGGGCATGGTACGAAAGAAACGCACTTAGAAAGAGTAAACCCTAAATTTTACTACAATGAGCTAGTGTGCCATCTGTACGATTGACACCATATTTAGAGTTGGTTCCTATATTGGTAGGCTCCAGATACCCATTACTATTCAGTTAGATTAAAACAGTTCCATTAAAGGATGGACTGATTTACCATAACACCAGCAGTCAAAAAAATTAGGCTTCAGTTTCAAAGAATTTTCTAAAACATTTGTCGTGAAAACGCATAACAAGTAGGTCTGAAAGCAGTTTACAAAAAAAATGTTATTGAAATATTAGAGAAAACTATAAGCTAATTCAATAAGAATGCAGTGGATTAAGCTGAACAGTTGCTGATGACTCAATTACAGTGAATTGCACTAAAATACCAGGAGAATGGAGCTACCCATAGCTAATCTAAGTATGTAATAAAAATTGGAAGATACTATGCTGCATCTTTAATAAGCCAAAATGATGAAGGCAGAAGTACAAAATGTAAAGCTTACAAACATTCGATAACTTCAAAACAAAAATTAGTGTCTTGTTTTACTTTTTTTCTTCAAGTAAAAAGTACACTGAGAAAGGAACCCACTGTTAGCGGCTGTTCAATAACTTGTTTTAAAATAACACTACTGATTACATGTTTGTAAGGCATTATAAGTATTATCTCCGATACTGATTAAAAATGTTTAAAATCTACACAATCAAAGCTACTTTTATTTATTACTACATCAGTTACTACACATTGCTTTTGTATAAAGAAAAATCATGCAGGTAATGGTCTTTGGTGTGTTTGTAATAATTTAAAAAGTTTTCAAACTGCTAAATGCAGAAAAGGAAATTAAATCATTATGTATGAGTTACAGAAAGTGGATTTTAAGTAACTTCAGAGCCTGTATCATAAAGAACAATTTGCAGGCTTCCACATCAGGATACCAGAGCCTCAATCTGAATATATCTTTCAAGTGTACTTAAAATTCCCTCTTTCAGGGAAGCATTATTTTAAACTTGGGTCAACTGGAAAAAATACTATAGAAGCAATTCCAAGTAATTTATAAATTAAGCAAAAATAACTTGCAATATATTGACAAATTCCTAAACAAACTTTGAACCACCACATTTACTGCCTTCAATTGACTCTATCCCAAGGTTATTATAGTTAACAAAAACTAAAATCAAAACTGAAAGTATTAATAATAAAAAAAAACTTTTTCGTAAACTGAAATTAAACAATTAACAAAACTGAAATAAAAAACTAAAACGAAACTATTAAAGTAGCTGAAAAGACTAACTGAAATAAAATAATTTACAAAAAATATTTTTTAGTTTTCATAACAACTGGACTTATATAAGGGCTAACCTGGACTGCAGACGGTCCCGAAATGAATTAAAATATATTAAGAATTTCAAATTTGGATTTTGAATAGATATTCCTGCTGTTAACCTTTAACCCTTTTAACTATAAAACAGAAGGTAATCAACCACAAGCCAGCTATACATACATACATATATTAATATACATATATTAATATACATATATATACATATATATATATACATATACACATATATATACACACATATATATATACACATATATATACACATATATACATATATATACACATA
>JANRMT010062813.1:49912821-49926268 GCA_026402145.1 Polypterus bichir lapradei | reverse complement strand
GGGGGCAATTACTTTTTCACACAGGGCCATGTAGGTTTGGATTTTTTTTCTCCCTAAATAAAAACCATCATTTAAAAACTGCATTTTGTGTTTACTTGTGTTATATTTGACTAATGGTTACATGTGTTTGATGATCAGAAACATTTTGTGTGACAAACATGCAAAAGAATAAGAAATCAGGAAGGGGGCAAATAGTTTTTCACACCACTGTAATTAGCAGAAAGAAACGTAACTGAGGCCCAATGTCTTCTAAAATTACCCTGGCAAAGCCAGGTAATATGGCATGTTCAAGGGTATGAATACTTTTTTTGAAGACACTGTAACGTCAGGTAACTAGAAATTGTACACAGATTATTTAGTAAAAACTAGTTACTGTTGCTACAGAATATAAAATCTATTTTATCAAGTGCATACTTTGTTTATATTTCTGAATGTTTAGAGTGTTCCATTGCACATTTATCACACATTTTAACTTTGCCTTGTTTCAAACCTTATTGTGTTTCTAATCATTTCAAGTTAAATACATAGTACTGGATTCTTTTTACTTGTTCAGCCTTCTATTATATAACAGACTGGCCATTCCTGTTGTACTAGTCTTTGATTCACTTCTTTCATTGCTCTTGCATAAGGTACAATGTGCTTCTCACTAGCTTGGATAAATCTGCTGTGTGTGTTTCTGATGTTCATTTGCTGTTTATCAGCTTGGCCATTCCAAGAAGAGAAGAAAATGTAAATAGAAGTATTAGCTGTACTTTTTGCTTTGCAAACTGAAATGCATATGTTGTTTAACTGAGCTTTCGAATGTTAGGGCCAGGATTTTTTTAAAAGAAGCAATAACATTTTAGCTCTATCACAGATAATACATAATATACATATATGCATATATACAGATGGCGCGCATTTATTTATTTATTTAAATGTTGAAGGTGCATTAAAAAGCCACCACTGACCACACTTGTACACAGCAGTAATGGAAGCGAAAGTAGTCAAGAATGCACATCAGAATATATTGCTTTGGAGAACACCATCTGATCTCAGGATTGTGTATCACATTGATCATGTTGTGAAAATTACAATAACTAAATTAGTTTTTTTTTCCTTTTACAGTTAGTTATTAGTGCTGCACTAACTTGCATGGTAGGTTCACAGAAACTCGGGGAAACACCTGGCAGCACTATGGTGACATGCCGCTGATGAGAGCGCCCCGGCTGTTCAATTAGTTGACGAGGAAGCTTGTAATGCCCGTTTGGATCTTCGAGCTCTGGCATGTCAACATACATTGACATACAACCTTACTTCATGCATGCCGAGAAGGACTATATTTGATTTTTCAGATACTATTTGTTTCAAGAGCTGCAAAGAAAGAATATTTGCTTTTCGCTTTTTTTTTTATATATATATAGTCTGTGCTGCCATTATTCCAACACTGGTCCAGTGGGTACGTTAAAGATGCTCAGAGTCTGAACATATGTAGCGGTGTCAGTACACAAGGTATCCATGGGTAGTAGGTTTAGATAGGTATGCCTACATTTTAAGGTCAAGTTTACTACCATGTTAGGTAGTAGAGGAGTACAACGATTCTTGGAAATAGGAAATTTAGCAGTGGGCTGCTTCTGCAAAATTTTCCACCACTGCGGTTGCCACAAAATTATATAAATAAGTAAAGTCCTTAATCATTTCCCACACAGTACTTAACACTTTTCAAAATTAATGCACACCAATTTTGCATACACTTTGCAGGCACCATGTTGATTTCATTATAATAAAAACTTAAAAATAGTAACATTTGGGTTTGCAAACCAACTGACCTGCAAAGAATGAATGTGTTTTGAATATGCAGTTGTATTTAGCTCTGTTAATCAGTTTTTGTGCATCATTTAAGCTACAATTTTCAAGTATTTCTTTCCAGAAAAAAATAAGGTAGTCATACAATATGCCTCAGCAGTATCAGATGTGATTTCTAGTACTAGCAACAAAATATTTTTTCTGAATAAATTGATGTTGCAAGTTAGCATTTCTAATGAAACAGAAAAGGATGCCAGTAAGCAATAATATACAACTGAATGGCTGTTGATGTACAGTATCTCAAAGTAGGAACGAGTTCAGGGACCATATATTATATCTGTTCATCTGTAAAGGTCATACTTACATTGTTATTTCATCATTACCTATTTAAAGATACTTTCATTAAAATTCCCTTTTGTGTTTATTATTTATTAACTTATTTTGCCTGTAATGTATTATTGTTTTTAATTTTCTGATTAGTTCTATGCAAAATAGTAAAAAAAAAAATAAAATCATATAATTAAGCAATTGATTTAAATATGTATAAACTAACCTACAAAAATGTAATTGTAAACATCAAAATATAATGAAAATGTCGATGTGACCAAAACTAGTAATATTTTTCAAGGGAGAAAGTGGTGCCTCTGCTGCTAGATCAGTTTTGTGTGGGAAACACTGGTGACAGCTATAGAGTAACAACAAAAGACATGTACATGAACTTGTACATGTACATGAATGTCAAAGTCTGACAGACAATTTTCATTCTGCTCTGTGTAGCGTATGCTGTCAAGTTGTGCACACGCCTTCCCTCGCGTCTCCAGCTCTGACGCTAGGTATTGGATGTTCCCTAAATCAAGACGCTAAGACTTTGAGGACAGATGTTGCATTTCTCGTTTGAAAGCATTAGCTGAGCTAATCGTATTGACCATGGTTTTCTCTTTCCCTTGCAGCTGTAAATTAAGCTGATTCAACATGTTGGTCAGATTAGAAAAAAAAATGCAAAGTCTAGCGGCCATTGATCGTTATTAAGTTGCTTGTATTCTGCATGTTTAATGACAAGGAGAAACTCCTTTTTCTCTGGCCAGGGGTCTTGAAATCTCAGCAGGAATTTCTCCCTAGCTATCTGCACAACGAAGGCATGTTTATCATCTCTCCATCTTGGAAGGACTTCTTATGCTTAATGATCGAGCTACTCACACAGAACGATGCTTCGCTGTGTCTGCCTTTGCTTTTGAATTCAAAGTGAAAAATGACGGCCATCCGATTTTAGTTCCCCCTCCTTTCTCTCTCAGATTGATTTTCGGAAGGAAGTCAGTTTCGTAGATTTTATGAACCATTCGAAAGTGCCTTTCCACATTTTCCTTCCTTGGAAAAGCAATGATAGATTGACAGATCAGACAAACGCACTTCGATTGTGACATTCATCTTCCAATTCCACATTCAGCTCATAAAACCCAACAAATTTTTTTTTTTTTTTTAAAATCCCTTCTTTAGTCGATATAAATTGGAAAGCTAACTAGATCACTTAGATAGCTGGAGTTTTGCAGTAGCTTGCGCATTTGATTGTGCATGCGGAATGACTAGTGTGTTAGAAGAAAAGAGATCTCAGACTGGCTGCCCAGTATGTCAATCAAGTGACAAATGCCATAGGGAGGATATATGATAGACAAACATTTAAAAAAAATTTTTTTTGAATGTAAAGCGATCTACCTGCACTACCTTTCCGATCTACCGGTCGATCGCGTTCGACGTATTGGGTACCCCTGGTTAAAAGCATCAAGAGGTGGCATGAAAAATTCAGGGCAACAGCATATCAGTGCAAACATATATATAAAATTAAAGGCATGTTGCAATTAAGTAAGTTAAACTATTCTCTTTTTACACATACATTATATATATATTTTTTTTTTATTTTATTTTTTTTTTCCACGGGGTGCTTTGTCACCTGTGGTGTCTCCAGATAGAGTGTGGCTGCAGGTCAAACACAGACAGTAATCTAGCAAATGGTACAGAGTGCATTTCAAATATTAAAGGGGTGTGTAAAAGAAATTCTGATATATTTTAACTTAAAGTTATGTGACGGCTAAAGTACAAATAAACTTTGTACCCAGAATAACCCATCACAAAAATAAAGATCATACACATAAGGAAATCTGACTAGCACGATAGCCATGTAATTGTTGGGGATTGTATTTCCAACAAAAACAACTGTCTCATGTCTCAAATATTTCCTACTACTATATACTTTTTCCATATTTCCCACCTTTTATCACAATAAAGTTTTGAATTTTTTTGTATTTCAAGACTAGTCCAACTTTAGATTTTCAACTGCCTGACCTTTAAGTCCAGTACTTGACTGGTACCCAGAAAAAGCCATAAGATGGAATTTATCCTAAGTACTAGTAACTAGAGTGAGGTATACGAGCAATATGAGTAAAGATACCAACTGGTTGTACAGATATGTAAATTGCTATTTTGAATGAAACATTACTGTCCCTGCACAAAACAAAGTAAATTTACTGAAAATTTGCTTAGGTTAAAACAAAAAATGTCCTAATTTTTAACAAGTTAAAATTGCATTTGCCATAGTAACTAGTGTGATAGATGGTCGGCCGTTCATCCCAGCCAATGCCCCCACAACGCCAGGTGGAGCCCTCCCTGCAGCATGGAGGTGCCCCAAATGCCAGAAGGGAATCCTGGACATTGGAGTTTTTATACACAGCCCTGCTCGAAACCATGGGGGCCACTAGGAGACGCTGCAGGGTGGAACATCGGTTATTTGCCTTACGCCCCGGAAGTACGTCCGAGTCACATGGACAAGGGGAATGACGTGCTTCCGGGGTGAAGAAAATGACTTTTTATCTGACCCGGAAGTGATAGGAGATCACATGGACTGGGGATTGAAACACTTCCGGGTCAGGAAATATAAAAGGATTGAGGGAGCTCCCAGACGACGAGCTGAGCTGGGTGGAAGGGTGACAACGCGTCTGGGAGTGGAGGATTGTTTATTGAGTATTGTATTGGTTTGTTTAATGAGTATTGTGGATGAGAAGGTGCTTTGTGCACTGTGCTGCGTTAAGTCAACATTTGGACTTTTATCTGGTGTCTGGCATTTTGGACAAGGGTTCAAGGGAAAGATCTCTCATACTAGATCTTTATAATTCTCATTTATACTTAGTCTCAGTAATGCAGTTTGAAAGGTAGAAACCAGCAAAAGGAAAACAAAGGAAAATTGTAATTATGAGTGAACCAATACACACACAAAAAAATAAAGCGCAGTGCCTAAAAGTGTGCAACATCAACAATGCAAACATTAAATAAGAAAAAAAATAAAAAAGAGACATGACATTCCACGTCCCAAGAGCCAGCTTCTGTAGCCGAGGATCGGACCGACAAGGTCCCCGCCTTCGGCCACCACCCAACTCACGCTGCACCCGACCTCCTTGGCCCCTCCCATAGGTGGTGAGCCCAAGGGGAAGGAGCCTGAGCTAGTGCGCGAGGTCGAGAGGTTCCAGCTAGATATAGTCAGGCTCACCTCAACGCACAGCTTGGACTGTGGAACCAATCTCCTTGAGAGGGGCTAGACTCTCTACCACTCTGGAATTGCCACCGGTGAGAGACGCCGAGCAGGTGTGGACATACTTATTGCCCCCCAACTTGGAGCCGTACATTGGGGTTTGCCCCAGTGGATGAGATGGTAGCCTCCCTCCGCCTTCAGGTGGAGTGACAGGTCCTAACTGTTTGTGCATATGCGCCGAACAGCAGTTTGGAGTACCCACCATTTTTTGAGTCCCTGGAGGGGGTGCTAGAGGGCATACCTTCTGGGGACTCCCTTGTACTGCTGGGAGACTTCAATGCTCACATGGGCAATGACAGCGAGACCTGGATGGGCGTGATTGGGAGAAATGGCCCCCCTGATCTGAACCCGAGCTGTGTTTTGTTATTGGACTTCTGTGCTCATCATGGATTGTCCATAACGAACACCATGTTCAAGCATGGGGTGTTCATGTGTGCACTTGGCACCAGGACATCCTAGGCCTCAGTTCGATGATCAACTTTGTGGTCGTGTCGTCGGACTTGCGGCCACATGTCTTGGACACTCGGGTGAAGAGAGGGGCATAGCTGTCAACTGATCACCACCTGGTGGAGAGTTGGCTTCGATGGTGGGGAAGGATGACGGTTAGGCCTGGTAGGCCCAAACGTGTTGTGACGGTCTGCTGGGAACGTCTGGCAGAGTCCCCTGTCAGAAGTAGCTTCAACTCCCACCTCCGGAAGAACTTCAACCATGTCTCGAGGGAGGTGGGGGACATTGAGTCCGAATGGGCCATGTTCCGTGCCTCTATTGTTGAGGCGGCTGACCAGAGCTGTGGCCGTAAGGTGGTCGGTGCCTGTCGTGGCAGCAATCCTCGAACCTGTTGGTGGACACCGGCGGTGAGGGATGCCGTCAAGCTGAAGAAGGAGTCCTACCGGACCCTTTTGTCCTGTGGGACTCTGGATGCAGCTAATAGGTACCGACAGGCCAAGTGGAATGTGGCTTCGGTGGTTGTTGAGGCAAAAGTTCGGGCATGGGAGGTGTTTGGGGAGGCCATGAAGAACGACTTTCGGACGGCTTCGAGGAGATTCTGTTCCACCGTCCGGCGTCTCAGGAGGGGGAAGCAGTGCAGTGTCAACACCATATATGGTGGGGATTCTGCGCTGCTGACCTCGACTCAGGACGTTGTGGGTCAGTGGGGGGAGTACTTCGAAGACCTCAATCCCACTAACATGCCTTCCAATGAGGAAGCAGAGCCTGGGGACTCCGAGGTGGGCTCCCCCATCTCTGGGGCTGAAGTCACAGAGGTGGTCAAAAAACTCCTTGGTGGCAGGGCCCTGGGGGTGGATGAGATACACCCGGAGTTCCGTAAGGCTCTGGATGTTGTAGGACTGTCTTGGTTGACATGTCTCTGCAACATCGCATGGACATCGGGGACAGTGCCTCTGGATTGCCAGACCAGGGTGGTGGTCCCCTCTTTAAAAAGGGGGTCTGGAGGGTGTGTTCCAACTACAGAGGGATCACACTCCTCAGCCTCCCTGGAAAAGTCTATTCAGGGGGTTCTGGAGAGGAGGGTCCGTCGGACAGTCAAACCTCGGATTCAGGAGGAACAGTGTGGTTTTCGTCCTGGTCGCGGAACAGTGGACCAGCTCTACACCCTTAGGAGAATCCTGGAGGGTGCATGGGAGTTTGCCCAACCAGTATACATGTGTTTTGTGGACTTGGAAAAGACGTTCGACCGTGTCCCTCAGGGAATTCTGTGGGGGGTGCTCCGGGAATATGGGGTACCGGACCCCCTGATAAGAGCTGTTCGGTCCCTGTACAACCGGTGTCAGAGCTTGGTCCGCACTGCCGGCAGTAAGTCGAGCTCGTTTCCAGTGAGAGTTGGACTTCGCCAGGGCTGCCCTTTGTCACCGATTCTGTTTATAACTTTTATGGACAGAATTTCTAGGCACAGACAAGGTGTTGAGGGGGTCCAGTTTGGTGGACTCAGGATTGGGTCACTGCTTTTTGAAGATGATGTTGTCCTGTTTGCTTCATCAGGCCGTGATCTTTAGTTCTCTCTGAATCGGCTCACAGCTGAGTGTGAAGCGGCTGGGATGGGAATTAGCACCTCCAAATCCAAGACCATGGTTCTGAGCCGGAAAATGGTGGAGTGCCCTCTCAGGGTTGGGGGAGAGATCCTGCCCCAAGTGGAGGAGTTCAAGTATCTCGGGGTCTTGTTCACGAGTGAGGGAAGAATGGAGTGCGAGATCGACAGGTGGATCGGTGCAGCGTCCGCAGTGATGCGGGCTCTGCATCGGTCTGTCGTGGCGAAGAAGGAGCTGAGCCGTAAGGCAAAGCTCTCAATTTACCAGTCGATCTACGTTCCTACCCTCACCTATTGTCACGAGCTATGGGTAGTGACTGAAAGAAGGAGATTGCGAATACAAGCGGCTGAAGTAAGTTTCCTCCGCAGGGTGTCTGGGCTTTCCCTTAAAGATGGGGTGAGAAGCTCAGTCATCTGGGAGGGGCTCAGAGTAGAGCCGCTGCTCCTCCGCATTTAGAGGAGTCAAATGAGGTGGCTCGGACATCTTATCAGGATGCCTCCTGGACGCCTCCCCGGTGAGGTGTTCCGGGCACGTCCAGCTGGGAGGAGGCCCCGGGAAAAACCCAGGACACGCTGGAGGGACTATGTCACCCGGCTTGCCTGGGAACGCCTTGGGACTCTCCAGGAAGAGCTAGAAGAAGTGGCCGGGGAGAGAGAAGTCTGGGCCTCTCTGCTCAAGCTGCTGCCCCCGCAACCCAACCTTGGATAATCAGAAGAGGATGGATGGAAAAAAAAAAGACAGCGTTTGAAAAACAGTTAAAAAGTACAACCCCCATCACTGCAAGAATTTGACTGTGCCATGTAGATTTTTCTGCATAAAATCTCTTCAGTGAAATTGAATGTCTTTGTCATAGCCTCTCTTTTTTTTTTTTTTTTTTTTTTTTAACAATGCGTTTATTGTTTTTAATTATACAAAACAGGTAACATAGAAACATTTCCATTTCGTCACAATTATTTCCCACCCCAACAAGAGAACATCACTCTCTTCTCCCCTATAGATATACACAGAATTATCTTACACGAGACAATTTAAATGCAAAACAAATATTGCAAGGTACCCAAAAACCAAATATACATTACTGTACTTTACACATAAAAGTTACCTTTTCCAAAAAAAAATAATAAAAACTTATACTTAGTTACACCTCTTGTAATAAATGACCAATATTATTGTTGTTAATGTAGTACTTAAACGGCTTCCATATTTCTTCATATACATCCATTTTGTTTTTAATAAAATATGTTACTTTTTCCATGAACATACACTGTGCCATGGCATTAATCCAAGTTCCAATAGATGGCGGATCAGGCCTTTTCCAGCTAAGAGCTATCGTTCTTTTAGCTTGTAATATAGCATAGTCTATGAATTTGCGCTGCTGAAGATTTAGTTTAAGGTTCTTTGGATATAAATGTAGCAAAATCATTTTTGCATCTAAGGGAATATTCAAGGGTACAATCATCTTTGTAATATTAATCACTTCCACCCAAAAGTCTCTAATAATGTTACATTCCCAAACACAATGCACAAATGAACCCTGAGCCTCTCTGCATTTGAAACATGTATCAGGAATATTTTTATTAAACCTATTTATTTTGACAGGAGTTATATAAGTCTGCATCAACCAGTTATATTGAAGTAGTTTTAAGCTAACACTCCCTAACTGTTTCTGAGAATTTTTACAAACTTGTCTCCATTCATCCTCAGATATATCCTCGTTCAATTCCGTCTTCCATAATTCAAGTTTCGGTGTTGTTGATTCAGTAGACCCTGATACAAGCCAGTTGTAAAAAACTGATATTAATCCTTTGTTATTGCATTTCTTAGTAATTAATTCCTCCAAAGAAGAAAGTACTGGCAAGTTTAGTGCTTGATTCTGCCTAGAAAGAACAAAGCTCCTTATCTGTAAATATTTAAAGAAATGTTTTCTTGGAATATTATACTTAGTAGATATCTGCTCAAACGACATCAACGTTCCCTCCTCAAAAAGA
Source organism: Polypterus bichir lapradei (assembly GCA_026402145.1). Classification (NCBI taxonomy): domain Eukaryota; kingdom Metazoa; phylum Chordata; class Cladistia; order Polypteriformes; family Polypteridae; genus Polypterus; species Polypterus bichir. The sequence continues at coordinate 49,916,873 of JANRMT010062813.1, read as the reverse complement.
TCACTAATTTTGCTTAATCCCTTTTCAACCCACAACCGGAATCCTGAGTCCTTCGTGCCTGGTTTGAATAATGTGTTGCCCAAAATGGGACTATACTGGGATAAAGAGTCAGCTATTTTCATGTACTCTCTAACTTCATACCATACTCCAATCATGTTACAAACTATGGGATGCTTGGTGACTGTTTTCAGTTGTTTAATCTTATCTGAATATATATACAAGTTTAAAGGTAACGCAAAACCACATGACTCCATATCCACCCAGGATGGTTTATTTCCAGAGGAAAAATAAAACATTATTGTTCTTAATTGTGCAGCTAAATAGTACCAGTACAGGTTGGAACATTTTAACCCTCCTGTGTCAAATGGAAGATAGAGAAGAGAGAGACGAACTCGAGGGCATTTCTTGTTCCAAATAAATTTCCTGAATAATGAATTAATCTTTGAGAATATTCCAGCTGGTGGCGCCAAGGAGATATTTTGGAATAAATACATGAATTTAGGCAAAATATTCATCTTCAGTATATTTATCCTTCCTATCAATGAAATTGGTAAAGATAACCATCTCTCCAGATCTTTAAATGTTGATTCCATTATAACATTATAATTTGTAGAAATTATATTTTCTAATTGGGGAACAATTTTGATACCCAAATATGTAAAGCTGGGTGATATTTTCAAGGTAAATAAATGTGATGTATTTGGACAGCTATCTTTATTCAGCAGCAGTAACGATGATTTTGATGTGTTCACTTTATAACCCGATATATTTCCGAATTGATCAATCAGGTCTAAAAGTGCTGGAAGAGAGGCGTTTAATTGTTTTAGGAATAACACTACATCATCAGCGAATAAAGCTATTTTATGTTCCTTGCCACCTATTTTAATCCCTTGTATGTGATTGTTCGCTCTTACGGCTATTGCTAGCGGTTCTATAGCCAAAATGAATAAAAGTGGGGACAATGGTGAGCCTTGAGGGCAACCTCTTGTAATATTAAAAGGCTCAGAAATCATCTCATTGGTTAAAACTTCAGCCGCTGGGTTGGAATGTAATAATTTGATCCAATGTAAAAATGATTTTCCAAATCCGAATTTTACGAGAACGTCAAAGAGATAAGCCCATTCGATCCTATCAAAAGCCTTCTCCGCGTCAAGCGATAGAAGAGCAGTATCCTTTTCCTCTTTTTGGCTATGCAAAATATTTAAAACACGTCTTATGTTGTGAAATCCCTGTCTATTCTTAATGAACCCGTTCTGATCATCACCCACAATGCCCGGGAGTACAGTCTCTAGCCTTTTTGCCAAGATTTTACATATTATTTTGGTGTCTGTGTTTATCAGACTAATAGGTCGCATATTTCCACACTTTGTATTCGGTTTTCCTGGTTTTGGTAACAGAATGATCAAAGCCTCTCTCATAGACTTAGGAAGACATACATTATTATAACATTCTATATACATATCATAGAGTGGCTTAACCATTTTATCACTGAAATATTTATATAGGTCGATGGGCAGGCCATCAGGTCCTGCTGTTTTACCACCTTTTAATGTCTTTATAGCCTCCATAATTTCAACTGTCGTAATCTCACCATCTAATTTAATTTTAAGTTCCTCAGATATTTTAGGAATGTTGAGATTATCAAGAAACGCGGAGTGAGCATCAGTCGTGGCCTTACTTTCAGAGCAATATAGTTTTTCGTAGAAGTTTCTAAACGCTTTATTAATTTCCAACGGGTCTACAGTCATATTTCCATTTTCATCTTCAATACTGGTAATTGCTCTCTCTAATTCCTGTTGTTTTATACGCCAAGCAAGAAGTCTGCCTGGTTTTTCTCCCTGATCATAAAATTGCTGCTTTAATCTTAATAAATTAGCTGCTGCTTTTTCATGTGTTTTTTCATTATATTGGGTTCTTAACAAAAGCAATTCTTTTAAAACATCATCAGTATTTTGGCCTGCTTGTAAACTTTTTTCCTCGAGTAAGCGAATTTTTGTTTCAAGTGTTTTATATTTCTCCTGTTTCTCTTTTGTCTTCCTACTCGTATAGCTTATAATTTGTCCTCGTATAAAGGCTTTAAAGGCTTCCCATCTGACTATAGCTGATGTTTGGGTAGTGTTATGTTCAAAATAGTAATCAATTTGATCCCCTAAGAATTCAATAAATCTTTTGTCTTGCATCCATTGTATTTGAAATCTCCATTTAGTACGATTATAAGAAAATTTTGGTTCAACGTATGTTAAAGATACAAGAGCATGGTCTGAAATAAGAATACTACTATATTGACAATTTCTGATACATGAAATTAGTCCAGCTGAAATCAGAAAGTAATCTATTCTTGAGTATCCTTTAGAAGTATTCGACCAACATGAATATTCCCTTTTTATTGGGTTTTGAGCCCTCCAAATATCCACCAAGTTTAGTTCCTTTATAAAATATTGTAAAGCTTTTCTAGACCTTACATGGGTATGAGCCTTACCAGATGACCGGTCCTTATTGGGTTGCAAAACACAATTGAAATCACCTGCCATAATGTGTTTTCCGGGCATTGTGGAGATTCTCAAAAATAAATCATTATAAAAATCTGCATTATCATCATTAGGTCCATATACATTAATCAGATTAATCCGAGTTGATAGAATGTTTCCCTGTACAATCAAAAATCTACCTTTGGGGTCTTTAGTTATTTTATCAATGCGCAAAGGAATAGACTTATGTATCATAATTATAACTCCTCTGGAATTCGAACAATAAGCTGAAGACAATACCTGACCCAGCCATCTACGCTTAATTTTGATTATCTCATGATCTAACATGTGTGTTTCCTGCAGGAACACAATTTTGGCTCTTATCTGTTTTATTCTATCCATTACTTGTTTTATTTTAGTTAGTTTACGTAGGCCTCTACAATTCCAAGATACACATTCAACCAAAACATCTGTCATTTTTATAATGTCATATTTAACATAAATAAAAGTAAATTACCTTAGTGCAAGAATAACAATAAGAACCTTTAAAGGGTACCATTTGAAATAAAACCCAAAACGAAAAGGAAGAGAGCAACCCACCCAGAACCCAGGCCTGATTCCCTAGAACATACAGGCTCCCCACAAACCCCTAAATAACTTCCCTCCATTATCAGGAATAGGTCTACACTATACTGGGGAACTTCTGGTCAGTCATTTCATACACACTAGGTAATCACTCAAATGTTTATAAGCTAAGAGTTTCATCAGGAAAGCGGCGTTTCCCCTAGGCAACAATGTGCAGCCACCCTCAACAAGCTCAAACTTCAGTGTATTTTTTTTTTAAACAAAACAATTAGAACTGTCATCTATTTCCAGAACAGTCCAGTTTTGTGCAAGTTGAAAACCTGCATTAAACAGTTTGGATGGATGGATAGATGGATGGATATTATTAATCCCAAGGGGAAATTCACGTACTCCAGCAGCAGCATACTGATAAAAAACAATATTAAATTAAAGAGGGATAAAAATGCAGGTAAAACAGACAATAACCTTGTATAATGTTAACGTTTATTGCCCCCGGGTGGAATTGAAGATTTGCATAGTGTGGGGGAGGAACGATCTCCTCAGTCTGTCAGTGGAGCAGGCCGGTGACAGCAGTCTGCCGCTGTCTAAGGCAGTGGTGGCGAACCTATGGCACGCGTACCAAAGGGGGCACTCAGAGCCCTCTCTGTGGGCACGCGCACCTTCAACCCAGCACAGAGTTCGTTACTATAAAGCCAGAGGGATGCGGGACCGGGCTGCTCCCCTCCCAGCTCCCCCTGCGCCGGAGGACTTTTATCACATCACCCTCCCCTCTGCCCAGCAGCCCAATGGGAGCGCTTCCACCCTCTCCTGTCTGGGGTAAGGCGGGCGGCTCACATACTGCTTGAGGGTGCGGCACGGACTGCAGCCTGTTGAGTCTGTGATTCCCGTGGTGGGGTTGGAGGGGATGTGGTATAGCTGGTCCACAGCTCAAAATTGAAAAGGCCAGTTTTAATAGATAATCGCCGCACTCGCGGCTTAAAGGGGGTTATGGTAGAGTGG
>JANRMT010062813.1:49879324-49910034 GCA_026402145.1 Polypterus bichir lapradei | reverse complement strand
CTCAACATGTCTTCTTAAAAAACAACCATGAACTGAATAGATCTTGTAAAGCTGTCCTCCAAGCAGTGCTTTGCCACAGAAAGCCTGTTTGTCATACTTGAAAGCATTTGTATATATAGTGATGGTAAAGTTTAACTCGCCCTTTGTTACCAAGTTAATATTACAAGTGTCTCGCATACATGAGACCTGGTACTAGAGGATAGAATAAATTATTTTATTAGTTTTAGTGCTTCTATCTTTGTTTTCTTATACAGACCACATAACAAAATAATGCTACAGACAAAACAGTACTTATTTTGAAAGAATAGTATCAAACATGCTATTTTTATAAAATTCAAATACCAATCTTAGCAGGACTGAGCACATTGCAGGGAAAAGAGTGTCAATCTACCATAAAAGCAAAGTTAAACGTAACAATGCTGTATCACAGAGGAACAACAAAGAGCTGCTAATCAACCCAACAACAGTGCAAAATACACACATTAACATGGAGACAACATCCAAAACCTGCAGAGGCAATAACCTGCTGCTAGTCTAAACCAAGGTAATGGAGCTACTAGACACCAGCGCTAAATACAGAACAACCATACATAACTAAAATCCATAACTAAAATAGGACAAACACAATATAAAATATCTTATTCTAAAATAAACTGCCCTAAAGTACTGTATATGCAGTTTGTGTCCATTAGATCATTGTAATGTAGTTCATCACAAAAGATGTCATGATTGTAAGCCTCTTTCAGAGAGACCAATAGGTACCCTTGTACCACTGCCAATTTTGTGACTGGAAGCAGTCACCACCCACAATAAGGGACTAAAACATTTGCAGCATGCTATCACTTGTCAAAACAGGAGGGCTGCTTCTGCCTTGACATCCTCACACGCAGTTCAAGCACCTTCTCTCCATGTCTTTATAAATGATAAAACTGAAATGTTGTGCCCTTTTAAATGATCTGTCTTCGACAAGTATAGTCCACTTTAATTTTGTTGTCACCTAGTTCACTGTAAATTCACACTGCTGCTTTAGCTAAAGTTATTACCAGGAGCAGTGGAAAATTAATATAGACAGCAACTATGCCTGGCCATAACCAGCTGAACTGCTAATCACCACACCTATACCCTGCATTTTCAAATGATGTCCTGCACCATTGGTTCCAATTAGCATCCTGCATGCCATTAAGAGGTTAAAATATGATAAAGGAAATGAGGTTTTTATACACATAAGTATTACATGGGCGCATTAAGTTACCCATTGTTTCTAAGCACACCATTAGGGTAAAATTCAAAGTTAGAGTGATAAAATTTTTCATTGCCCATAAGTTACATATTAAAAATATACAACTGTGACCATGAAACACATCTTTCCCTTATAAGGGAACATCAGTAAATGTAAATCACACTCCCTGTCCAAACAGTGTTACTCCACAATCCTAGATACTAGGACCCAGTTGTGGATTTTATATTTTAAAAAAAAAGGTCTTGATTTCCACTTACTGTAATTTCCTTTTACAAAACAAGCTACTGGCTGCCAAATGAAGAGACACACTGTAATGTTCCACATTTTTCTTTCAGTGCAATATTCAGAGTGCTTCTAATGCAAAGCATCAAGTGTTCTGTAGATTATAAATATTCAATGACAGAAACTGGTAAGCTGGCACTATTAACAAAATGATTTTACCCATGGCAAGGACATTTAAATTAAAAGATGCACACCAAATGTCCAATCGTTGGCTTTGTTAATATTTTAATATTTTTTTCAGTTTTTCTATTGTTGAATGTTTTGGCTTTCAGACTAAAAAGAAAAGCAATCACTCGGTGTTGGCTTCAGTTCTTAAAATATTAAGCATATGACTCAAATAACTGGAAAGGATTTGCTTCCTTTATTTAGAATACTTTAAGAAGGAAAACCACAGCCAACCTGTAGGAACTTTCCATAAAGCCTTTCATAGTCTTCTTTATTTAGAGCACCACAAGAAACAGTCCTGGAAATACATACTTTCAAAAGAAACAAGAAAAAGTATTACGTGTTTGAAGTACTCTTCTACGCTAGGTATCAAATGCTGTCCAATACAGTTCTCTACATGCTCAGTTCCTAGCCATCTCAAAGAGGAGTAGTTTTTTTTGTGCAAACTTATTCTCCACTCTGTTGTTCACTGAGAACAGCAAAATTCAGTAGACATAACTATCAAAATACTCAGTAACATTCAAGAACTGTCAATGAATGATATCAGAAATTGATTCATGAAGAAATAAACATTCTCTAGAACAGCCAATTTTTCCCCACTTGGCTTATGTGAAATCAAGGCTCTACTCAGGTCTATGAATCAACAATCAACATTGCTTTTTAAAACATGTGGCTGGGTTTAAAACCACGGCTGGGTTTTTTAAAACATTAACAGGTTTGTTTTTTAAAAAAAAAAAAAAGATAATTACAGCTGGATAAAGAATCAGCCAAGACAATATATTGTTAGGTATAACTCAATGACAGAATATTACACAGAGAAGTACTTAGTCTCTATTTGTGGAAGTCAGCGGTTTTTATCTTCCAGCAGGATAATGCACCATTTCCAAAGAATGCATCACTGAAAACTGCTTCTGTAAGATATGACAGTGAATGCAGTTTACTTCAAATAGACAGTGCAGTTCTCAATTCACAATCCAACAGAACACTTGTAGAGTGAGATGAAACTGCAATCCCTAAGTAGTAGTTCTATCTCACTTTACCATATGTAAAACAATCTCAATCCCCAATCCAACTAAAAATCTATGAAAACTCAGTGGTGCTTCCCAGTTCCTTAATCCTGGGTTTAAATCCTGGGTCTGACACAGTGTTAGGAGTTTGCCCATTATCCTGTTTCTGCCTGGAATGTTATCTTTATGTTTATTTTATTTCACACCTTAATGAATCTAATTGTCTTGGAATACATCTTGGCATCCCCAAGGTTGTGCTGGAATAGGTATGTTGAATGAATGTTACCTGCTAACAATGATTGCTAGCAAGTAACACAATGCAAAGATAAAAATTAAAATTCAGGGTCTTGCTTGGCATATTAAATCAAAATAATGTAAGGATTCCAAAAAAAAAAGTATATGTGATAGTAAGTGAACACCAGGTTTTGGAGGGGCTCAAATTATTCTATAGCCACAGTTGAACAGCATAAAATAAATTTGGAAACTGCATCACTAGTCAGCTGAAGAAAAAATTGTTTTTCTATAATTAATAGATTACACAATCAATAGGATATCTACATTCTTCACAAACTCATCCTCCAAAAACTGCACACCAATCTACTAAATTACAACTAATATGTTAACTGTACTACAATGAAATTGTTTTCCCCGTATGTATTTCTTTTTTTCTTTTTTTTTTTTAATAAAAAAGTGGTGCTCAAGATAAAAACATGCTTAGCCAATTAATGGTATGCTTGCAAGCTTACAGCTAAAGTTTATTTTCCTGCACAGGAATAGATTATATGTAGCTTTAAGGAATGTGCAGAGAAGCAGAGCTAAAGCCAAAACCATGCAGTTCTAAGGAATCCAAAAGTTTAACCAATACTTACTGCTGCTAAATAAAAAAGAAAGGAAAAATGGTTTTACCACATTACTAAAATACACACAATCTAGTGTAAAATATTTATGTAATCAGCTCTAGTTTCAGAATCATACAACCAAGCAAGCATTATTGATTATATGGGTAAAAAAATACCAGGTTCCAAGTTGAAGATGCTAACTACAGATACTCGTACATCAAGGGTTGCTGCTGCATCACTCTTTTTAGGAATTATTCTCGGTTTTGTCAGTTTTTCAATTCATTGCTCACTTTCACTGACCAAATTATAACCCCCACCGTAAGCTATAGTAAAAGGTTTTCCACATGCCTCTTTCCTTTGTTATGGTTAAACTATTTTTGTTGTATTCAAAAGGCAAAATATGCAGAGTAAATTCACTATTTAAAAATTAATTTCCAAACACCTTATGCTATCCAAAAACGTCACTTCTAAAATTTAACACTACACATCTTGAGTTGGTGTGTCGTGTGGTGAGTGCAGCAATGCACTGTATCAGCGCGTGCTCCTAACCTCTCTGTCATTTAATCTGTTCAAGCACCAGTAACTCCAGTGTGAAATGTGGAATGAAGACAGAATGGCCCAAGCATGAGCTGTAGGGTCCATCATGGCCAGATTTCACAAATGTGGATATGAGCACACATTATAGGGAACAATAAACAATATAAAAGTCAATTGCAAAATATATAATTAAAAGAACACAAATATCAGCAATGATGTCAAGGAAGTATATGACAGAGGTCAAATAAAACTTTAATTCTAAAGAAATTTTTCAAAAAACAGACAAATTACCCATTAGCTAATGTTTCTAGTTTAGCTTCACAAACTCACATATGCATTTAATGAAACACCAGCATCAACACAAATAAAAAATTAACTCAATTCATTTCCTTAATATAACATGTATATATTTAATGATGCACACACTGAAATTAAGTACCTACTGTAAATAATCATTCAGCAGTGAAACAAATCTATTTAAAAAAGTAGTTACAAAAGGAATTTAATAAGAAATGAAGAGTAAACTTCCAATATATATCATTAAAACTGTGCACGCATCACACATCCTATTATTTTCTTTTCTAGGTCCAAACAGAAGCAATTAATCCTTCATAATTCACTAGTATACAGTATGAGTAATTTTGCCTATTATGCACTACTAGCTGTATTACCCAACTTAACAGCATGGAAATTTCTTACAATTAAGGATTAGAAGGATAGATTAAAAATGCCTGCAGCTTGCTCTCTTTTTCTACCCCTCTAGCCCCACCCATGAGGCTAGAACACACTTCACAAAGTCCCAGTCCTCTGACATCCATAGAGACAGAACACATCCAAAACAAAACAAGCAGCAGCATAAACGGATTAAAATAGAGATATCTATTGACAGCTTAGACCAAATATATAAGCATAAAATATAATCTTAAACAGTCTTGAGAAAGTAAACCCAGGGAATGATGTAAAACAGTAGCCCTGGATAAGCAGATAACATTTGATAGTAAGCCCTAATATAATAAACCAAGGGTATGATGTTAAACAGTGCCCTATGGAAAAAAAATACATATAGGGTGGTCCAGATCTAATTATGCAATTTTCATTACGCTATAACTTATTAAGTTTATTACATAGAAAAATCATCCAAAAAATCCTGGACCATCGAGAAGTGTGCGAACTGATGACACGAAGAATCGTCTGCGCCGAACTGGAATCGTCCCTACATAAATCAAAGTCATCCAAGACGATCTGGATCTGCAGAATTACATCTGGACCACCCTGGACATACGACATACATACATACATACATACATACATACATACACACACATAAAATTGTAATTAAAACGTAAACAAAATGAGGCCGAAAAGGAAATGGGATGTATAATTACGGTATCAGTATCATTGCAAGTGGATCAAACAGCAGGTAAAATCTTCTTTGCCATGCCAGGACCCGTTGCAACTCACAATCGTATTTCAAAAAGTGTTGGGATCAGTTTTCTTAGCTCTTTTTCTGCTTCCTCCGTAAAAGCAAAAATGTAGAACTTGCTTTGAATGTCCACTTTTAGTTTGGCGGGATACAGGAAGCTGTGTTTGATCTCAGCTTTCCGTAAGCGATGTTTAATGTTGCAAAATGTGGCATGTTTAGCTGCTGTTAATAGTGAGAAATCAGTGAAAATACGAATGTGGTTGTTATTTTTTGCTTCTGTCTGAGAACATTGTATGTAATTTTAATTGTAATTTTTCAAAATGCGCAATAAGTGTTCTAGGTTTTGAGGTATTCGATTCATGTATGCAGTAAGCTGCTGATATTTTGGTGTCTGATTTAACTATTATTTTAGAGAATAGTTCAGCTATGAATTTCACTGTGTTTGGACTTTCACATTTCTCCGGGAGATCTTCGATTCTGATATTATTCCTCCTGCATCCAACTTCCAGTGCAGCTAGTCTGTCTCCAAGCACGTTGCATTCAGAACTTGCAGCCATTGCTTTCCGTCTGCTGTAGATGCCAGTTGTTCAGCTATTTCAGTAAGAGTCGTAAACGTTTGCTTAACTTCTTCAAACCGAGCCACCAAGCACTCTTACTTTATTCTCAAACTTAGACGCACCTTCCTGTATTTTTTGCCTCAAAGCAATTACTTAAACATCTTTCCTGGTCTTTAATATCCTGAAGCAAACCCAGAATACTGTAATTGAACCACCCTCGGGTTGAGTAAATACAGGATACCTCGAGATGTTAAAATTAGAGAAAAAATAACACCGCTGCTAACGGAGTTCCACCTCAGATGCCCATCTCCCATAACGGACGAGACAAACTCCAGCATGGAAATTTCCTAAGATATTGGGCTTCAGTTACAATGCTGTCAGTTAAATGAATCTATTAGAAGTACCATGGAACTAACAAAGTACCTTTAGTAAGCAATATTTGCAGTTTTTTTTTTTTTTTTTTGGCAGGGGATAATATCACTGTAGTTCACTGAAGCTGGTTAGCTTGAACATGTTATTTACAATTTCCATTGAGAAAAACATTCCTGCCGTAGATCAAGTCCTGCTTTTCCTAGTGACGGACTTTGGTGTTTGTTGATCAATGCAAAACACATTTTCACATGAAAGTGTATTCTTCTTAATTGAAACTGTGTTTCAGCAATAATAGTAATTTTGAGTACTTGTGTCCACCTGCCTTGCACCCTAAGCTTGCTGGGATAGGTCCCACCTTGCAACTCTGCCCAGGCTAAAGTAGGCTTTGAAAATGAATTGATGGAAGGATTACTATAATGTTCACAATAATCATTTGTTAACATCGTTCGCTTCAGTATTATTTTTTTGTGTATTTTGAGTTTTCTGTTCAAGCTTCAGTTTTGTTTATTTTTGCCAAAGCCAGATAAAGTTGTTATACTGAATCGTGCTTTACTTTAATTTATTACAAAAAGCAGTGATATTTACAGGCTGCACATTTAGAAGGTCCATGCAATGAATTAAATGTTTGAAATGCTTACATTACATCTAAAGCGTAAACACAGCATGCTTAAAGGCAGCACTACCTCCAGACAAAAGCAAAAGTGAGAGCAAAACTGTGAGTGAGGTGGGCAAGAAGATTTCAGGAGGATTACTGGGATGGCCCTTTCATCCCTGCTGTCAGTTGCAGCTAATACGAAAGTCAGCCACATCAACCCCAACTGGGCTCACAACTACGGAATGTGGAGAAAGAAAACGCACTTTTTGAGCTAAAGGAAATTACTGCTGTATCCAGGGGGATGGACTTGGGCCATAGATAATATAAACAGCTATATAAAGAAGGATATAAAGTACAAAATAATGGACCTAAACTAGAAGAGTGAGAAACAGCATCAAGATATAAAAGACCTGGAGAAACGTTTATTACAGCTTTTACAGAAATTCTAGAAAAAAATTGATGAATACAGGAAAGTACTCGCGGTTTAGTTTGAAGAAGCAAATGTTTACGATTCATATTGCAATAGTTGAACACATGGCAATAACACGAAATCTATGTCAAAGCTATCATATGTAAAAATGTTCTACCTTAGCTTAAGACTACAAAATGTCAACAAAAGTTCATAAGCAATGTTTTTATGATCAAACAGTGAACTTTGTGAAAGGGAATGTCAAAAGTCTCAATCATGAATTAAACAGAAGGAAAGTATTCACTCACTTAACAGGTTTAAATGCCAAGACAGTATTTTTATAGGAGACTCACATATATTAAGTATGGACCACTTTTTGTTGCAAAATGGATTGGAATGGCCACATTCTTTCACTCCGGCTATACACAAAAAACTAAGGGTGTGGGAATCTAATATGTGATGCTGAAAGGTGATATGTCATGTTGATGCAAAACTTATTTAATACTAAAGTGATCTTGATAAATATTTATGCACCTAATATGGATGGTAAGAGCTTTCAACCAAAATGTATTTTATCTATTCCTAGTGTGAACACTCTTAAAATTATAATGGCTGGAGTAGTGCTGGGCGATATACCCAAAATTCTATATCACGGTATTTTTGAAAATTATACCGTTTTCACATGATTTTTTTCCCGTACATGAGCGGATGTTAACCACATATTCCACTGCAATTACTGCAGTAGATTGGCTAAGAATAACCTATTCCACTGTCATGAGAATTGTACATTGTACAAAAAAAAACATTTTAATGTGCACACAAGTATTAATGCAGGTTTGCATGGCCCCATAAAGTGATAGTTTTCAAGGGTGTGGCACTAATGAAGAGAATGAATCACATTGCATGACAGCTGCAGTCAAAATATAGAACAAATATACAGAATATTGAACAAATTTTGCAAACAACTTAAACTAAAATTTTGACAACATATTTTCAACCATCCAAAGAGGCATTTAGGACTTAGTAAAATATCCAGAAGTGCTTGTCAAAAGTTGTATTGCACTGAACATGTCTTAGAAAAGAAATAGTAAATATTTTTGTAAACCAACTACACCTTCTGTTAAGGTTAACAATCTCTCACCACTGACACATTAAAGTGACTTTTTAAATAACTTTATCATCATTAAACTGCATAATATTTAAACTAATAAATAATAACAATAAAATAAATAATAATGCAACTTCCAGTAATAATACTATTACTTCAAGACTTCAAGCCCAAGTGCATTACACAGTAATCACCAAATAAAAATAAAATAAAGCAAATGCAACTTGTTGAGGACATCTTTACCAACTGAACCATCATTAAGGCAAACTTAATTAATATGGACCTTGCTTTAAGCTATGTTATATACATAAATGATAAAACTGCAACTTGTATTTATATATATATATATATTTTTTTTTCCTTTTTATTAATTTTATTGCAATCCATACAAAGCAATCAAGTTTTTACAAAAAGAAAAATTGAGTTAAGAACAGATCAATCCCCACCCCTGAGAGAGAGAGAAAGCCAAACGGCGTGAAATTTAAGGCTTGTAAACATACCTAAATTAATAAATTCTCTGTGCTTTATGAGCTTATTTTAAAATATTACTGATTAGATCCTGCCATATTTTGAAAAAAGTCTGCATGGATCCTCTAACTGAGTATTTGATTTTTTCCAATTTCAAATAGTATAACACATCAGTTTCCCACTGACTTAAAAGAGGAGAGTTTGGGTTCTTCCAGTTTATCAGAATAAGTCTGCGTGCCAAAAGTGTAGTGAATGCAATCACAATTTGTTTGTTTGTCTTTCTCCACTTTAAGCCCCTCTGGAAGAACTCCAAAACACAGCTGTTAATGGGTTAGGAGGGATTGTGAGTTCAAGGCTGTCTGAAAGGTAATCAAAAAGTTTTCTCCAGAATAATGTTAATTTGGTGCAGGCCCAGAACATGTGACCCAGTGAGGCTGGGACTTGGTTGCAACGTTCACAGGTTGGATCATGCCCTGGAAACATTTTGGAGAGTTTTAATCAAGACAGATGTGCTCGATATATAATTTTTTGTATAATTGTATGCTTTGCGCATATGGAGCTCGAGTGAATTCTCTGCATTGCTACTTTCCACTCCTTTTCGGATATATTAATTGAGAGATCTTTTTCCCAGTGTCCTCTTGGATCTTTGAAAGGGAGGGATTGTAAAATGATTTTATATATTGTAGAGATGGAGTCTAAGTCCTTGAGATTGAGCAATATTTTTTCCAGCATGGATGAGGGTGCAAGATGAGGAAAATCTGGAAGGTTCTGTTTGACAAAGTTCCTGATTTAAAGATAGTGAAAGAAATGTGTAGCTGGAATGTTAAATTTGGAATGTAATTGTTCATAGGATGCAAAGATGTCTATATAAAGATCTCTAAGCAAGTTAATTCCAAATTTTTTCCAGATATTAAAAACTGCATATGTTTGTGAAGGTTGAAAGAGGTGGTTCTCTTGCAGAGGTGCCACAGATAGAAGCTTCTCCGTCACAGGCCGGAGTTATACTTCACGCGACGCAACGCATGCTGCAGCGGACGCTCCTGCTACGCAAGCGTTGTACTGTTTATACTTGCGCGCGTACTTTACGTAAATCTGGAGAAATCCAGCAGGTGGCAGTGCGAGATATTATCGCGGTGAGAACATGTTCGGCTTCTCTGTGTTGTGAATTGCCTAAAACACCTATTAAATTCCGATAACACCTTACCGCAATATCTCTGAAAAGGATGTTTATTGATTAAATCCATAAATCCAGGGATGTGTCCATTCCAGGAAGCATTGGGCACGAGTGAGAAACAGTCCCTTGACGAGGCCTCAGCTCATCGCAAGGTGAATACAAGCACTTACATACACTGGCGTCATTTTAGCGGCACCAAATACCCAAATCTGCATATCTTTGGAAGGAAACCGGAGCACAGTGTGGAATACAAGCAGGAAATACCAGCAACATAACTCCCTGCGAGACAGCAGTGCTATCGCTCCACCACCGTGACACCCCCATGTGTGTAATTATTCCCCCATGTGTGTATTTATTCACAGTATTCATTATTTAAACGAAATTATATGTAAAATGTAATATACACATTTTAATGCATTTCCTCATGAAAGAGATAGCAAGTATAAATCTAAAGATTCTAAATGTGCACAGAGTTGGAATATCATACATTTAATTTGTTCTGTTTGGCGATCTATTGCTGCTTTCCGCTGCTGAAGCAAAGTGCCGACATACAGATGCATTCGTGGTGCTTTTATATTCAAGCATCACATATTCCCGATCGTAATGACACGATGCATTTTAAAAGTCTCACATACTATCTTTTGTGCCATCTATTTTTTGTTGTTTTACTTTACCTGCTGTCAGGTCCAAGAAGCTCGTAGCGATAAAAAACTGGGATGACGTTTACGACCGTCTGCTTTAATGATAAAGTAAACTACGAGGTTAAAGTGGACATTTCGAGATTAAAGCCGAAATTTCCACTTTAATCACAAAATACACGTTTTCACCGTGTCCTTTATTTTTTTCTCAGTGGCTCAAATATAACGCTATACATTATGTTGCTTTTGTGAAGTTGCAAAAATTAAAAGATAAAAAAGACATATATAAATGACGCGATGCATTTTAAAAGTCTCACATACCATCTTTTGTGCCGTCTATTTTTTTTTTTTTTTTTTTGCAACTTCACATCGGCAACATAATGTATAGCGCTGTATTTGAGCCATTCATTAAACAGCAAAGTGCGCACATCGATCCCCGAAGGATCTCCATAGAGGCTTGCTGTCACATGTAGATAGTAAACAGAGACTCTGACGTCACGTTCCGACTTTTAGCACACTGCGCCCCCCGACATTTTGCTGGTACTGCAACTCGCGCACGCGTCGCGTTAATTTCTGAGGACCTGCTCAGAGGACGCGTGAAATGAACGCTGGGAACGCGTGGCAGCCATGATGCAGGCGCGTACGAGTTCTGAGCGTGAAGTATAAATGAGCCCTAAAAATGCTTTCTACATTGGTTCCAGATTCTAAGTGAGTGGAGCACAATTGGGTTATTTGTATATTGCCGATAACGTGTGTTTATTGGAGCACAGAGAAAGGAATACAAAGAAGTACTGCAGGATTTTACTTCTATTGCGGACCAAGCCTGTGTATGTTCTTCTGTTTGTGTCCAGGTTCTTATCGCCTGTATATTTGCTGCCCAGTAATAAAACTGGAAGTTAGGTAGAGCCATGCCGCCTTCTGCCTTATGTCTTTGTAGGGTCGCTCTTTTGAAGCGTGGATGTTTTGAATTCCAAATAAATTAGGTTATTGTTGAATCTAATTGCCTAAAGAATGATTTATTAATGTATATTGGAATGTTTTGAAATAAAAAAGGAGCATAGGAAGAATATTCATCTTAACAGTGTTAATTCTTCCAGGTAGTGTGAGAGGAAGGGTTGACCATCTATGCAAGTCTTGTTTAATTTTTTCCATGCAGACAGCGAAATTTTGTTGATATAGAGCTGTATGTTTACTTGTGATGTTTACCCCTAGGTATTTAAACTGTTCTGCAATGATAAAAGGTAGGGTATCTAATCTAATATTATATGCTTGAGAATTCACTGGAAAGAGTACACTTTTATTCAGATTAATTCTGAGACCAGAGAACTTTTAAAATTCTGTGAGTGCTGCTAAGACTGCACAGAATTTTCTGGGTCCGATATATACAGTACCATATCATCTGCATATAATGAAAATTTCTGTTCCAGTCCTTCTCTGCTAATCCCCTTTATCTGATCAGTATTTCGACAGTGTA
The DNA here is from genome assembly GCA_026402145.1 of Polypterus bichir lapradei. Lineage (NCBI taxonomy): Eukaryota > Metazoa > Chordata > Cladistia > Polypteriformes > Polypteridae > Polypterus > Polypterus bichir. The sequence goes on along the minus strand of JANRMT010062813.1, from coordinate 49,897,746 downwards.
TTGCCAGTGGTTCAATGGCAATCGCAAACAGCAGCGGTGACAAGGGGCATCCTTGTCTAGTACCACGTTCTAGTTTAAAGTGGTCTGAGCAAATGTTGTTGATGTAAACTGAAGCTTCTGGGTTAGTATACAGTAATTTAATCCATGCACAAATGTTCAGGCCAAACCCAAACTTCTCCAATGTAGTAAAAAGGTATTTCCATTCAATCATGTCGAATGCTTTTTCTGCATCCAATGATGATAATATTTCTGGGGTGTTTGATTTAGTTGGTGAGTATATTACATTAAACAGGCGTCGAAGATTTGAAGATAAGCGTCGGACCCTAATAAATCCAGTTTGGTCTTGTGATATTACCGAGGGGAGCACTTTCTCCATCCTTCTAGCTATGATTTTAGACAGTATTTTAACGTCGTTATTCAGAAGTGAAATTGGTCAGTATGATGCACATTGTAATAAGTCCTTATTTTGTTTTGGAAAAATGGTGATTAGTGCTTGGCGAAAGGTTAGAGGAAGAGATTGGTTATCTCTGGCTTCTGTAAACGTTGCTAATAGGAGGGGAGCTAGCTGGGCGGATAATTTCTTGTAAAATTCTGCAGGGTAGCCATCAGGGCCTGCTGCTTTCCCGCCTTGGAGTGACTTTATAGCATCTAGTAATTCTGATAACGCCAGAGGTTTATCAAGTTCCTCCGCACTAAAAGTGTCTATTTGTGGTTTTTTTAATGTATCCAGAAATGCATTAGATTGTGTATTGTCTTCTTTAAACTCAGTAGTATATAGGGATTTATAGTAGTCTCTGAAAGTGTGCATTATATTTTTGTGTTCGACGATTGTATCTCCATTCGTGTTGGTGATTACCGAGATTGCATTGCGCACTTCTTGCTTGTGAATTTGTTGAGCTAAAAGCTTATTAGCTTTCTCTCCATGTTCATAGTAATGATGTCTGGATTTATAGATTAGTTGTTCAGTTTCTTTAGTTGTCAAGAGGTTTAATTCTGAATGTAGAGCCTGCCTTCTCCTATGTAGAGTCTCGCTTGGTAGTCTGGCGTGTTCTTCATCTATTTTAGTAATTTCGCTTTTTATCTCTGCTACTTTCTTGGCTTCGGATTTATTTATGTGGGAAAGATATGAGATAATCTTTCCTCTTAAGAAGGCCTTGAGAGTTTCCCAGAGTATTCCTGCAGAGATCTCGGGGGGATGTATTTCTCTCTAGAAAGAATTTGATTTGTTTGAATATAAATTCCGTACAATTCTCGTCAGCTAATAGAAGCGGGTTGAGGCGCCATCTGCGGGGTGAGTGTACGGGGCTTAGTAATTTTAGCTCCAAGATCAGAGGTGCATGGTCAGAAATAACAATAGCATCATATTTGCAAGATTTAATCATAGGCAAAAAGTTATTGTCTATAAAGAAGTAATCAATCCTTGAGTAGCAATGATGTACTGGTGAGTAGAAAGAATATGTTTTTGAATTTGGGTTTAAAAACCTCCAGGGGTCTGATAAGTTGTGATCAGTTATAAACTTTGTAAATATCTTTGCGGTGTTAGATGCCGTTCCGCCTGTAGAGGAAGTCCTATCTAAAAGTGGATTTAGAACACAATTAAAGTCCCCAGCCATTCTAACTTTATGAGTGTTCAGATTGGGAATGAATGCACATAAATTTTGTATAAATTCCTTATCATCAACATTAGGTGCATAAACATTTATCAAGATCATTTTACAGTTAGATAAGTCTCCCATGACCATTACATATCTCCCTTCAGGATCCAATAATACATCTGATGCTACAAATGGTACTGTTCTATGTATGAGAATTCCCACACCTCTAGTTTTCTTCGTAAAACTAGAATGGAACATTTGGCCAGTCCAGTCTTTTTGCAGCCGGAACTGAGTACCAGTTTCTACATTCCCTTCCTTGCTTCGCCACGGGATTCACGTCTCCCTTCTGATAACTACAGCCTTTTTATTTAATCCACGGCTTCTCCGCTGTTTCATTGTTCATTTATTACGATTATAGTTATTGTTTAGGTATTTTAGACTTACTTTACATTGTTCAGGTACCCATTTCCTTTATCATTCCAACCGTACCCCCATTAACATGTCTATCGAGGTGATCACCATCGATCAAAGAACTGTCACTTACCGAGTGGTTTCCATGCCCAGAGATGGCACCTGCCTTTTCCATTCTCTTTGTTACATATTGCACGGCCATATCAGGCTCACTCTTGATATCCGGAGGAACACTGTGTCTTATGTATTGAATGACTGGGACAGGTTCAAGGTGTGGACTGATGACGGTACAGGAGATAATTATACTACACAGGAGCACTAGAAGAGTGAAATGCTTAAGCCCTTCACCTATGCATTTGCATGTGAGTTGATGGCTGCCGCTGAATTGTTCGGTTGTTGCTTTCAAGTGTACCGAAATGGCCAAATATTTTACACCTTTGGACAACCGCCAATGCCTCTTAAACATCTTAGATTCACAGGTGACAATTTCAGTAGTGGACAGTTTGATGTTTATCAATGTTTAAACTTTCAAAAGCTGGATGTGAAGTTATCGATGAAACCGGTTGTATACTTACAACGCTTGACAGATGCCAAATGTTTTTTCAACACAAGTACTACAAATACTGTTGTAATTGAAACAAACCGTGAAACTCAAACCGATTATGACAGCAGCAATCCAAGCTGTGAGATTTGAAACAAGATTACTGTTCACATGGCCAACTGTACATTGCATGCTCATGAGTAAGCTCAGCGCACAGCTTGGTCATATTACAACTGGAGGGCCGAACTCACAATGTGGTATACAAAGAGATCCTTAACAAATAATTATTGGTATGTTTTCCCTCAGTTTAAAAAGGTTTAATTTTCTTCTTAATAAAAATTTTAAGGCAGTACTTCGCCGCTGCCTTAAAAATACATAAAACAAATTAACCTGCACTTTACCTTTAAAAAGAATCATGGCTGGTGTGAGTGAGTTTCTAAACTCTTGTGGGATTCCACCCAACGGGACGAGCATCCCAAAGCAATCGCAGTCTCCCAGTGCTGTAGCAGTTCGACGTATAAGCGTATCCAAAAAGATCGCGGACATGCTATAAGCGCCTGCTGTCGATGGGTGATACAAGGAACATTATAAAGATCCCGCTACAATAAATAACCGCGCTGTTGCTGTTTCAAGCTGAATAAAGCTGGTGTTGTTAAAGTACTGAAACTCAGCTTCGTGTTTTGGGGTGCAAGAAGGGGACTCACACGTGCACGCGCGCGCACACATACACACAGTCACAATGCTGTAGTAAACAGTATACGCTCGTACGGATGTTGACCATATGAGTGAGGCACACAGACTCAGACGGAGAATAGGAGAGAGAGAGAGAGAGAGACACGCGCGAGAGAGAGAGAGAAGAGAGAGACGTGCGTGCGAGCGAGAGAGATAAGGAGATAGAGACGCGCGTGAGAGAGAGAGAACCACCATCAACTCAGTTGGGATCACATGACGCTCAGCAGACAAAGTGTATCCATACTACAGTAATCCCTCCTTGATCGCGGGGGTTGCGTTCCAGACCCCCCCACGATAGGTGAAAATCCGAAGAGTAGAAACCATATGTTTGTATGGTTATTTTTATATATTTTAAGCCCTTATAAACTCTCACACACTGTTAATAAATATTCCCCGTACAGTTATACAGCATAATCCCTTTGTATTCTCTTAGATATTAGGTAAGATTCATTGAAATTATGTATATAAGCACACTGTTTATATACAGTAAAACCTAAATATTATTTTAAAGATATCGAGTGTCTCCGATATCACATATATTACAGCCATTACGATAGACAGGCCACCAGCAATAAATACATACAATGCAAGAAAAATAGTATACAGTAAATGTGTGTACAGTGACACTAAACGTACATACATGTACTAAGTACTGTAAGTAGAAAATTAATTATGGTTACTCACCAACAATGACGCAATGACTTGTCCGATAACAATGAGTCTAATTTTACTGCACAACAAAGGAGAGCGTTACAGCTCTACTAAAGGAGCCACTTCAGGCGATTGTGTAGCACTGCCGTTGTTCTTCTTCTGGCAGTCTTCAATCCAAATCCCTAAAGCAGATTCCATCCAGACTACTGCCTTATTACATCCACTTACAACTCGTTTTGCACCCTGGTTAAAAGGACACTGCAGCTGTAGATCTTATATTCCTTTCCTACTTTTTAAATAAAAAGAATCGTAGCCTCATTGATGCCATAATGGCGTCCTACAGCGGTGTAGCTTTTCCAATCTTTCAGCATATCCAAAACGTTTACCTTTTCGACAATTGTTAACATCTTCCGTTGGCACTTGGGCACAGCCCCTGAAGCAGCAGCAGGAGCAGATCGTTTTGGAGCCATAATGAAGGGCTTGACTATGCACAAAGATAAACACAAAAGAGCACAAAAGTTAACTCTTTACACAGCGAAACACGTTGATGCTGAATGAGCGAGATGAGACTTCCTGGTTAACTCTGCATTCAGCACACAGGAACTTAACTGCGTGCTCTGATTGGTTAGCTTCTCAGTCATCCGCCAATAGTGTCCCTTGTATGAAATCAACTGGGCAAACCAACTGAGGAAGCATGTACAGGAAGTAAAAAGACACATTGTCCACAGAACCCGCGAAGCAGCGAAAAATCTGCGTTATATATTTAGTTATGCTTACATATAAAATCCGCGATAGAGTGAAGCCGCGAAAGTCAAAGCGCGATATAGCGAGGGATTACTGTACTCGTCTTGCAAAACACTCGTAAACCAAGTTACTCGTAAACCGAGGTTCCACTGTACTTAAATCCAGGCTTGGATAGGTCTTCATCTACAGCGGTGATGATATCTAATACTGTAAAAAATAATTACACCATTTGTAATGAATCAGAACTTCTCAAATCCACAAAGGGTTTTAAAATCCTAACCTTAAAGCATATCCTTTCTTCTCACAAGTTCATCATTGTTACTTAAGAATTGATTACTTCTTCATAGATAATTTTTTGCCCATTATCAAATCATTTAAGTACGACACTACTGTAATCTCAGACCATGCTCCTCTAATCACAGAGCTTAATTTACTATGCTCATCTTGTCGCTGGCATATTAACCCCTGGTCATTAGCCGATGAGCACTGTACAGAATTCATATCCAACCAAATTGATCTGGAAACAAATGCATCCCCAGAGGTCTCTATAGGTATACTCTGGGTAACTCCGAAGGCATTTTTAAGGGGACAGATTATTTTATACCTTTCTCACAAAAATAAATTGGAAACCAAGAAGACGTCTAAATTAATCAGTGAAATTAACAGAATAGATCTAGAATACGCCAGGTCTCCACATGAAGCACTGTATAAGAAAATACAAGTTTTGCAATCAGAATTTAACCTCTTGACTACTAAAGAAATGGAACAGCTCATCTTTAAATCGTGACATCATTATTATGAACACAGAGAGAAGGCCAATGAGATTTTAGCTCAACAAACCCACGAGCAGGAAGTCCACATGGTAATAACAGCAATTTCCAGCCTAAACTGAGATGAAAATCATACACCATAAAAATATAACCCACACACAGTTCTTTGACACAGTACAGCTAACACAGCTAGATACTCTTAGTGCTGTGGAAGTGGATAAACCTCCACCACTCTGATTTTTTTGACGCTATAAACTCACTTTAAAGTGGTAAAGCATCTGGCCCTGATGTCTAGTCTACCCAGTGGAATTTTATAAAAACATTTCAAATAAAGGTAGCTCTATTATTATTAGCAATGTTTAAAGAAGCGAAAGACAACAAAATTATACCTCAAACTTTGCATCAAGTATTAATTTCCATCTCTCCTAAGAAAAATAAGGACATACTACAATGTGCATCATACAGACCAATCTCACTCCTAAATAATGACATTAAGATACTCTCCAAAGTTCTAGCTAGGAGGATAGTGCTTCCTTCTGTAATATAACAAGACCAAACCGGATTTATTAAAGGCAGACATTTTGCTTCTAATCTTCAACATTTGTTTAATATACTCGGCCATTACATCTAACACCCCAAAGATGTTACTATATATGGATGCAGAAAAAACATTTGACATGGATGAATGGGACTACCTATTCAGCACATTGCACAAATTTGGGCTGAACTACTCTGTACTAGTCCAGAAGTCTTGGTTCATTTTAACAACATTATTTCAGACTACTTCAGACTAAACTGCGCTACTCAACAAGGATATCCCCCATCACTACTGCTTTTTGCATTCACCACTGAGCCATTGGCTGTTCACTTTTGAAATGTATCAGAGATAAGGGGATTATTCAAAGTAAGACTTCAACAGAAAACATATTTAGATGATATGGTACTGTATATATGTGACCTACAAAGTTCCAAGACTCTACAATGACCTAAAGCAGAAGGGGGCATGGCACTAACTAACTTTCAATTGCATTAATGGGCAGCAAATATACAGACCATAAAGACCTGGAGATCGACACAAATCGATGAATATACACAAGTCTGGGCTGCAAAAGAATTAAAATCTTGCAGTACTTCTTCATATTCCCTTCCTGTGCCCCAGTAAATACAAATTATCGTCAATACACTAATAACCAAATTGTCCATCATTCATGCGAAATATGGAACCAATTACTTCTTATCTGTTGCACCTCTACATGACAACCACATTTTTTCCCACCCTCTAAAACATATACAGTATTTAATGCTTGGAAAATGTCTGGGAATAAAACATTCAAAGATTTGAACATCAACATTGTTATTTTAATCCTATGAGTGATTAAGCTTTAAATTTAACTTCTCATCAACACAATTTTTCTACTACTTTCAAGCTAGAAACTTTGCTAAACTGAACCTGCCCAGTTTTCCTCACCTTCCGCCTATTTCTATTCCAGAAGAAATATTGATTAGTCTTGAAGACTCAGATAGCACCTGCACAATTTCTAAAAACATTTTAAAGTCTCTTCCTTTCAAAGATCCCAGTGCACAATGGGGCAAAGATCTTTTACTTAACATTTCAGAAAAAGAGTGGAAAGCAGCCACACACAGAATATTCACAAAGCATTTACAAATACATTCACAAAGCACTTAATTATTCAACTTAAAATTTTCTATTGAGCGCATTTATCCCGATTGGTACTATCCAAAATGTTTCCAGGGCAAGATGCCACATGTGAACACTGCAATCTAGCTTCAGGCTCACTGGACCACGTTTTGGGAGTGCACCAAATTAATATTGTTTTGGACAAAAATCTTTGAATGCCTATTAGATAGTCTTGGTGTCACAATCCCTCCTAACCCATTAACAGCTGTGTTTGGCATACACCCAGATGGGTTTAAAGAGGAAATGGAAAAATAAATCAGAATTGCCTTTACCTTACTACTAAAACGTAAACTTCTCTTGCTTAACTGGAAGAATCCCAACCATATTTAAGTCAGTGGGTAACTGATGTCCTATACTATCTGAAATTGGAAAAAAAAAATCAAATTCTCACTCAGAGGATCTGATCAAAACGTTTTTAAAATATGGCAGGATCTAATCAATAACATTTGAGAATATGCTACTATATCGAGGAAAAGGATACTCTTCCTTCTTTGCTGCTTCAAAGATTTGTTTTGTTGGATGGATCTTCTGTTTCTTTCTTTTGAGTGGAGGATTTTGGTTCTGTTAAGTTTGATTTAATTATATGGATTGTTATTTGCTTTTAATTAAAATTAACCAAAAATACATTTGCACTATATACTGTATTTTGTATATAAATTTCATACAATTTCAATACTTTTCTTAGTATTGTATTGATGTTTAATGTTATAGCATTGTGACATCCCTAGTACACAGAATAAGAGTTTCAGTATTTGTTGTATCTACCATGAAGAATGAATTAAGTTGCAAACAGCAACTTATTTCATGAACTACATATACATTCAGTGTAGACACTAGCATTTTTGATACCCAAGGAGAAGGGAAAATTTCTGCACTCTTAGGTGAGAGCTTTGAGAACAATGTTCTGCAAGTGCAAGACTTGGAGAGGGGTCTGCATATACAGTTTAGTTTATATATAAAAGAAAAAAAAAATCAGGGCGATGGAGATGTAGGTCCACCTTGGTGTTACACATATGCATAGAAGTCACCTATGTCATTTATCACACTGAGCGACAATGTACGGTGTACAACCCCTCATTCTTCTGTGCTACACTATTTATTGTCTTGGGCATGAGGAATCCAACTCCTTTACTTATTTCTACTTCCTTGGCTCTGGATTTGAAGTGTTTAGCACACTTGTTAACCATATCCTACTTCAGCTTTGGTGAACCTTCTTTTCCCCATTTCTGAGGTCATGCCACATATAATCCTGTCCCACCTTTTCACTCGTACATACACGCTATTGGAGAATGGCGCTGTTGTGCTGGTGGTATTCAACTGACAAACACACTTCCCTGCACAGAGCAGAAAAAAAACAAGGTGTTTAAAACATTTCTGAAAACATACTTTTACTACATCATTATGGGTTGTTGAGTGTGGGCTGATGAGCAAAAATTGCAAATTTGTCCATTTAAATTTAATTCTACAACATAATAAAGTGTGCAGAAAGTGAAGGGGTCTGAATACTTCCCAAATCAATTTCAAACATTTTTCCACAGATACAGTGCTCCTAGATTATTTACCTTCGACAAGAATACATACAGTTAATTACTATTAAAGAGCTTACCATGGATAAACTAACTTGTCAACCAATAGGCTACAAGGTCTCTTTAAAAAAAATAAAAAATTTTAAAAAATGTGTTGTAATTATTATGTCATATGTAAGACAGTGCTTCTGCACCCATATAAGCACATACTGCCCTCTTCCTGGAGTGAAAAAAGAAAATTGTCAAACTGAAGCTAAAAAAAGACAAGCATTTTCAATCCTAGCTTTCTGTGGGTTTTGCTTTTTCTTAGTAACTAAAGGAAGTTATTCTGTGCCTTTTGGGCATGCCCTGTATGTCTCAAAAAGAAAATTGCACAAGAAATCAGTAAAGAAAGTGTCTCTCTCTGTGAAGATACATGTTTAACAAAGATAGAATCTGCAAGTCAGAATGTATTAAAAGCATTGTCATATTAAAATGGGTGGTTTCTAATGGGCAGATCGGTAAGTGTAGCATAAGAAAGGAATATAACATCTTAATAATCACATGACTACATAGATTACAGCTGCTTATTATCAATTTAAAAACCTGTCAATATCTGAGTAAAGCATAAATCTGTATTTTGCATTATAAAAAAAAGTAATCCACGAATAATATCAGTTCTTACTAACTATAGTGATACAGTTTTGAAAATGCATAAGGATAATAGTGCAGTAATATTAAGGTTAAAAATAAAATTTTAAAATACAGGCAGATTTTTATTAGGAAAATGTATGCTCCATGATTAAAATCTTGTCTCCAATTTCAATTTCAATCACTGAGTTACTGTTCACCTTCTTTATTTTAGATTATTTAGCTGAATAAAATTACAATCCTATTACAGGAATACTACCAACTGATCAGTACAGTAAACAAGCCCCCCTGGAACCTCTAGTGTTTACAGTGCTTTTTCCCTCACCAAATGGCAAGGTGCAATGTTCTTGACATTAGACAAATTTCTTTGCAAGATATCTAAATGTAGTTAGGCAGTGGATAAATTACTATAATAAATTGGCAAAGGGCCATTACTTTGGCAAATCCAGTCATTTCTAGCAGCCTAACTCTACTTTTCAAGCTTTTGCTTGTAAGCAAAGTGATACAAAAAGTTTAAACCATGGTGTAACAGAACACGCACCATTATGCACTGCTACAATTCTACAAGTGCTTAATTTCAATGGCACCTTTAGTTCTCATTTGGAAAACTAGGTTAATCCTAGGACAGCAGCATGCTCCTGGAGTCTTTAAGGTATTTGTGGCATAACTGCTCATGCGTACAAAATTATTTTTCAGGCACAAAAAAACGTTGACACAGAGAGATAAGTGAAGAACTAAAGAGGATTGCCACCTACGGAAAGATGCAAAGTCAAGAGAAGAACAAGGAGAGAAAGATCTAGGACAAAATTAACAGAGACCAAAATCAGAACAACACCAGAAGAAGAGTTGAGAAAGAATAACTGTTAGTTTAACCAATCTTACCACTCCATAGCATAGACACAGATAATTTGTTTCCCATAATTTTACCTGTGCATTCTCAGGGAAGGGTTCTTAATAGTTCAAACCTTGCCAAAGCGAAATAACAGTGCTGAAACCTCTCAGATTTCTATTACATCTTACGTCAAAGGATTGAGGGCACAAAGAAGCAATTATCTTAATCAAATTCATGCAACCATATTTTTCAGGATCTTCTAATGACTAATTGGGTTTTTAACTCAATTAATGTAGAATATTCACCATTTTCTGTAGTGGTGCAAGCATACTATATGCAAAGATGATAATTAAACATAGTACAGAAACCCTTGGACAAAATACACTGAACATACTTAAGGTATTTTAAACTATCTCAGAGAGTTAATAGGTAGATCTTGATGTTCTCTTGAATTTTATTACTTACCTGCATTTAAACTTTCTAAAAAACACACCTTAAATACTGATTTTCACTTTAATCAAAGACAGCAAGTTAACAGCTACATTAACTTTTCTGGCTCAACTCAAATTCAATTTACAATACTTAATATTCTTTTGGAGTGTAAATACTGGCTTGTTAATATTTAACACTCCCCAACTAAGAAATCCCATTACAAGCAAATTCCAGAAGACTCATTCTCCAATGAGTCACACTAGAAATATGCCTTTCAAACTACAAGTCACCTATTAACCTTATTAAGTTTTTGAATGTTATCTAGCACAAAACCTTTTATATCCTAGTAATAATTATGTTTGTCTATCTCCGCAAACATCTGTTTTAAATTACCAATTCCCACCATTATAATAGGATTCTAAATTTCACTTCTGACTTAAAGTGAAAAGGTGGAGAAAGAAAATCAAAAAGGCACCATACAAGGTTAGGCTATAAAAATGACTTCAAAAGTGTCATATTGAATAATAAACTGAAGGTATAATTTATTTATTTATTTATTTATAAAGCACTTTAAAAACAACATCAAGGCTGACCAAAGTGCTGTACAATAAAAACCCAACATATCAGACACACAAAACCAAAGGTTTGATGAAACAGAAACACAAACACATAAAAGTTGAAGAGATTCTTAATAAAAAGTATACAGTTAGCCAACATATCATACTGGGTTAAAAGCCAGAGAGTAAAATTGTGTTTTTGAAAAGGATTTAAAGGCAGCTAGCGAAGGAGCCTGCCTAATGTGCAACGGCAAATCGTTCCAGAGTTTTGGGGCTTCAACTGAAAAAGCTTGATCACCTCGGAGTTTGCATGGTGCCTTGGGAACACGTAAAAGCATCTGGTCTGCTGACCTGAGAGAGCGAGATGGTACATAAGGGTGTAGCAGTTCCGACAAATAGAGGGGCACAACCATTGAAGGATTTAAAAACAAATACAAGGATCTTAAAATGAATTCAAAAATGAATTGGAAGCCAGTGAAGGGAAGCCAGAATCGGGGTAACATGCTTATGCTTTCTTGTGCCAGTTAAAAATGTACCAGCTGTAGGCAAGCAATGGAGGCCTGGCTGATTCCAAAAAGAAGCAAATTGCAGTAATCTAGACGAGAGGTTATAAAAGCATGCATGACTGTTTCAAGGTTGCACTTAGACAAGACAGGCTTGATTTTTGACAGCCACCTCAACTGGAAAAAGCAAGATTTTACCACTGCGTTCACATGGCTATCAAGTTTTAAAGTGGGATCCATTTTCACACCTAAATTTGTGATCATGGATACAATATTATCTACATTTTTTCCTTTACAGTAAATTCATCAACATTTCAAAATGATATATGTAGTACTGGGGTGTTGTACTGTGTTAGCCATTATGAATGTAGAGAAAAGCCAAGCAAAATTACACCTTTTATTGGCTAACTAAAAAGATTACAATATGCAAGCTTTCGAGGCAACTCAGGCCCCTTCTTCAGGCAACCTTAATATTACTGCACTATTATCCTTATGCACTTTCAAAACTGTATCACTATAGTTAGTAAGAACGGATATTATTTGTGGATTACTTTTTTATAATGCAAAATACAGATTTACGCTTTACTCAGATAGTGACAGTTTTTTAAATTGATAATAAGCATCTTGCCTGAAGAAGGGGCCAGAGTTGCCTCGAAAGTTTGCATATTGTAATCTTTTTAGTTAGCCAATAAAAGGTGTCATTTTGCTTGGCTTTTCTCCAAAATGATTTATGATAATTCACTATTTTATGTGACTCCCTTCATAAAGTGTGATTGTCTATTAAATGAATGATTTAATCAAGCAGCTAAGAATGGCCATTTCTTCACCTGCATAAATCCATATGAAATTATTTACATAAAAGCCTACTGACCCTTACAGAAAGAACTTCACTATTGATTTGCACAACAAACACTTTGCATACTAGAAAAAGGGTGCCTACATGGAATTAAGATTAATACAGAATTCAGCCTATTCCAAATCAATGCATCTCTTCCACACAAATAATCTGGAAATGTACTACTTTAAACTATGCTATATGTCAAATACTTCAATGACCTAGCTTAGACAGCATTTATAAATAATTCTAGGTAAAGAGATAAAGCACATTTTGTTTTGGTTAGTGTGGGGGCACGGTTCGAAAAGACTCCATTTAAACCTCACACTTTAAACATGCAGTTTTGGTTAATTCATTCACAGTACTTGATGACACATAAATTTAAAAACCAAGTGAAAAAGTGGGTTTAAAAAAAGTGGTAAGTGAATATGTGATAATGCATGTTAGGGGTCTGCGGCAAAGTGTTGGTATCGAATCTGGATAAAAAAAAAAAAAAACTGCATGTCAGATGTTGTGGGCATGTGTGGTTGCAGAGTTGGTAGACTACGGGGTGTTCAGTGTGAAAACAAGTGGTTTGCTTAATTAGCTCAACTGTTCTGCATCAGCACTTTGCGGGTCATATTTAGAACACCGCAACCCACAGAGGAGAGATAGTAATACAAAAAGAGAGGAATGCATAAAGATCAGGAAGTTAAAGAAAAGAAAAACTCTGGATTGGGGCAAAACCGGTGTTGCTGAGAGGAGGCAAGCGGTCAGAGACGATGCCATGGATACAGCAAGCAGACACAGTTCACGGGGTATGGTCGCTCAGGGATCAGGAGTGACCAACCACACAAGAAGATCCCAAAGAACAACAAATGATGGTGTTGGGAGAAGGGCTCACTGGATCCTCGCTGAATGCCGAGGGATGGCAGCAGGGACACAAGCCAAATAAAGGATTGACTGTGCTTGCCAAAGAACATCTCTTCTCACCAAGGAGACCGTAAAAAGTTTAGAGCAGAGGAGACGTCCATTTGGAAGAAGGTGCACAGGCTCATAAAGGGACAGATCCTAACTGTGTTTTATCCTTGCATTTTTATCCGTTTAGTTTATTTATTAATGGATTAACTCTTTGAGGGCTGAATATTTTTTCCGAAAAACATTGTTTCTGAAAAGCAATGGTTTCACACAGAAATCAACATTAAATGTCTGTTCCTGCATGCTGCAGCTGCCAGTTTGCCAAGAATGTGCAGCAGACTTGCTGCCAAGCTGTCTTCGTGTCATGGTCGCAGTGCATTGCAATCTGGTTTCTACCTCTTACCATTGTTAAGTGGCAGTCCTCCTGGCGAACATTGCCGTAGGCATGTCAGCTACACGATTAGCTGGGGACCAGTCAGCTGAAGCTGGAACCTCACATTAGTTTTCGATCACTTGTATCAAAATCGGAGTCCGGCAAGTCATAGTCCAGTTCACAGATAATAGGCAAAACTTCATCCACGGAGTATTTTGCTTTACGCATTCGCTTTGATCTCTCGCCATTATGTCAGTTCCATTTTTGCCCTTGTTTGCACCTTACTACTCACACGAACACAGAAAATCTCGGTCAAACCAATGATGCTAACTTTCCTTAAAGCAACGACAGTCCAACTAAAACATAACGGTTTGTTTTGGCACAGTTTACAGTTGATTACCATCATCAATTCCTCCTTTTGACAAAAGTCGACATCAGCCCTGAAAGAGTTAATTGGATTTATTGTAACCTCCACCAGTACACCTTCCTGAATTTTTTATTTATAGACAAAAAAAACAACTGCTTTTTTGTTTATGAAAAAATATTTATTGAATAATAAAAGCAATGTGCACTGATAGGCACTTTGTTCTTCTTGTTGTATTCTTACTGCCCAGTTCATCTAAGTTTCATGACTATCAATGACCTGAAGGTGATGTTAGCTACTATTGACAAACCAGGCATCACAGTACAGTAAATGCAAATATTTTCCCATCTGCATAGAGCAACCATACAGACAAAAGCTGATCTAAATTTTGTCAATTGGATATACTAGGTAAGTCACCCGGGTTTCTATTTACAGTTCTAACCAGTATTTCATACTGTAAATCTTGTTAACACCACTCAGTTACGAGGTTCACATTAACCAAGGGTACTTGACCTAATGGCCAGTTTTCCTATGATAAATTAAATATTTACAATATTTTCTTATGCAGATGATTCAATTAAGAAAGCAATGATCATTACCAGCTCATGTTTACATGTTTCACATTTTAACAGCTGGTAACACTGGGACTAAAAAACAACTAGAAATTTGTTAGTGCAAACTCTTAAATTACAAACTCAGCCAAATATTTTTGTTTATGTATATATTTCTGGTAGCTTTAACTTGGACAGCTTAAAAGAAAGATTGGCATAATGGGACATATACCCTATTGTGCAGTTTATATTCTATCAATCTACAAGTCTTTTGTTTGGACTACAACCACTAGTGTAAACTATTTCACAATTATGACATTTATTTAATAAATAAATCATTAATTTCAATACAACTTTATTTTAAATGTTTAATTTTATCAACAGCCCATTTTTTGACTTTATGCTTTACAGAATGGATTGTTATAGTTAAAAAATAATGAACCTATTTAAAAACATTTTTAATTGCACAACCACACATGTCTGTTTTAATCTGCATTTAAGATTTTGTCATTACAATCGTTTCCCCACCCTTAATATGAACATCTACACTGTTACCTTAACTAATAAAATACAATAAAAAATATCTATTTATAATACATATGTCATTAAAGAAAACAAAATGCTTCTCATTTGAATTTTGTCAACTGGGTAGACCAAGCATACCAACCAGATTTCTAACTGTAGTTCTACCCAGTGTTTCATAAATCTTGTTCACACAACCCAGTTACTAGGTTCACACAAGAACAAGGGTAACTGACTAAATGACCAGTTTTCCTATCATAAATGAAATTACAGTATTTCCTTATGCAGATTACCCAATTAACTATTTCTTCTTAAATAAGAACATTTCCACAAAAATCCTTCTATATAAAAGCGGTCGGGATTGTCCTTCCATCCCGTGAGTGCTACGCAGGCACGGAGTTTCACACACGCCCCGTCCATTTTGTAATGCACGATGGGATTTGTAGTGTCGTTTTTCAGGTAAAAGATGATTTTCTACTCCAGACTGTGCGAGTAGCACAGAGTTTCACACACGCCCCGTCCATTTTGCAATGCACGATGGGATTTGTAGTTTCGTTTTTCCAGGTAAAAGATGATTTTCTACTCCAGACTGTGCGATATCTTCTTCTTCTTTCTTACTATATAAAAGCGGTCGGGATTTTCCTTCCGTCCCGTGAGTGGAAAGCGTAGCGGTATTCCGCTTATCACAGACTTACTACTTGCAGCTTGCGGTACGAAGCGACATGATGTGAGCAAAGTTCTGGTGCTCCCATCGTTCTCTTGCTTTTGTGCGCAATGCGCAGGAAAAATAGACAAAATTATGTCTCTGGAAATAATTAATGTTGATGGAGTACAAATGCCTCACCGCGTAGTAAATATCAGGGGGGTTCAAAAGGGCAACCTCAATATAGAAAAAAAGTTTAAATTTCATCACAAAAATAACAGAAACTACGAGTGTTGAAGTAATACCGATCAAATGCAATATAACCAAATTAATGAGTTTGTATAAAATATCAAATTGATCTACATATTGAATTGCCTTAAGAAGTGGTCAATTTAAAAGTCGGTCGCCTAAAAAGGCGGGTCAGCCTAGTTGCTTAATAACATTTGCTCTTAAAAATGAGTTCCATAGATTCACTGCAATATGGCAAAGTTAAAGTTTCCATACACCTAAGGCCAGGTTTATACTTCACACAACACGATATGTGTGCCTGCAGACACTGCTGCTATGCAAGTAGTGTAAGGTTTATACTTCTGTGCGTACTTTATATAAATCTGAAGGATTCCACAAGTAGCAGTGTGAAATATCATCACAGTGAGAAAACAACATTTGGCTTCGCTGTGTTATTAATTGCCTGAAACATCCATTAAATTCCCAGGACACCTTGCCACAATATCTCTGAAAAAGATGTATGTTTAATGATTACATCCATCAATCCAGGGATGTGCCTATTTCAGCAAGCATCGAGCGTGAGGTAGAACAATCCCTGGATGGTGCATCAGCTCATCTCAAGGTGAATACAAGCGAATGAAAAATACTAGCATCACTGTAGCATCATCAAATCCCCAAACCTGCAAGTCTTTGGAAGGAAACTATGGCACACTGTTGAAACACTCCAAGAAAACAATCAAACTCCATGCAAGAAACACCAAGAACTCCCTACTGCAAGGCAGCAGCACTACCACTCTGCCACCCCCACGTGTAATTATTAACAGATTTAAATGAAATTAATGATTTATCTGCAAAATGTAATATACATGCTTTAACACATTTCATCATGAAAGTGATATCATGTATAAATCTAAGGATTGTAACAAGTGCAGAGAGAGACAGAATATCATAAATTTACTGTAACATGTTCCGAATGGCAATATCTGGCTGCTGCTGCTAGTCAGCGCACTAGGAAGCCCCAGAGGCATGTAGTTTTAAGATGACTTTACAACGTTCAACTTTAATGACAAAATAAAACTACAGGATTAAAGTGGAAATTTCTACTTTAATGACGAAATAGACCTTTTTTTTCTTCACTGTGTCCCTAGTTTTTTTTCTCTGTGGTTTGTGACCTTAAAAATGCATCTCATAATTATGATGGGGAATATGCCATGCTTGTACTCATGGTGCTTTTCTTCATATACAGGTATTTCTCACATAGGCAATACATTTGTATGTCAGCATTTACAGTGCATCCGGAAAGTATTCACAGCACATCACTTCTTCCACATTTTGTTATGCTACAGCCTTATTCCAAAATGGATTAAATTCATTTTTTTCCTCAGAATTCTACACATAACACCCCATGATGACAACATGAAAAAAGTTTGAGGTTTTTTGCAAATTTATTAAAAATAAAAAAAACTAAATTTATTAAAAATAAAACAAACACTTTGATGTCACATTCCAACTTGCACACATTGCACCCCCCGATTTTTTTACTGGTACTACAACTCATGCACACATTGCGTTAATTTCTGAAGCCGTGCTCAGAGGACGTGTCAAATGAATGCTGGGAACACATGGCAGCCATGATGCGCAAGTGTACTCATTCTGAGCGAGAAGTATGAACTGGCCCTAACAGTGCACATCAATAACTTTCTTATTATAAACTAGCAGAATACCCGCGCTTCGCAGCGGAGAAGTAGTGTGTTAAAGAAGTTATGAAAAAGAAAATGAAAAATTTTAAAAATAACATAACATGATTGTTAATGTAATTGTTTTGTCATTGATATGAGTGTTGTTGTCATATATATATATATATATATATATATATATATATATATCAAAATACCCGCGCTTCGCAGCGGAGAAGTAAAAAGACAAAACAATCATTGATGGCGAATAAAGTATCCATTATTCGAGTATGTAGATCGGGGTATATATATACACATATATATATATATACTAGCAAAATACCCGCGCTTCGCAGCGGCGAAGTACTGCATTAAAATTTTTATTAAGAAGAAAATTTAACCTTTTTAAACTGAGGGAAAATATGCCAATAATTATTTGTTAAGGATCTCTTTGTATACCACATTGTGAGTTCGGCCATCCGGTTGTAACATGACCAAGCTGTGCGCTGAGCTTACTCTTGAGCATGCAACTTACAGTTGGCCATGTGAACAGTAATCTTGTCTCAAATCTCACAGCTTGGATTGCTGCTGTCATAATCAGTTTGAGGTTCATGGTTTGTTTCAATTACGACAGTATTTGCAGGACTTGTGTTGAAGTGACATTCGGCATCTGTCAAGCGTTGTAAGCTTACAACCGGTTTCATCGATAA
>JANRMT010062813.1:49820367-49874324 GCA_026402145.1 Polypterus bichir lapradei | reverse complement strand
CTCCGCCCCCACGGGTTTCAAGCTCATCTCCATTACAGTAAATGGAGAAAAACAGCTTCCAGTTATGACCATTACGCGTAGAATTTCGAAATGAAACCTGCCCAACTTTTGTAAGGAAGCTGTAAGGAATAAGCCTGCCAAATTTCAGCCTTCTACCTACACGGGAAGTTGGAGAATTAGTGATGAGTCAGTGAGTGAGTGAGTGAGTGAGTGAGTCAGTGAGGGCTTTGCCGTTTATTAGTATAGATATCTATAAAGTGAAAACCTGAATATATAAAGTCAGCGTCGGAATTTATAAAGTCGTTCCTGATTATATATAGTCAACATCGGAGTATATAAACTCATTCCTGAATATATAAACTCAAAGTCAAAATATATTGATTGAAACGACTCTGAACTGAAGTTAACAAAAACGTATTCAGAAAAATAAATTAAAAAAACACTGTTCGGTTAATGTTTTGAAAATTATGCATTTGCCCTGCCCAGGATTGGTTCCTGCCTTGCACCCAGTGTTGGCTGGGATTGGCTCCAGCAGACCCCCCCGTGACCCTGTGGTCGGATTCAACAGGTTGGGAAATGGATGGATATTGCAGCACTGACTTTGTATATTCCGACGATGACTTTATATATTGAAGTTTTGACTTTATATATTCCAGCGCTTACTTTATATTGTGAGCTGGAGGGCTTTGCTATTACGTGTGGGGACGAAACTTCACTTTGGTAACTGATCATGCTCCACTTCAATGGTCATACCGACAGAAAGATACAAACTCTCACCTCATGAGATGGTTTCTGGGCTTACAACTTTTACCGTTTCACAGTAAAACATCGACCAGGTTCTGAACACGTCAACGCAGACGTATTATCAAGACTAAATGAACCTGGTACAGAGAGTCGCTTGATTCACGGAAATGTGAATAAAGCTGAGGGGGAGGGTGTGAGCTGGAGGGCTGATCGCACCCCAAGAAGATAGACGCCTCTGGGAAAACCACAACCCCTGAAACACAGACTACCCTCACATTGCTCCTTACTTTCTCACTTGCGCCATAATGCGTAATGCAAACCTCGCGCGATACTCCGCTAACTTAAAAGCCTTGTGCAGCGCCTGTCAGTTGAAAATTGATTGTTTGCTTGCTTTTATCGCTCTCTCTCTCTCTCTCTCTCTGCTCCTAGCGGAACTGTCATCTCTGACTTGTCATGGAGCTCATTTAAGCTCATGTGTTTGCAGTGTTTGAATAAAAATCCTTCTTGTTTCTACGACCTCCTGTGTCTCTGTGCAAATCTGTGACCCAAGCGTGACAATATATTCCGACGCTGACTTTATATATTCAAGATTTGACTTTATATATTCCAGCGCTGAGTTTATATATTCCGACGCTGACTTTATATATTTAAGTTTTGACTTTAGGTGGCAGTGTGACGAAGTTGCTTCGGAAGACGGCGTCAGCAGCGGAGCTCAGCTCAGAGCGAAATGAGGTAAATGGGAGGGGATATGATGACGTGACTCCTCCACCCGCCTTAACTGTCAATCCCCCACAAACACAGTCTCTCGGAATTTGCATAAGCACACCCCTTCACCTGCAATTTTAACTTAGTTACAAAGTGATCAAAACTCTCGTTTATATCCTGCGTCCTCTCATTAAACTTGTATCCCGCATTACCCGTGGGCATGAAAAACGCCAGCGGCAGCCTGTCTATTAACTTAATTTAAAGTTTAGGTTTATACCTTGCTTTGTTTCCGAAGTAGCTGTACTGATGAATATGGTAGTATATGTCACTCGCTCGCTTCTTATTGTTTCGCTGCCTTCTCAATTATATAATGCATGTTTTCTTCAGCGTATTTTGAGGCTCTTCCTGGTTTTCTACATAGTGCGTTGACAGTCAGTTCACGTGATTACGTGGGCGGCGTGATGATGTCACACAAAACTCCGCCCCCACGGCTTTCAAGCTCAACTCCATTACAGTAAATGGAGAAAAACAGCTTCCAGTTATGACCATTACGCGTAGAATTTCGAAATGAAACCTGCCCAACTTTTGTAAGGAAGCTGTAAGGAATGAGCCTGCCAAATTTCAGCCTTCTACCTACACGGGAAGTTGGAGAATTAGTGATGAGTCAGTCAGTGAGTGAGTGAGTGAGTGAGTGAGTCAGTGAGGGCTTTGCCTTTTATTAGTATAGATTAATCCTTTTAAATAAAACTATTTACATTTTCAGTATTCAAAAATGATGCAAATGTGTTCAGTTCAACCAACAATCACCAAGTTCTTATTTTGGCAATTTAAAAAAGTAATCTTTGACATTTTAGTAAGAACACACTTGGGTGTTAAAAACAAAACTACCGTTATTCTGAACAAAGGGTATTTATGAAAAAAAAAATATATTCATACATCTAAAAAATTTTACATTTCTACAATCCAAGCTGCAATGGCAAGCTCAAATGAATTCACGTGAATGAAGGTTGGGGTAGAAATTTAAGCCACCACAGGTTTCATCTGCGCTTGGCCTACTTAGTTGTCTAGCCCAACAACAGGCTTTTTACATGGTATAATAATACTTAAAATGCCAATAATACCAGAGTGTGCTGAAAGAATCACATGGATTACATCCATATATTTAATGTCCCAAAAAAACTCAAAAAAGAATAACTCAAAATGAAAACTTGGATGTTACAACCCTATTTTTACTTGAAAATTTAATATATATTAAAAACTAACCTAATCATAATTTGCGTTTTATTAATTGGCATATGGGTTGCAAAAACCAGTAGTGCAACTACAAAATAAATAAGCTAGTAAAAAATAAATAAAAATAAAATCAAGCCAGCCACTGCAAAAAAATATTTTTTTAAATATTGGAAAATTATAAATTTTTTCCCCCCTTTCAACATTTAGAATATCAAGATACTGTTATTAAAGAGCTATTGGATAATGGATGGATGGAAGCCTTCAAAGGTCAAAATAATTTTTACAATAAGATGCAATAAATTAGATATTACAACAAAGCTTAACCTGTAATTTATAAGATTTAAAAAGTTTAACCCATTGATGAACCAAAATTTCTACCCACTGAAAATATTATAAAAAAAAAAAAATGGCATATTTAGTCAGCAAAATGATTAAAAATACTGAATATTTTTGAAGAATGTGTAATACTGTTCTTCTCCTAGCTAGACAACTAGATATCAATGTCCCTTGAAGATGTTTTTAGTACAGATACATCTCATAATTCTATAACAGACAAACTGCAATAATAAGCACCAAAAGCTTACAGTGCATACAGTCTAAGCACCTTCTTGTTTCTACAATGGATTTAACTTTTTACTCTACTGACAATAACAATTCATATCCAAATTTTTGTTTGGATCTACAGTCTTAAAAACACAAAATCATCACATTAAGATATTAAATCCAAAAGAGTAACTTTTATCAGCTGTCACATTTGCTTGCTATTCTATACAAAGCTGAGTTTTTCAAACAATGACTATGCTTCTATATTTCATATCTACTGAACATGGTCTACTGGTAAATGATGAATCTGTAAAGTTATGAAGTCATTAGTTCAAGTAATAGCTGTAAGGACTGCAGTAGTTTAATCTTACAGAAGAAGGACAAAAAACCTGGTCTCATTTTCAGCATCTACATTCTCTACATGCTTCAACCTCCCTGTGTACAAGCAATTTAAACATTGTCTGGGTAACAAAACTAAAAAATTTCTCTGCTGCCTAGAGGCTAAGATTTAAAATTAGGTTAGTACATGACAAACTTTTAAAAAGTCATAGTTAGTAATGTTCTGTGTGTTGCCATATGCTATGTGCCCATGTTTCATAGGGTATTTCATACTAAGTAAATTATTTTTATTTCTTAACTTCAATGGGCACAGCAAAAATCCTGCCTACCTACTCTTAACTAACCCAGCTCTAATATTCATATCTATTTAAAAATAAAAAATAATAAAAATTAGCCTACTTGCCTAGTCGCTGGATTCTCATATTCAATATCATATAATAGACATCACTAGTAACAAACAACAACCCATTTGCCTCTTAATCAGCATGTAGTACTAAAAATATACTTTCCCAAAATCAAATAAAATAGCATAAATATTGCCGTCTATATAATTTTAGACTTTGCGTCCGTGTGATAAACACCTTTTTTATTTTACCCAAACAGATGAAGTCCACCAGAAGATTTATTTTGTGAGCAAGCATGCAGGCTGCCATAGAAGTTTTACAAAAACTAGTTTTATCAACAGTGCTAACATTATCATGGAGTACAGACTTTAGTGTTGAGCCCAGTATTTTAAAAACTGAAATGTCTTGCCTTCCTGTTAGCTCTATTAAAACATACTTTCTGAACTGCTTCAACACATGCAATGCAACTTTCCCAATACTAAGTAGAGAAGTCTGTATAAAAATTATGAGAAGCTCCCTCCACTTGAAAATCTGTGTAAAAAAATAATTACAAACACATGTCCCTGCTTGAGGCATTTTTTTATTATTGTTGGTGGAATATTTGTGTTCTGATATGTTAGGGCTTCAAACTATTGGGCTGATCCTACAGTTTAAGTCAAACTGAATTACATTTGAACATATTCTTAAGCCAAAGTTTGATGCAAAACTTCTTTGCTTTCACTCATTTCTAACATTTTCCAAACTTCCAAGTTTGCATGCAGTGCATCAGTTACATGATGCCTTTCTGCTTGATTAACAAAAAATAATTTAAAACCCACTTTTTAGAATACCTTTTAATGAAAGAATTAAAACAGAATTCCAAATAGTTTGCAAATAAAATGTTTCTAAAAGCATACAATATAAAATTTGAACATCAATATTTAAAGTTACAGTAATTACTTATAATAAAAATGTGCTAAGAGTGCAAATCTTGCAGTTACCTGGTCATAGCAAGCTTCCTTTCATAAGGTGAACTTCAGACAAACTGATCATAATGCATGTACAAAAATGTGCATTGAAATTTGTGGGAATTCTTTGCAGCAGTTGTGCTATGCAATCCATGCTGATAGCAGCAGATGCACTGGATCCTGCAACAAAGTTGTTAATTTTTGCAGCTGTATGGCACTTAGTTCCACACTGCTGACACTACAAGAAACAAGATTTTAAAAGTATATTGTTACAGTGCACTGTAATCATTATATTTACTAAGTATATCTACAGTATGAATTTTTGGTATGCTTTGATTACAAGTCATTGAATTCTTGATTGTTAAAATTTACATTTTTCTTGGGCTAAAAATTACAATATAATTTAGTCTATTACTTCAAAATGCTCCTTTAAGTTTTTGAGCAGAGTGATGCATGAGTCGCTGCCTTGTAGCCAAAAAGACAAAGCTGACTAAAGATTTCAGGAAAACAAACTTTATTCAACTTGAAATAGGAACAGCAAGGTAATTTATTAAAGCAGGAGTTACCACTCTGCTACACACAGCAACAGCAAACATTCTGGGCTGGGGCTAGGTCAGTGGCCAAGTTATAGTGTTTCAGAGTGTTGCCCTGTTGGGGAGGGTCTCAAAAGAAAAAAAAAAATCTCACTATATATGTGCGTGGTAAAGGAAAACACATACACACACTAAATAAATTTTAAAAAAAAGTATGAGAAAACGTGGCAGATGTTTGCAGACTGGCCAATCAAACACAAGCATTATCTGGTAGGTAACCACCCAAATAATCAGATTGTAATTCAGACCTAAGAATGTAATACTCTGATCTTCACCCTGCCAAATAAGCAAACCAGCCACCATGGACAAACATCATAGGCTTTGCCTTGGCAGCTGACATCCAAGGTTCAATCCCTGTAAGGAGATACAAATGTGCGTATACCTGACAAGCCCCAAAACACGAAACACGTGCAAAACACGTACATCATATATTTATTACTGACATTAGTGGAAGAGTATTTCCCTGACCCTTTTTCCTATTTTCAAATTACTGCAAATAGTACACAGTCACTTTGGTCATAAGAGGATAGTTTAAAAGGACAAACGTATACTACTTCTGTGTGAAAAACCATTAAGATAACAATTCTATGCCTTTCCCCAGCCAGACAATTCAATCGAATGAAACACATAAATAGGGCCATTCACAAGTCACTGTTTATTCTGGCTAACAATTAGTTTGGCTTGATTTAGCCCAGCACTACCTAAAATAAACATAACTAGCATTGACCTGAGCACATAAATACCACAATAAAAGGAAATTTCTAATAAACTTGAATAAAAATCATTAGACTTTTTAAGATTGGAAAGGGTTAACAAACTAATTTCAAGGCACAAGGGTTTGACTGAACCTCAGTCCAACAGGCAAAAGTTTAGAAAAACAGTCAAGTGAAAATTGTGATATTTTCTAATGATACTTCACAATGGAAACAGGTGAAGTGAAAACAGTAAACGTCCAAGTTGTAAGTCCTGCGGGACACCATATTCAACTTCTTATAATGATGCAGTGCTGTAGACACATTTCTGTACATACTGAATCAATTTGATAACTATGAACTAATCCATGCAAGGACAGTGCACAAGATACAGACATAACTTTCCTATGTAACAGAATAGTGATCAATGCTGTTAAAATCTGTGCTTAAATCTAACAATTATATTACTGTGCAATTTCCTTCATGAGAAAAAAAAAAACACTATGTCATTTGCAACACAGGTTAGAGCTGTTTTCGGCACTGTGACTGGTTAGAAAGCCAGGCTGTAATTTCTTAAAAGAACTGTGATATGTAATGAAAGACTGAAATTGCATGACAATTACTTTTACAAATATTTAAGAAGAAAATGTAAATCTGAAATAGGTCTATAATTAAGAGTATTATAATAATTAAAATTAAGTATATTACAATTATTAAGAGTATGTGGTCTAGCACGGATTTTAATCTGATAACTGATACTTTCAGTGCTTTATGAACTGTGCCAGTCAGCAACAAACTATTGATAATTCTAATAAATGGGTACTGCCAAAAGAGCCACTGAGTTTTTCCCTAGTTATTTTAAAAAAAAAAAAAAAAAAAAGAAAGTACTGTATCAGGTTTAATTTTGGAAGTTAAGATTACGAATTGTTGTGACCAAGGAGAGAAAAGATTTGACAATGCAATATTTAATTTGAAAGATGGCAGTGAAATCTGGGATCTTATATTGTCAATTTTGCCTTTAAAGAAGTTTGTAATATCTGCAATTCTAATGTTTTTAGATATTTTGCACTGCAGTACACAAGTATCATTTCTGTTATCCTCAATCTAAAATAATGGTCACAGCACAGGCCATACAGAGAAATTTTTAAATACTTTTTAATACGACCTGTCCGTGCAGTTTGGAAGACCTGTATCTTTGTTGCTCTCCATCTCTGTTCTAGTTTTCAGCATTCTAATGCAAGGGTGAAGGTACTCTCATTAAACCAAGGAGAGTTTCTATATACAGTACTCCAATCATTTTTGTTTTCAGGGGTGTTGCTATACCCAAATGCCTCTTTCAAGTCATTCTATACCTAGATGTTATATGATTATAGAAAACAATCTAGATCAGCTTTGTTTCTCAAAATATCTTCACATTCTCCTGTAGACTATAATTCAGATGTCATGCTGTCCTTGTTTTAATCTGCAGTTGCACTAGATGTTACCTATACCACCTTTAAGTTTACTGGCAATATACTGTGTGAGCATTAGTTAAACATAGTTAGTTAAGCATTAGGTAAAGGCAATTAACGTGATCTATGACATAGTTACATTCAGCAAACATGTCATGCGCCATTCTAATTTGCTTTTAAGCAAAAATTATTCTTGGGGAAAAAAAAATCATTTTCTCTATGCAGCATGCAAATATTTTAAGCAAAACAAAAAAAAAAAATAACTATCTAAACAAAACAAAATACAAGTAGTGACTTGAGAAACTGTTCATTACTGTCACTAACACAGTGATTAAGCTGCATTTGGAAAGCTGTTTGTTTTCATTCAACTCACAAGTTTTTGATTTAAATCAAGATGGCCACAAATAACAGTATAATCTTGGAACAAAGCCACATTTTCCAAACATAAACACTGCACTGAATTTATGGCAATTTACTCTTGGCAGTATGAATGAATACTAAACATCTTATCATTGAAACAGGAAGAACGAAAGGTTAAACTTTTACATTCCAAACAAAGTTTTTATTTTTAAGGCACATTTAAAGGTGAATTTGTTTTTTAATAAAATATGGGTTAATGTTTAAAATGGAATAGTTGGGCTGCTCTTTGCTAAACAATGATGTAAAATTATATCAGCCAATTACTTTTTTAAATAAATCTTTTAACTGTTATTATCCCAATATGTAAAAAGCACTGCTTTCCCAGAAAGACTGGTGAATATCATAAGAGAGAACAGAGAGTTAACATACCGATTTGGCTAAATGAGATTTACTATAATTTTAGAATAAAGAAAACAAAAATAAAAACTAGAAAAACAGGTAAACATAATTCAGAACCTAAATGATCTATCAAAAAACCTGGCCAAATCCAGCGGGCAAATTTTGCTAAACGACTTTGTTATCTGTACAGAAAAGCAAAAAAGTTTCCTATTTTTAACACAAATTGTAGAATATATTTTTAAGACAGGATTCAATAAAAAATATTTTTATCTTCAATTAGGTCAAGGAGATATTTCAACTATTTAAGTATGTATCTATTTCAAAACAAGACTAGACCAATTTTTTTTAAAGGAAATATAGAGCATCACTAGTGTTGAACTAAGAGTGCAAAACAGCAGTCTAACATCCAGATCATTAGGAGTTATTAGTATTTGAGGAGTTATCAGTATTTGAGGGGTGGAGAGTTCAATATATGCTAGGCAGTCGGTGGTTTCATTTGTTTGTTATATTCTCTGTTAAGCTGAAAGAAGCATTTTGTAAGTGGATAATAAAAAGTTAAATTATTGGAGTATTCAAGCCTTGTGTTTTCGCTCCCTGCAATAATCTAGAACAAGGGAACTTAGGAGCGCAGTTTCACCCCAGAGCACTACGTTCTGGCCCTGGAGCTTCACAACCCTGGACAAGGTGAAGGAGAAGCTCCCTTGCATCAGCCTGACCACGGTCCAGAGAAGGGCAAGAAAGATAATGCTGCATATTCTCCATGTTTCAGAATTCAAAAGTATTTATTAAAGTTTAATAATTTGTGAAAATTAAACATTAATATCAACTTATAAATAAATATGTAGTCCCTGGAATTTTATACACACATATCATTTGAAGACATACAAATACATAATTTAAATGTGAAATATTCAAATTTGTTATTAATTGGCAGGAGTACTACAAAGGCTTATCACACATAGACTTATCCAGCTCTAAAATCACATGGTATAATTTAAGTATCCCCTTTAATTAAAAAATATTTTTAAGATAGCATCTAACTTGAAACATGTTTGCCTATAGGTATAGTAGTATAACTTCACCCATAAAAAAGGGATTTTCTAAAGTGAACCTCAAAGCTTGCTTTGCTGGCAAACAAAAATGCAATATTATTCTCAACCAATTATCACTGTTATCGTGGGATCCATAGCAATTCCCATCCCTATTTGCAATGCTTAAGAAGTGTGCACACTCCTTCTAAAGAGATAAAGCTATCAAATGATAATCTTTTGAATTGAATAGCACATAATCCAAATCTAAAAAACTCCCAAAAAACATTACAAAAAAGTGGCACTGACCAGGCTAACCATCAAGTTTCCAATTAAGGACCATGGAATACCTCATTACACTAGACTTCCAGACAGATGCTTCTTACAGTTTTTCTCATTGGTAGGGGAGGCTGTAAGGGGATGGGGAAAAAGTGCACTATTCAAACAAGTCATGAGTCATGAAATTTTGCATGCATATTAATGTTAATCCACATTAAAACCTAGACTTTCAATAGTTCCATCAAGAAATAGAGTTGTAATGGGGAAGGGAGCACAAAACCAAAACCGCCAAAATCGTTTAGACAATGGAATTGAATGATTTGATATCCAGCTGTTTTACGCATGGGTAACTGCATGTGGCATGTTACAAGATCAGCAGCAGTAAGGATCCGCTGCATACTTATTTTAAAAAAAGTCTTTAAGGAATATACCAATATTAGGAAGAAAGCAATGTCCATGTTGCCATTATAACTCTCTCTCTATATTTAAAGAGACTTGTAGTAAGGAAACATGACACAAGGATATAAGGTTATAGGACAGTTAATATACCAGAACAAAATTTTTTCCAAAAAAAAAATGAATACTGTGATAATGAGCAGGAGGAGGAGTGGTATGCTAATAATTTCAAGAATGGTTTCATGTCAGCAGAGAAGTTGTGGGTTCAAATCCTGCTACAGACACTGTGTGACCCTGAGCAAGACACTTGATCTGCCAATGCTCCAACCAGAAAACTAAAAGAAATGTAACCAATTGTATTATAAACTAGCAAAATACCCGAGCTTCGCAGTGGAGAAGTAGTGTGTTAAAGAAGTTATGAAAAAGAAAAGGAAACATTTTAAAAATAACGTAACATAATTGTCAATGTAATTGTTTTGTGACTGTTATGAGTGTTGCTGTCATCAAGGATTTGATTATCATTATTTGTTTCAATCAGGTTTGTATTTGGAGGATGTGTTGTGTTCAAGTTACATTCCGTGTCTAGTCTATCCCTGACCATCTCATCTTTGTTGTCAACCGTTGCAAAGATAACAGGTTTCATTCATCAAAGTGATCACTACCCAAATCGGTACTAATGAATCTAAAATGTTTAATGGGCATTCCCGGTATCAAGTTGTGGATTTGCCTGCGAATATTTAGCGGCAGCGTGTCTATGAATATAATTTAAACTTAAGCTTTACACCTTGCTTTCCTATTGATATGTCTACAAAGGCCTTTTCATGTCCACGGCTTTATTTAATGTTAGCTCAGACCCGGCACTTAAAAGTTTCTCTCGCACTTTTGCCGAGTTTGGGCCAAACACTATTCTATCCCCGACTATCTCATCCTCGTTTGCATAAGCACAGTCCTTCACCAGCAATTTTAACTCCGTTACAGCAATTTTAACTTCGTTACAAAGTGATCAAAAGTCTCATTTATACCCTGCGTCTTCTCATTAAACTTGTACCTCGCGAATATCGTATTCGTCGTAGGCATGACAAACGCTAGCCGCAGTGTGTCTATGAACTTAATTTAAACTTAAGGTTTACACCGTGCTTTGTTTCCGCAGTAGCTGCACTTATAAATATGCACTTATAATGTATGCGTCACTCGCTTCATATTTTTTTCCTGCCTTCTCAATTGTGTAATGCGTTTTTTGTTCAGCGCTCTTTGGAGCGCTTGCTTGTTCTCTGCGTACTGCGTTCACAGTGAGTTCACATGAGCCGCTCAGAGTACACGCATCGAAGGTTCTCAGCTGTGCTTGTGCTATCTCGTGCGATCTTGCGATGTCCACGGCTTTATTTAATATTAGCTAAGACCCAGCACTTAAAGGTTTCTCTCGCACTTTCGCCGAGTTTGTGCCAAACACTAGTCTATCCCTGACCATCTCTTCGTTTGCATAAGCACAGTCCTTCACCCGCGAATATTTAGCGGCAGCGTGTCTGTTGGATTGCTGCTGACGGACGGCCTTATATGGGCAGGCACTCAATTATGTGGGAGGCGTGATGATGAGGGATGCAACTCCGCCTCACACGGCGACCAAGCTGCAGGCTATGGCCGTATATATATGTACGCAAGTAGGTTCCAGTTATAACCGTTACGCGTAGAATTTCGAAATGAAACCTGCTTAACTTTTGTAAGTAAGCTGTAAGGAATGAGCCTGCCAAATTTCAGCCTTCTACCTACACAGGAAGTTGGAGAATTAGTGATGAGTGAGTGAGTGAGTGAGTCAGTCAGTCAGTGAGGGCTTTGCCTTTTATTAGTATAGATGTTATAAGTCACCTTGGATAAAGGCATCCGCCAAATAAGTAAATGTAATGTAAACAATGTGAGATTTTTAAATAATTGTAATTCTGGCAATTCTGTGCCAAAACGTTTCACTCACACACAAGGGGGGGGGAAAAAAAACAACCTTGATAACTTCGGGTTCAGAACATGTAAACTTGAAAGTGTGCAACTACTAAACCTACTTTTTGACAAATGTTTACTTTTAAAAACACAAAGATAACACACATTAATATATATTAATAATATAAATATATTCCATTGACCTAACAGTTCATGTTATACTTACATGAATAAGGAATTTCAGTTTTTGATTTTTAACAAATTTCCAAACCTTTCTGAAAACATGTTTTCATTTGGTCATTTGGGGTTATTATGTGTAGATTAATGAGCAAAAAAATGGCAATTTTTTTATTTCCAAACATCCCAATATACATCAATAAATCATTTCTTAAGCAATTAGATTCAACAATAACCTCATTTATTTGGAACTCAACACATCCACACTTCGAAAGAGCTACCTTACAAAGACAAAAGGCAGAAGGCGGCATGGCTCTACCTAACTTCCAGTTTTACTACTGTGCAGCAAATATACAAGCGATAAAAACCTGGACACAAATAGAAGAACATACACAGGCTTGGTCCGCAATAGAAGTAAAATCCTGCAGTACTTCTTTATATTCCCTGCTCTGTGCCCCAACAAATACAAGTTATTGGCAATACACTAATAACCCAATTGTGCTTCACTCACTTAGAATTTGGAACCAATGTAGAAAGCATTTTAAGATGGAGACGCTTTTATTTGTGGCACCTCTGAAACCACCTCTTTCAACCTTCGCAAACATATGCAGTTTTTAATATCTGGAAAAAATTTGGGATTAAATTGCTTAGATATCTTTATATAGACAACGTCTTTGCATACTTTGAACAATTACATTTCAAATTTAACATTCCAGCTACACATTTCTTTCACTATCTTCAAATTAGGAACTTTGTTAAACAGAACCTTCCTGATTTTCCTCATCTTGTACCCTCATCCATGCTGGAAAAAATATTGCTCAATCTCAAGGACTCAGACACCATCTCTGCAATATATAAAATCATTTTACAGTCCCTCCCTTTCAAAGATCCAAGAGGACACTGGGAAAAATCTCTCAATTAATATATCAGAAAAGGAGTGGAAAGTAGCAATGAAGAGAATTCACTCGAGCTCCATATGCGCAAAGCATACAATTATACAACTCAAAATTATATATCGAGCACATCTGTCTCATCTAAAACTCTCCAAAATGTTTCCAGGGCAAGATCCAACCTGCGAACGCTGCAATCAAGTCCCAGCTTCACTGGGTCACATGTTCTGGGCCTGCACCAAATTAACATCATTCTGGACCAAAATTTTTAACTACCTTTCAGACAGCCTTAGTCTCACAATCCTTCCTAACCCATTAACAGCTGTGTTTGGGGTTCTTCCAGATGGGTTTAAAGTAGAGAAAGACAAACAAACTGTGATTGCATTCACTACACTTTTGGCACTCAGACTTACTCTGCTAAACTGGAAGAACCCAAACTCTCCTCTTTTAAGTCAGTGGGAAACCGATGTTTTATACTATTTGAAGTTGGAAAAAATCAAATACTCAGTTACAGGATCTGTACGGACTTTTTTCAAAACATGGCAGGATATAATCAGTAATAATTTAAAATAAGTTCCTAAAGCACAGAGGAAGCAATTATTTTTGTATTTCTTTGTCTTCTGCATTCATCTCTATTGGCTTATCAAACTTATTAATCTAAATTTTATGCCGTTTGCCTTGCTCTCTCTCTCTCAGGGGTGGGGATCGACTTGTTCATAACTCAATTTTACTTTTTGTAAAAATTGATTGATTTGTATGGAATGATTGCAATATAATTAATAAAACTTCAAAAAAAAAAAAAAGGCAAATTTATTCATTTAAAACTAAACCTACAACACAAATTGTGTAGAAAGTGCAGGGGTCTAACTACTTCACAAATCCAATGTGGATTCACTATTTTCCACATATCAGATTTGCAAAGTTAAACAATTAAATTCCTCAAAACTAGGTCACGGTCAGGTTGGGGAGCATTAGAACATTAGAACACTCTAGATGAGAACAGGCCATTCAGCCCAACAAAGCTCGCCAGTCCTATCCACTTATTTCTTCCAAGAAAACATCAAGTCAAGTTTTGAAAGTCCCTAACGTCTTACTGTCTACCACACTACTTGGTAGCTTATTCCAAGTGTCTATCGTTCTTTGTGTAAAGAAAAACTTCCTAGTGTTTGTGCGAAATTTACCCTTAAGTTTCCAACTGTGTTCCTGTGTTCTTGATGAACTCATTTTAAAATAACAGTCTCGATCCACTGTACTAATTCCCTTCATAATTTGAAACATTTCAATCATGTCACCTCTTAATCTTCTTTTGCTTAAACTGTATAGGCTCAGCTCCTTTAATCTTTCCTCATAATTCAACCCCTGTAGCCCTGGAATCAGCCTTGTCGCTCTTCTCTGGACCTTTTCTAGCGCTGCTATGTCCTTTTTGTAGCCTGGAGACCAAAACTGCACACAGTACTCAAGATGAGACCTCACCAGTTCATTATAAAGGTTGAGCATAACCTCCTTGGACTTGTATTCCACACATCATTCTATACTGTATAACCTAACATTGTTAGCCTTGTTAATGGCTTCAAGAGCATGCAATGGTACAGCACATTGCCCCACCCACCACACAACGAAACAGCTCAGGATCCTGGTTGGCAACCCCCCAGGCAAACACGCAGTCCAGTCCGACCATCTGGAAACGACCAGCTATCTGCCAAAGCCAGGTGTCACGTGGACGTCCCCTTGGTCTTGTCCAGCCACTCAGGTCCCCAACAATGAGGTCTGTTTGAGCTGGATCACCCTCTGGGAATCGCACCACATGGCCACAGTGCCCTAACTGATGCTCCCTCACAATGCAGGTAATGTGTCTCATTCAGGACTCTGAGCAACCGCTCGTTCGACACAAAATCAAATCAGCGGTACCCAAGGACTCTCCAAAGAGACACAGTAGCAAAGGAGTCCAGTCTTCATCTCTGGTCACTGGATAGTATCCATGTTTTGCAACCATACATCAAGATGGGAAGCAACAGGACTCTAAAGACTTGGACCCTCATTCTTTTGCATAGATATCAGGACCGCCACATACCCTTCTCCAGCAACCTCATGAACCCCTCCCCCCCCCACACATGTTTTCCCAATCCATCTGCTGACTTTATAAGAAGAGTCATCACAGACAGGTTAAGGTTAAGAATCAAACTATTAAAGCCCATTTACATCTCCTACAGAACAAAGTCATCCACAGGCTGAGATATTTGAAACAATTTTCACCAACATTAGTTCTGATTATTACCTTGAATGTGATTTTTTTCATTGTACTATCAAAAAAAAAAAGTCATGGAAAAAGTAGGTGTAGAACAAGTGCTGCAATTAAGTGTTGCTAGTCAACAAGGCTGTGTTTTAAAAATTGTTACAGCAATATATTGTGAATAACCTCTTGGTGAGATGTGAATCTATATAGTCAAACATGTATTGATATTTATTATTTGCTTTCATTTGGTTCATGAATGAATAACAAAATACTACTTTGTTTAAATATAAGACTATGAGGTTTATAACTACTTAGCAGCTTACCTTACATTGAAGGTACCATCTGTCTCTCACCTTCTTAGAGTTTAAGCTATTGTAACTTTAATGGAAAAAAATCATCACTGCTAGCAACACTCTAAATGAAAAGCATAAACTACTCCAGTTGTAGGAGCCCAAGCTCGTGATCAATGTTTTGACAAGATGGAACAGTCCCCTAACAAGAGCGATTCCTTGAACAACATCCCGCTACAGCATGTATGCTATATTGCTTTCTACTGTAGCATTGACATTGACAGTACCAAACATATGGCAAAAGTTAAGAAACAACTTAAAAATGAGACAGATGTAACACTTCGAGACTGTCAACTGTGGCATCATTACATTATAAGCTCATTTATAGCATTCACGTTAACACAAGTGACTCAGCCATTCATTAATAAAGAGATCAATGCTGGTTTGCAAGTACTTAAACGGATAATTTGGATGACAATAAGTTGCTCTACAACATGGCCTCAGCATTGGATCCATGTTTTAAGTCACTCATATTTCTGACAGAATAGACACTGCTGACCTTTAAGGAAATAGTATTTCTGTTTTACGATTCAACAAAAAACAACAGAAGATATCAATGTAACAGTAACACATGCACACATTCATTTCCCTTTACAGTGCAAGATATAGCTTGCACTGCTGCATAACTAATGAAATTCTGTCGACAGTTACTGCTTTTAGTTACAGATTTGTAACTATGTACGGTTTCAAATGTAATTTATTTAAAATAAAAAATAAACAACTAAAGAACACTTTCAGATGTTTCCGACTCCATTATTCAAATAAATTTTTGACATGAGCTTCCAACTAGAGGTCTGTGCAGGACTGTTTTATTTTCAAGCACACTTCCTCTCACTTTTAAATAGTCTCATCTCACTCTTGCATACTCTTAACACCGAAGGATGAGAAGTGAGGTCAAGGTTGGTTTTCTAGATTCAGGATCGGCAAGAATTAAATGATAAATTAACTTTTTTTCCTGGTGAACTTGCAAGCAAATGAAATGCTTTATATCACAGCTTATTGATGCAAAGGTTAGCATCAAGTATACAAAGATTTCTGCACATAACTGCACACAAATTGCAATTACAATTCAGAAAACTGTTTTTACAGAAAAATGCCAATGGATTACTGCAATACTGCATAGTAATCTGTGCACATAAAAAAATCATTGCCTGTGTAACAGAAATCTATCCATTTAACACACACAAAGCCCCATGAAATGTGCAATAATTACATTTTTCAAAGAGTTATGAATTTAGCAACAAAAAATAAAACAGGAATAAATCATAAAAGTGGAAACAGCTGTGAACAGATAGACAGTTAGCTGCAGAGCTCTTCGACACACATCTACCTTCAGTTACACTAGGCCAATTTAGAGTCAAAATCCAAAAATAACCTTCCGATTTACAAGTTGATTTTATGCTCAATCATGACAGAGAGGGGGGGAAAAAAGAAAATTCAGTAAAAGATGCAACTTTACTAAATGTTAATTTATATTTTTCCCTCATTCAGCTCAAAAGTCTTGGCTTTTCTACCCAAAAGCACCTAGACTACCAGTATTCAAAGAGCGACCTCCAGAAACAAACAGGTAAACTACCTTATGGAGTAGATGTTCAATACAGTATGTGTTATTTTCTGATAATGCTAAAAGTTTCAGGTAGTAACACAAGCACAGAAACACTACAAACGAAAAATGAATAGGCAGTTCCTTACATTACCATGAACAAATGATTTAGATGGAATGGTTTTTGTAATAGATTGATAAATCACAATATTTGTAAATATAACAAAAATCTGAAAACATTTCTAGTTATTAGGTCCAGTATTTGATAAAAAACTATTACCTTTGCACTTTAACACCTGTACAGGGCTACGTCATGACTCATTATTAGCTGCTGCTCACAAATACGCATTGAATGGAATAATTCTTTCCCCTCTCATTGTGCTCTTTTAAACAATACCATCTGACTGCAGTTTTACACAACAACTGAATTATATCGAACCCTCTTTCTCTCTTATCAGAAAAAGATGTTATAATTAAAATATTTATACATTAAGGATATTTATACACTGACATTAGAACAACCATATCTAATTAATAAATATATACAGTATATACCTACATTTTACCTAGGCATATGTACATACAGTAGCAACCCATTGAGTAGAAAGAGTTTGATGTCATTAAAGTTAATGAAAAGATACAAAAGCAAATAAAACAGTCAATAGCAGTTTCAGTTGAATTAGTATGTACAGGTAGTCCCCAAGTTACTGACATACGACTTACGAACAGGGCCACAGCTACTCCATCTGTCAGGGGGACGTGACGCAGGCTCCTCAGTAATTGCCGCTCCATCATCTCTGGCCTGGGGACTCTGCAAGCAGTGGCTGGAGGGGGCGATTTCACTGCTCGCGCAGTGTAGTGTAGTGTCCCTTGGGCAGCTCCGGCTGATGAATGGGGCGGTGGGAGCCGCACCCCATTCATTCTCAGTGAGAGTGTGGGTGTGCAGCAAGCAGTGACCCAGGGTCCATTGTGGCTGGGGCCACAGCTACCACTCGTGTGCAGGATGGAGGCTTGATGGAGCGGTTCGCTGCCTGCCCACCACGCTGCCGCAGCTACTGCTCCTGACTGAGTTGGATTCACTGCCCGTCCACCACACAGCCTTGCAGTGTCCCTCGAATGACTTCCCCATTCATTCTCGGTGGGCGGCTGGTGATGCTGCAAGCGGTGACCTGGTTGTAGTATGCCTAGGGTGGCTGCCTGTTGAATGGGGGTGGTGGTGGGCGATTCACTACCCACCTTTGGCCACACCCTGTTTGTTCTCAGTGAGCAGACGCTGTAGGCACCATACTGTATGCAAGTGGAGGTGATTGTGTGGTGGACGAACGGTAAATCACCCCTCGCCACTCCCATTCATTCTCAAAAGCAAGTCTGCTTGTACTGTTACATACATAGCAGGAAGTTCTCAGCATGTCTGGTGTACTGACAAGAGATGAGGGGTGCCTTCCTGCTGTAATAGTGTGGGAAGTGCTGTGCAGAAGAGCTCATCTTAACATTTCGTCTTCACCCTTCAACAATGTCTCTGAAACACAAATCTGATGCAAGTGCTGGTGATACAGTAAAGAAGAGAAAAACCATCACCATGGAAAATAAAGTAGAAATAATAAAAAGTTCAGAGAGAGGTGAAACTCCATTCATTGGCAGAGCACTTGGTTACAGTCAGTCAACAATAGCATTTATTAAAATAATGTACCTGCATACAAATTCAACTTAAGAACAAACCTACAGTCCCCATTTCGTACGTAACCTAGGGACTGCCTGTAGATGGAGTTTTTTTTGGGTTTTTTTTTTTTGGAATCCTGGATGTGATTAGTTGACTAGCTGAAACAGAGGAGAGGAAAACAAAAAGTACTATGATGGGCTGTAGGAGCAAATCAAATAGTTAAGTCTGATGGTAATATGTTTCTGCATCACGAAAGTCAGGATGACCTCCACGAGGTGCAGTTGATAATAAAGGTATCCAAGTCCTCCTTGTTTCTTTGGGCAACTGTGGGTAGCACATAATGCCACAACGCAAAATGGGAGACAAAAACAAGACATAAAAAAAAAAAAAAAAAAACAATGGATTAATACTGGGTATTTAACACATCAAAGAGCTAAACTTATAATCAGATCACTATATTATCATTACTGGAAAGCCAGATTTAAAAAAAAAAAAAAAAGATTTAAGAAGTTTTGAAATGTTCCAAAGATTTAGCCTGGCATATTTCTATTGGCAAAGGATTCCAAATTTTAGGTGCATAAGAACAGGAAGCTACCTCGACCGTTCTTTTATGCTTAGATCTAGGAATAATGAGCAAATCAGAGCTTGCACATCTAAGACTGCAATTTGGTACACAAGGAAACGGGCATCCTGAGATGTAGGTAGGGGCAAGATTGTTTAAAGCCTTATATACAAATAAAAGTATTTCACAATCGATTCTAAAGGGCAAAAGGCAGTCAATATAAAGCTATCAGTATTGGGGATATATGATTATATGTTTTCCTTTTGGTTAAAATACTGCATTCTGAACAAACTGTAGCCAATTTATGTCCTTTTTGTGTAGTCCTGATAGGAGAGCATTGCAGTAATCTAGTTGGCTAAATACAAATTCATGTATTAATTTTTCTTTATCTTTAAAATGTTATAAGAGATAGAACCCTTGCAATGGTCCTTAGATGGAAGAAAGCAGCCTTGGTAATAGTATTTATATGTGATCTGAAATTAAGATCAGAGTCAATAATAACACCTAATTTCTTAATCTAGTCCTGTGAATCAAGCCAGAGGTTATTAATTCGAAGATTCTCACTCACTTTATTGCTGCAAATCACTAATAATTCAGTTTTTTCCTTGTTTAGTTAATGGAAATTCATATTCATCCATTCTGCTACACTAGTAAGGAACTGTATCATAAGGTTTACAGCATCTCGGTCGTCAGTTGCAATGGATAAATAGAGCTATGCGTCATCAGCATAGCTACAGCAAATTACACTTTTGAAATTATCTGGCCTAATGGAAGCATGTAGAATGAAAATAATAATGGCCCCAATATTGATCCCTGTAGTACAGTACATCATATAGAATATCATGTATATTTAACTGACAAAGAATCTCCTTCCAGTTACATAAGCTTTAAACCAGCCTAAAGTAGTAACCAAAAGCCCTACCCACCGGCTAAGGCAGTTTATTAGAATATCATGAACTATAGTATTGAATTCTGCCATCAAGTCCAGTAATACAAGTACAGATATTTTTTTTATTGCATCTACATTAATCTGCAGATCATTATGATTTAATCTAAAACCTGACTGATACTTATCAAGAATACATTTTTCATTAAAATAATCACATAACTGTCAAAAAAACTACTTTTTCTGGAGGTTTACTGAAAAAAGTTAAATTGGAGATTACCCTATACTGTAATTATCTAAGACAGAGCAATCAAGGTTATTTTTCATGAGCAGAGGCTTAATTACAGCAGCTTTGAAAGAATCTGGGAAAATGCCAGAATCTAATGAACAATTTACTATGTCAAGAACTTTAAAAATCACTATTCGTAAGAGAATGTTCAGTGTTGTTAATACAATGTTACTTTCACAACAAACTATAGGTAGAGCTGTTGGCATAATGAAAACTTCAGAGTCCCTTATACTCTTTGCACAACATGACAGCATTCAGATTGCAATTCTATTTTTAATGTTTTCGACACTTTTAAAAACAATGGCATTGACTGTTATGAGCTCCATGCTGCAGCATAATATTTGTCAAGTATACTGAATTGATGGAGATTTCATTAATCTGAACGTGGCAAAGTATATCCTGTCCATCGCAGGGATGAGAATGCCTGCAGAAAGGATGTCTCCAATAGGTGGTGACATCATCACGGCACAGTTCCCATTTCTTCAAAAAGATTTGCAAAGTAAATACTTCTTTAATCTCTTATACAGAAAGACATAAATTTAATGTGCAAAGTTATAAATATTTACAATAAACATTTATCAGTTATGTATGTATGACTGGTGTGCTATTCTGTTTTACATTGTAAAATCACATTGTATAGTAATACATATTGGGCCATGATACACAGATTGTGATGCAGATTGCATCAAAGTTATTGGTCAACAACCTATTTTTTTATATGAAAAAGTATCTAATGTCAAAAAAAAATCATTAAGAATGATAAAATAAAAGTAAAAGCCTTTACTTGAACAGTGTTGAAGTCTCTACAGAAAGCAGCTCAAGCTATATATTTTCCTCTTCTAAACCAAGCTTAAGATGTTTTGTGGAGTCAGAGACAGGTCTTTGGGCATCAGAAAGCATAAATACAGTCAGGTAACTAAAACTTTCATAGTTTGACATTCTTAGCAACTCAGACAAGTTTGCAACTTGCTCTAACAGAATCAAATGAGTTGTTGGGTTGGGGCTATGTGAATGTGCACAAGTTAAACAATTTGCACTGACCCAGAAGCACAATGAACAGAATGTAAGAACAAAGAACGCAAGTGTTTTGGACTGTGCATACTAAAGAGAGGCTCATCCATCTGATGTATCATGTCTGCTGAACCAGGACAGGATTTAAAAAAGGAATAAGAAATGGCCCTTACTGATGCTGGACTCCTCCATATCTGGAAAGCATTCATATGGCCACCAACACTGTCAGGCTACACGTTGATTGACTTTCAGAATGCAACAAGCTCTCACAATGCTTTTGACATCTGAAACTGTGCTGAAGAGTTGTCAAAGAGTTGTGTAATTTGACATCCAATATTATATCTATTTGTGTTGTCTGACATAATTAAGGCCACAAAATGCAGAATATGTAGTTGTCAAATTATACAGCACGTGAAGTTATATTATCTGTACAGCTGCAATGTACACAGTGGGCTGCAATCACTTATTCCTCAAACACTGTACATGTATATTCTGCTCTAGTGAACAGCCCATCTCTGTACTCTGGAGCAGACAAAACTCAACACTGAAAGTTTTCTTTACCCTTTACAGAACGCTCACAGCAAAATACAATTGCTCCATCCTAGATATGACATTAACCTGCATCCAGCCCTGCAAGTTGGTCCTCCAACTTCCAGGGAAAACTTATGGGTTGGAGGCAGGATCAGCACTCCAACCAGTGTATAAAAATAAAAAAATTAAAAAAAACCTCACACTGTTCCACACCATTCAAACTAGTATGGTGCCGAGGTCCTAATTTGGCATCTAGAGGTGGTCCGTCATATGGTGGGTGAGGCAATGCACTGTACCAGTGCATGCTCACAACCTCTCTTTCTCTCACGGCAAAATGCAGTGGGCAAATTTACAAGCCACAAATGAAAACAGGTATTCAAATGTGATGAAAAAAGATTAAAGGTAATTTCCATTTGGTAGGAGGCACAACATTTCATCTATATAGCCTTCATCAGGTATGTCGGTCAAAACATTGTGCCCCTCACCTTCTGTTCAGGCATGTAAATAACCTTTAACTTGTTTCCCCTTTGCTGATGAATACTTATGCAGCCTTTCACTAACCACTGGATTCATCTACAATGTTCTAATAAATGGGACAGCCTGTGGAAGACAAAGTTACTGAGTAACTTTTTAGAGAATTTGCATTGCACAAAACATTCGACAACTGATTTGCTTAATTTTACAGCTCAAAACGCATGGCAGGTTATTAAGTACAAGTTATGGAAGAAAGGAAAAAAAAAAATTCAGTACCAAAAGGGTGCATACAAACATTTCAGATCACTGGTATAAACCTTAAAAAGACTGTCATCTTAGATCTAGTATGATTTGCCCATTGCCACTAGGAAAGGCTTAAACAATAAGAATAACTTTGTAAATGAAAGCATAACTCTTGATATTTTAGTGATATTACATTTAGAGTAGTCTAAACTAAAAAGAAATGCAAAAAGACATCGATCATTTCGAGATAAGTGATGGGAAACGGTTTTGTTGGTCTCTTCTTTCATTCCAGGCTGAATGGAAAAAAAATGATTGTCTAGAACGGAACCATATGAAGATTCTCAGGGATCCTCAAACCGCAGCCAGAAACCACAGGCCTGTACAGCTTGCAGATTCTCTCCCCAACCCCCAGAACTAAAATCCAACTTTACACAAAGGCTGCCAGTCCTCCCACTAAAAAAATAAAACATACTCTAGTAGGTTATATCAAAAACGGCACCTTTTTTTCCTAAATTCCCTCTGCCTCCCACACGTAACAGAATGAGCAGAACGTGGTGCAAGCAGCCAAGGGCTGGCTTTGATCACCTCCAGAAAGGCGATACCAGGCTGCTGGCAATGGGGAAACAGCATCCGCGAGCTCTAAGAACGACCGATTTAAAAAGTACAAGGTGCGCAGAATTTAAACGCATTTAACATCCTCTAAATTAAATCGGGGCGAAGCGAAAACTCCCGCTTGCGTCCTTCACACTCAGACTAACGAAGGGGCCACTATGACAGTACAACTGCTTTTTTTGACATTTCAACGAAAAGTCCCGGAAATGTGCTGGTGACAAGAGGTGACCACAAAAGTAGACGAAGCCCCACGGGAACTGTGTACCGAGTTCCACGTTGACAGCACGTTCGTTCTGGCAGTTGTTCTTACCCCGTTACAGACTTTTGATTAAAAAAAAAAAAAAAAAAAACACGAACATTTGTTGGCAAAAGTCGAAGAACAGACGTGGACAGTATTATTTACATGCCATTGCCTTAAATGACAAAATGACTCCCGATCAAACGACGGTGGCCAACAGGCCGAGCGAAACGTTTCTCGACAGCTTCACGCGTCACCCAAGTTGCGTCTTAAGCGAAGCCAAAGATGCTGCGCATCCCGTCCGCTAAGTCGCTGGCGGATTCCTCCCTCAAAGTCGCCTCCTTGGAAAAAAAAATCTTTAAAAAAAAACGCTGTCTTCAAAAACCAACAGCGACTTTTCCAACGCCTCTCGATAAACTTGACTTTAGCTGAGCTTAATGAAGTCTGCTCCACTGGGACGCAACACGCCTGAGCGTAAAGTGGGTCAACTTTTCCCGTATTGTTTTATAATACAAAATTCACTACTCGGTTAACATTTAAAAGTTTACAATCTTTACCTAGTAGCATGACTTCCAGTTTCTTGCGGTCCACGCGGAACCTCTCCTCTGTCCACTCCGGGTCTAGGGGCACGGCAGGCCCAGCCGAGTCATCCTCCGAGCCGGGCAGAGGTGAGTCAGTGCTCCGTTCGCTGTTCGAGCCCGGGTCCGAATGAGGCAGGTACGCGCTCAAAGAGTCGCACTGAGCGGCCATGGCGCCGGCAGCTCACTGCGCACGCACTCCGGCTTAGTC
The DNA here is from genome assembly GCA_026402145.1 of Polypterus bichir lapradei. Lineage (NCBI taxonomy): Eukaryota > Metazoa > Chordata > Cladistia > Polypteriformes > Polypteridae > Polypterus > Polypterus bichir. Next base: position 49,849,854 of record JANRMT010062813.1, on the reverse strand, counting down.
CGATTGCATACAGTCCACTCTGAATCACTGGCTAACTGCATTCATTTCCTCCCGTGTTCTCAGACACTTAGCGCAAATCACTGCTCAGCACACGGCACACATATATTCTCTTCTTAAACAACTTTGCCCCCAGCAGTTTCCTTGTGCTCCACTCCAGTTAAAGAGCGCCGCCCAAAGTGTCTACTTCGCACGCTTCTCAGTCTCTTGGACGCATCGCTACACCCGAAGTCAGAAACCAGTGAAGCTGCGGGACCCCACCAGAACGATGTTTTACCACACGCCTTCTTTTTATGTAATACTAGTAAAGCTCCAAGTCCCGAGAAACGCGTGCGCAGACAGAGTCCAACGCACGACCCCGCCGAAAGTTCCTGAGCTTAATATTCCTTAACTCCGCACGCTTACATTTAGCAAAGGAGAAAGGAGGAGTTTGGGGGAAGCACACAAATCGCAGCTTCTTAAGGCATTCCCGTTTGTTTTCGTGTTGCCGGTGGGACTAAGATCGTTTCGGGTCACTTGAAGTCCTGCGCCCGTGCGTGACTCAAGAGAGGGAGAGCTGATGGCATATGTTCCGAGAGCCGTGATTCAAAGTCCCGATTCCTGGCATTCAAAGGAGTGTAAACACACAGCTTCGCTCACATCTGTTTCTTCCCTCCCTCCCACTTTCACTCCCCCTTTTCCTAACGGAACTTTTCCTTCAAGCTGTTTGGCTTTGCTGGCTCGGTTTTTTAAGTGCTGCTTTAACCCCCTCCAAAGTCGTTTTGTACTACACTTTCAGATAAGAAAGGTCAGCCACTAGAATGCACCCTAATTCAGACTGGCACGTTGTAATATACGCCCCATCCGGAATGGCTCCTGTCATGCTTGATGCTCTTATTGCACTAGCCACAATTAAGTGAATTAAATGGGTTTCGTAATTTATGAATATTTTGCGCAACAGTGTTTAAAGATCCATCCTCTGTACACGGTTTGACCATTTGTAGATCCTATCTCGACGACCTTGAGGGCAGAGTAGGAACCATTCCTGGATGGACAGCCATTACATTCCAGGGTATACTCACTCAAACGAGATAAATTTAATGTTGTCAGTAAATTTAATACACAAGAACTTGGTGTGTGTGTGGAAACGCTGAGTACACAGAGAAAAAAAATCCACACCGATTGAGAACGTTGACATTACGTAGAAAGTGAGCTGCTAGACAAAAAGTACCACACCAGCGTCTCCAACTTTAAAGAAATGCTGCGACCTCTATGCACTGTGCCAGACCGGGGATCTGGTCAAATATTAACTTCAAAATAAAAAGTGAGCAGTGCAACGCAAAACATTTACTGTAGTATTGCGCGCCTCTCAGTTCAGCTTTGTGCATTTCTCAGTGTAATTAGGCAAAGGTTAGAAGAACACATGAGGTTGCACTTTAGGTTTTATTTTATTGAGTGTGCATAAGTCTGGTGATATAAAATACAGGCACTTAATTTAAATAGAAAAGGCTCTTCCTGATCCACCATTGGGGAACTTTAAAATTATTCAGACATTTCGCAATTTATGTTTAGAATGTGTGTTTTTAGTTCAATTTTTAGTAGTCACTGCATGCATGAAAAGATGTCTTGCTTTTTATTTTTTTAACCCTGTGTCACATTTGTATTTGTTAGTGCTTTTAACCTGACACTTTCAAATGATATGTGTGTGAATGTATGCCTGAGGGAAGTATACAAATATAAAGTGAACAATACAAAGTCAAGGTGACTGCAAGTAAACCACACATGCTGCAATTTGTTCAATATACAAGTTTTACTGACACACCCAAAAGAAAAAGAATACAAAATATTATAATACGGAGTGCTATTACAATAATGCAAATGATAGCTGCAGTCAATACTAGCGGCATTATCACAGGCTTCAGAAGCTGACTTGTCTTTTGAAAGGTGGGTTTTTGGTTCTTTTCAAAATAAGGAGACTGTATCAGCATTTGATAGGTAAACTGTTCCAAACACTGCTGGGTCAAAGACTGAGAAGCTACAGGTAAAAGGTTTGAAACAATGAAGCAATGAGATCAATAGATTGTCAGTGGAGCTGACGCACAGAGCTGACTAACACACATGGTGCAAAAGTACACCTTTGGAAGTACTCCAATATTTAAATCTATTTGATACTGCAATTGGTAGCTGGTGTAGGAAATAAAGTCTTACAATTTCAGAATGTAGGCTCCAGCATTCTAAATGACCCAAAGACGACCTGAAAATTCCAGTAGTTCAGACAAGAGATAAATACCACTGGTGCTAGGGGCAGCATTGATGATTTTATTTCCGTATGAACATATGAAGTTTGAAAAACACAAGGAGACTATTGATCATTCAAGCCCTTTTGGTTAACTAATATCTAAATTATCCCAATGCTGAATCTAGATACTTTATAAAAGGTCTCAAGGTTTCTGTTTCATGGTTTTCTGCTCCAAATTTCAACAACGGGCCATTTCAAGAGGTGCTACATGGCTCTAAGTCCTCCTCCTACTACTACAATTATCCATCCATACATTCATCCATCCATCTTTCAAACCTGCTTTATCTTTAGCAGGTTTGCTTTACAGATGGAGCCTGTCTCAGAAGGAAAGAACAATCCCTGGACATTCCACCAGTACATCACAAGGTGAACATAAACATATGCATACATACATGTACTACGGCCAGCTTAACATCGCCAACCAATTTTATTAAATAACATGAGGTTCTATTTTTGAATACATTATTGTTTCATATGGCGTTGAAGAGTGATGATATCTTGCATTTTGATTAGACATGTAAGTTAAGAATTTCACTGTACTCTGTCAATACTACTAAATGCACTTCCTATTAATTTATATTAGTGTGGGAGTACATCATTTACTTTTAAAGTGAAAGAATTCTGCTGGATAATCTTTATTGATGTTTTTGAGAATGTTTAGGTAATCTCTGCTCAGGAATTAATGTATGGATTCTCCTAATTTAGATTCAATAATCTTTAATTTATAGGAGAAACTGACAATTGTTTAATTTTTTAAACCAAAGTTGAACTCTAATGTTCTGGCCAAAGCTGAGGTTGATTGCACTAGCGCTGGGTATAGTTTAGGTTGACAATCTCTGACTTCCAGGGCAAAGCCAAGGTTAGCCATGTTTAAAAATCAGTCGCGGTTGACTTGTCCCTGTGTGACTTTCAGCATCTGTAATGTTATTGGAAAATCCAAAAATGATGTATTCTAACATTGGGTAAAGCTGAGAACACCCTCTTCCACCGCTCTCGGCACAGAAAAGGTTGACCTGATTTGACATTCTGGACACAAGGTGAAGCTGGCAGACTTTGACATTTGGGAAAAAGTGAGTTTGAGTAAATCTGATGTTCTGGATAAACATCACAGTAGTTAATTCTATAATGCAGTGTCACAGTTCTTTCAAGATCTGGAGTGGTAAAGAGCAGTTCTGTGTTGTAGAAGTTGAGGTAAAGCTGATATTGATCTATTGAAACTTGTATTTAAAGTCCCCCTGCAGGCCTGCATATGTATAGATAGATAGACAGATAGATGTAAATGCTGTATATACAGAATGGTACATTAAAAAAGCAGCACCACACACTATAAGTAGCCTCACCCTGGTTTTAACAGCATCAAACATAGTCAGATGAAGAGCAATTTGTTTTGTTATTTCTGTTCCAGTATCTGTGTTTTTGCTGGAGAGAATAAATTCCATATTCATTAGATCAGAGCATTTGTATTATAGAACTGTATGTTCATACACTTGAGAAATTTATGGAACAATATACCATTTCAACTGTTCCTGAGAAATACACAATTTAGAAAATGGTTAAAATGTGGCATACTACTTCCATTTCTGTGAGCAATGTACCAAAACCAAAAAAACACTTCTACCCATGTAGATCACATGAAAAGAATTCCTCATAAATCAATGTGGCTCAGTGCAGTTCTGTGATTGTCCCACTGTCCAAACCGATCATCTTGTGATTTTTACTTTATGGGCTTTTTAAAAGGGAAAGCATAGGGATAGGGAAACAAACCTTGAGCCTTGGAATAGCTGAAGGACATCACCTGTGGCATTTTTTTTACATAATAGTATCTGGTGGGGCAACACAGACCTGGGAGAGAGACGCTGTCAGAAAGCGCACAACCATAAAGAGAAATCATGCAGAAGGTGTGCATGTGTGAGAGAGTGAATGAAAGAGAGAGAAAGAGAAAGACACACAAGCACCTAAACAGCGGAGATCACGAGACCCACTCCTCTGCTTAAATCCACTGGGCTCGGTGTGTGGTCCCTAGTGGTCTCAGGAAGGAGCCTGGCTTGGATCAGTTCAGCTCACAACACTGGGGGAAAGTGAGTGCAGGTGGTGTTGGCACTGATTACAAGTGATTTGTCCAAGGCAGTGCCAGCAGCATGAATGTGCAGACAGTCGGTGCAGCAGAGAAAAGCTCACAGAAGTAGCCGTGGAAGATTGGAGCTTAGGAATGCAATAAACCTTTCATGAGGGAGCAAAGGAGAGATGCTGCATTTCAATGTGGATTAGGCTACCAGTGTCACTGATGATAAAATGTCATTAAAAACACACAAAATACTGTAAATATCTATTGACATATTACTTTTATTGTATTAATTCTTTAAAAATAATTAAAACAATATCTTAATATCAACTTCAAATGTTCAACAATAAAAGCAGAACTATGAATGCATATTTATGAATTTTCAATTTTTATACAATAGGTAAAGTGTTAAATCATATTGTACATAAGTAATTAATTGTATTTTATGATCATGATGACAACTACTCAGAAACAGCAAGGTGTACAGCTTAAATTGCATTACAAAAATCAACCAATGGGTTCTCTTAAAAGAGCTCTACCCTTCAAGCCCCGAAGTGCATAGACATGAGCAAAGGTATGATGAGAAGACTGCAGAGTCAAACAGCCTGCCTGAGCAACTCAGAGGGTTCATGCAAAAATACTTCCAATGCTTCAAAATGAAATATTTTTCTAAACCAGTAATTAGGTTGGACATTTAATTGAAAACTGAAAAAATATGATTATGACAACTAATTTGAGTTTGCTATAAACATTTTAAAAATATGTTAAAATATTGAAATGAGCTGGCTCCTTTTTTAATTTTTGCACAACAGCACCATCTGTTGGGAGATATGGTGCATACATAAAAAAAAACTGTCAGTCAAAACTAAGTTGTAGCTTTTCCACAATCATCCAGTCATTTGATATATTGCTGAGTTGCTACTGGTGTCCTTTTAAAGGTCTGGAGAGTCAGAGTGACATAGAGTGGTGTGGTGTATGAAGCAAGCCAGAGGTCACAGGTCTTCTTCAGAGATTTTGGAGCTGTGGATGGAAAAGTATGTGAGCCCCCCTGATATGGTATGTCTAGGGGAGTAGATATCTGCTAAGAAAATATATTTTGATATATCAATATTTAGGAGTAACCCCCCAATATAAAAAGTAAACACCCAAAATATCTTAAAAAAGCCTTGATGGATTTGACGGAAATTTGGTGAAGTTATAGGAAAAATAACATTAGCTGAGAAAAGTTTTTTTATTTTCAAATAAATTTTTTATCTGTTGATATTTATTAATAATATGCTATCTTACATTACCACTGAGAGTCAAGTCAAGTAGCTTTTATTGTCATGTCAACCATATACAGTTAATATAGTTCTTCCAGTATGTCCCTCCAGGTCCACAGTGCTACCTTGAGCACAACACATAACAACCTTAAGTGCATGTTTGCAAGCATGTGCAAACATTACAAGACAGTGTAAAGACAAACAGTGAGACAAACCAGTACACATTTATGATATCTAAGGGTGCAAAAAAGTAACAGGTTGTGCCAAATATGACAATATCTTAATAGAAAGAAGAGATATAACATGAAACTGGAAGTAAATAAGATAACAGTAAAATAAGAAATAAATATAATAATAAGTTTGAAGACATCATCTAGTTGAGTGGAAAGGTGTATATGTGTTATTGGTCTAGTCCCTTAGTGTTTAGGAGTCTTATGGCTTGAGGGAAGAAACTATTACACATTCTAGTAGTGAAGGCCTGAATGCTTTGACACATTTTTCCAGATGGTAGGAGGGTAAATAGTATACAGTATGTGAAAGCTGCATTAGATCCTGCACAATGCTACTAGCTTTGCAGATGCGTGAAGGAAAGAAGAAAGACTCAGATGATCTTATAAGCTGTCCTTATTGTCTGCTGCTGGGTCTTGTGATCCATGATGATACAATACTTAAACCAGACATGGGAGATAAAACTTTGTCTGCTTTTGCAGGAAGTAAAGACCCTGGATTTTCTAGGATATGGGGCTAGTTTTGAGGGACCAAGTAAGGTTTGCCGCTAGGTGAACACCAGGTAATTTGGTGCTATTGACGATTTCCACACTTGAGCTGTCAATATACAGCATATAATGTTTGCTTCTAGTTCTCCCAAAGTCAACAACCATCTCCTTTGTTTTATCTAAGTTCAGAGACAGGCTGTTGGCTTTGCACCGTCTGTTAACCGCTGCACCTCCTCTTCGTATGCCGACTCATCATTCTTGCTAATGAGACATACCACAATCATGTCATCAGTGAACTTGATGATGTGGTTCGAGCTGTGCATTCCTGCACAGTCATGAGTTAGTTAACTGAACAGCAATGGACTAAGCACACAGCCCTGTGGAACATCAGTTCTCAGTGTGGTGGTGCTGAAGATGCTGTTTCCAATCTTGACTGACAGAGGTCTCTCAGTCAGGAAATCTAGGATCCAATTGCAGAGGTAGTTGTTCAGGGCCAGCAGGCTTAGCTTTCCAGTTAGGTGCTGAGGAATGTCTGCATTAAATGCTGAACTAAAGTCTATAGACAACATTCGCACGTAAGTGTCCTTCTTGTCCAGGTGAGAAAGAGCCAAATGGAGGGTGGCGGCTATGGCGTCATCCATTGAACGGTTTCTGCGGTATGTGATCTGCAGAGGGTCCAGGGATAGGGCAACAGGGTGTTGATGTGCCTCATGACAAGCCTCTCGAAACAATTCATAATGATTGGTGTGAGTGTAATGGGAAGATAGTAACTGAAGCATTACACTGAGGACTTCTTTCGGCACCAGAATGATGGTACTAGTCTTGAAGCACGTTGGAACAGTGGCATTGCTCAGGGACATGTTGAAGATATCTGTGAGAACATCTGCCAACTGATCTGCACATTGTCTGACAGGAATATTGTCTGGTACAGCAGCTTTCTGTGGGCTGACTCTTGAGTAGGATTTTCCTTACGTCGGCTGTGGTCAGACACAGTACTTGTGAGAAGGGGTAGTCTTCCTCGCCACTACATTGTCCTGTGCTTCAAAGCATATGTAGAAATTGTTCAGTACATCTGGAAAGGAGGCATCACTGTCACAAGCCAGTGGTTTAGTCCTGTAGTTGGTGATAGCCTGGATGCCGTTTAACATGTGACGTACATCAACACTGTCCTGGAAGTGGCTGCAGATTCTGTGGTTGTGTGCACACTTTGCTACTCTGATGTCCCGGGATAGTTTTGCCCTCAATGTTTTCAGGGCTGCTTTGTCATCTGCTCTGGGTCCTCAGCAGCACACGCACCTCTGCAGTAATGCACGGCTTCTGGTTGGGGATGTGCAGATTAACTTGTAGACAGTGACATCATCAATGCACTTGCTGATATAGTTGGTCACTGATGCCATGTACTCCTTCAAGTTAGTGTAGCTGCCATTGGTTGCATTCTTTCTGAACATGTCTCAATCAGTACGCTCAAAACGATCTTGAAGAGCACAGACGGCTCTTGCTGGCCAGGTTTTCACCAACCTTAGAATCAGTTTGGATCACCTGACTAGTGGTCTGTATGCTGAAATTAGCATACTAGAGAGGTGGTCTGAATAGCCCAGGCAAGGGTGAGGCTCCGCCCAGTTCATGTCAAGAATGTTTGCGTAAACAATATCCAGCGCATTTGCCCCTCTTGTTGCAAAGTCCACATATTGATGGAATTTAGGAAACACTGACTTGAGATTCGCATGTTTGAAATCTCCAGCGACAATAAACAGTCCATCTGGGTGAGCATTTTGCAGTTCTCTGATAGCACTATATAGTTCACAGAGCACTTCCTTAGTGTTTAAGCTGGAAGAAGTGTAAATTCTGACTACAAACAAGTAGTAAATTTCCATGGTAAATAAAAAGGTTGGCATCTAAATGTCTCAAACTCCACCAGCATAGAGCAGTAAGCAGTAGCTAGACACTAACCCTGAGTTCTTGAACCATTCCGTGTTGATGTAAACATACAGCACATGCTGCCGCCATGAGTCGTACTGCATTGAGCAGCCTTTCTATTGGCACTAAACACAGCTCGCTCCTCCAGCTGAAGTGCAGCGTCCAGAAGTATGTCATGAAGCCGCATGAAAACAAAGATGCAAAAGACTCTAAATTCAGTTTAGTCTGCCAAAGTCGAATGTAATCCAGTTTGTTGTCCAAGGAGTTAACATTTGAGAGTAGAATGTTCAGGACAGCTAGCCTGCTATGGCTTGCTATTAGCCTAGATTTCTGGACTTCCGCATCCTTGCACACCACTTCGTGTCCCACTGCCATCGGTATCAGGCAATGCCAAGGGCTGAAGGCCTGGTCCTCACAGCGGTCCAAGGTTGCATAGTTTTTCCAGAAGGTCGTCCTTTGGGCTGAATTTTGCACAACGTCTGTACACCAAAGTGTTTGACGATGGTTGACAAGAGCACTGGTTGTTCTGATGTCCATTCATTTCCAAAGGTCGGGCTAAGAGAAAAAAAGTACAAAATAGCACCATTTTGGGTCTGGAGAGGCCACTGCAAGTTAATGCCAAGCCACCATTTTTTTGTTTTATGCAAATGAAGGAACCAGTAGAAGTGGTTGACAGTAAAAGCAAATACCACCATTAACCAACAGCTGAAGATGGGGCAGTGTCTTGGACAGGAAAAAAGACACATCACATTATGAAATGGTAAAAGAACTTTTGTCAGACTTAATGAAGATGCAAAGCTCAGTGGTTAGAAAGTGCTTTATTTGCTGTTGACTACCTGCATTCTTAGATGCAGACCAACTCGCATCTTGGTTATCTGTTTTGCTCCGTCAACCTCCTGGCATAAAGTATCGAGCACCGCAAAGCACTAACACTAAGCAAGTTGATTCCCTTGAAGCTTCAAGCTGCATGTAGCACTTCCACATGAACAACAAAAGATCGATATTATAACACCAACAACAAAACATCAGTATCAATTTTCGAAACCCACTTTACCCTGAGTAGTTATAGGGGTGCTGGGGCCTATTGCAGAAAGCATAGATCACAATTCAAGAACTATCCATGGAGAGCGCACCAGTCCATTACAGGGCTAACTCACACACACATACACCAGAGCCAATAGCTCAATGTTTCTTTCAGTATGTTTTAAAATTATGTTTTGTGCTATTGTTGCATCTCTTATTTATTTACCGCAAAGACAGATAACAGGTAATAAAATACATTTAAAAATATTTGATATCTCTTACCCTACATGTACCTTCAGCACCATTCCTTGGTATCCGTGTGTTTCCGAAGGTCTCTTCACTTGTGCCCCATCTTTTGAGGGCGTTCCTGTAAATCTGCTACTTAGATTCTGTCATTATTTTCAATGCACCTTGCTTGCCTCCTGTCTGCTTTTATACTTTGCATCTTTGAACTGTAAAATTGGAAGGTGACTCTCGGCATGTCCTCTGCACCTTTACTCCTCCTCCTTGTTTGCCTCACCATCACTTGTCTTTTTTCAATTGCATAACCAAAGCAAAACAGACCAATCACACCAACAGCAAACTGACCAATCAGATTGCTCTAATGGACGTGACACATATTCTTTAGCATTCATTACAGAGTAGATTAGTGCACTGGGGTCATAAATGGAAGTCCACTTAATAAGAAAACAGTAAACTGAATGAGACCAGACACTGAGATGTAAGTAAGGTGGGCTAAGATCCATATGTCAGACGCAGCAAAGGGGAGAAAAGGTTAAGTATTGACATAACAATAAGAGAAAAGACTTGTTAAGCAATGATGAGAAAAAAGAATGTTTTAACTTAAAAGCAGCTTTAAATATTTTATATATAATTTATTCATATTCTCTTTTAAGCACATTTGTTTACAGTTTATCTTTTTCCTGAAGCTGACAATTTACATTATCATTAATAGATGAAAGTTACAAACTGACAATCTGTGATTCTTGTAAACTGAGAAAAAAGCTGAGTAAAAAGCATAAGAAACACTTTTAAGATAAAGCAGTGTGTTATGTCAAATGAAAATTTGTCACCTATCTAAATAAAGTGCTTTTGTAAAAATGATATAACACTTTACTTGTCTCCATATAGTTACAGCAAATCCATTCCCTCAATTCCCCAATCTTTGACTTTCAATCCACTTTTCATCCATATCTGAGTACATTTATGAAACTTTAGAAAACCTAAATGGCTCTCAACACTTAAAAGATAAGAATATTTTCAACAGCCAACTCTATTACTACAAATCAATTACTGTAGAATACATTAAACATAAAATCTGTTTAGGCAGCAGTTCTGCATTCAAAATGAAATTGAAGTTTGTTTTTTTTTTCTCTGAAGACAAATCTTAAAGTGTCTAGCTGCCTCTTTATTTATGATCTAAGATTTTTCCTTTGTATCTTTGCTGGGCACATTTGGCTGATCTCTGCTTACCCATTCTAAAATTCTAATTCTTAAATTTTATACATTGACAGACAGAATGTCCACTTTATTAAGTACACTACCCCGATAGCAAGTTAGATAGCAAGTCTCTCATTTGCCCTCAAAGCAATCAGAATTCATCTTAGCCTTCACTTTGGTGCCAAACGCCCAGCACCTAAATACTGGCTTAAATCAACTCCAGTATGTCTCATCATTGTTGCAAATCAGCTCTTGGTGGATTTCTATCCATATCGGTTTGTGCCATGTAATTCCATAGATGCTAGATTGATTTGAGTTCTGGTGTCTAGGGAGGCAACAGCATTTATATAAATTTGTTGTCATGTTCATGAAACCATTCCAGAACTTTTCTAGCCCAAGGGCATGGAAAATTGCCCTAATGAATAAATCAATTTACAGTTGGTATCCCACTGCTATGAAGGGATACACTAAATCTGTAATGATAATCAGAATTCTTGTGGTCATAAAAACACTAACCTCCAAAAAATGTACACTAACGTCAAATGTTTTAGAACACTTCAATTTTTCCAGTCTTTCCTCAGATTTAATCAGTTAAATGCAATGAATGACCTAAAATGTAGAAAAGCTAAGCAGTAAAATTCCGGAGGTTTAAATTTAAGGTTTAGGTTAACAAAAACTGAAAAAGGGAAATGTCAGGATATTACAAATGGGCCTTTTTTGGGGAACAAGTAATAGATCACAACCTACAGATGTAAATTAAGCCATGCATGTTGAAGCAAATAATTTGCATTGGCGTCAACGTGTATGGTGTCCTATTCAATCCAAAGGCAATTGGAAACTTGACGAAACTCTGATAGTAAGAGATCTGGCAGACCCATTGTCAGAACTTAATTAATACACAAGTTTCTGTTCTGCCCTGTACGCAAGGCAGGAACCAAGTCTGTACGAGGAGGCAGTTCATGGCAGGGACTACTCAAACAGAGGCCAATTTACTGTATATCATACAGTCAGTCTAACACTTTCCAAAAAAAAAGAAAAATGGAAGTACTCCTAGAAAAACAATGTAGATTCATAAAAAACATGTAAACTCCACACTGACAGAAAGCATGCCTGGGATTTGAACTTTGGATGTCTGTTGTGTGAGGCAGCAGCAATAACCACCGTGTCAGTGTGCCACTGTACCTATCTACCTAGCTATACGTCTAATATGTATATATATATATATATATATATATATATATATATATATATACTTACTAGCCAACACCAGCTGTAGCATAGGGCGGTGTAAGAATAGTAACGGAAAACGGTGAGAAAGGAATTCAGAAATCAAGAAGAAAAAAATACTTACTTGAAAGACGCATTTGTGAATAGGTGTTTTGCTGGAGACGACAGATAATGAGTTGAAAGAACTAACCCTAGAAATAGCCACATACAACTGACCGTGGCTGAAGACTGGTTGTTGTAGATTAACGCAAATCTTTGCAAACATTTGTCCTTGGGACTTGTTGATAGTCATGGAGAAGGCGAGTCTGAGTGGGAATTGTGTGCTTTTAAATTTAAAAGGGAGATTGGTGTCAGAAGGAAGGAGAGAGATTCTGGGAATGAAGATTGTTTCAGAATTTTGGATAGCGATCAGTTTGAACTCAATAATCTCTTCTCTTATATACATTTCTCTTCTGGTTCGTCCTGTTTCCTCTTCAAACCCGGTCCCCACCACGCGCAGCCTACACGGCATTTCTCGATTCCTATTCCTCCTCTTCCAAACCCTTCCCTACGCTGCCTGCGACCTACCATACACCCCCACGCTGCTTTTCTCGAGTCTTATTCCTCCTTCAGACTACCGCGTTCCCCGCTCCTCTCTCATGACCCCATTGGTGTCACGTCCCGCGGAATTGAAAGGTCACACAGTCAGGCTAGATATAGGGCAGTGGCATGATGTAATGTGACCGGGTTTGAAGAGAAAGCAGGACGAACCAGAAGAGAAATATATATAAGATATATACATATATATATATATATATGTGTACGGTAAATATATATATATAAACTCTATATACTGTATATACAAAGATGAGAAATTATAAACATTATAGAAATCTTGACAAATACAAATGAATATGATACAACGATTTAAAGCCATTTTGTCAGAAAATAAAAAAGGTAAAAATGGATGATTTACATGAAAATAATAGTAATTAAAATGTACTTCTGTACTGCCATTTAAAGTAAAGCATTTCAGTTATATTGTAAGGTGAAAATATGTCCCTTTTTGTAATATTGACAGTATATATCAACAGCAGACAGCCACATAACCTGGTCAATGATTAGTTAAGTCTTTTTAAGTCAAAGACAAGGATATACAGCAGGCAGGCCTCTCTGTTAGTCAGCTTGTTCTGGGAATAAGGGAAATAATACAGCTTCCAAGTACTGTGAAATAGGAAGCAATAAGACTCCTGGGTGAAACATGAGGAAATGATGAAGGCTGGGTGGATTAAACAGCACATGTTTTCAACATAAAATCACAATATGCTATATGGGAAAAAAAGTGATATTTCAGTGTATTTTAAGGTAAACATCTACAAATGCGTACTTCTGCATTTTCTGTTTTCACAGTTCTGTTTATAAAATAAAACACTACTGTGTCTAGCATTATCATGGCTTTACATTGATGAAACCCTTAAATGCTGTAAAAAGCTTCCCATCCACATTTAAGACATTATAAGCTGACTAATATTCTGCTGGCAATATGTTCCTGAGATATATTTTGGTGTTTTGTTAATCTAGCCAATACACTCTAAAGAATCTGGGATGCATTCTTTTATTAGTTAGGTAAGATTCAGCTAAGAAGACTAAACCTCGGCATATTCCAACTATTTATCCAGCTATAAATATGCACAGATTAATGGGAGGATGAACCAGCTGCATTGAAAAAATAAGTGAATGCACACGAATAATGAATGTGTTTTAATATTTAAAATAAAAAGTATTTAACCTATACATTTACATTTTGTTCATGCCATTATATTAAGACATTGCATTTAATAGCCTGACTCAAAACTAATTTAGTATGCCTTGTCTATGAGTAGTTTGCAGGATTTTAAATTGATTAATTTCTCCTTGATTTACAACATGCACAAAAACACCTAGAGCAAATGCCTAGCTTTGGCATATGTATACATATATTTTCTTCTCATTGCATAAATAAAAAAAGAATGGCTGTCATTCTGACATGAATCACACTGTGACTCTATTTGTTAAGAAGTGACCATGACATAAAAAATAACTTATCACACTGTGCAGAAAGAATATTCTGACATGATACAAATGAGTGACAGGGCTTGAGGAATCACTGTCCTGTAAAGGATGATGTTGCACAAAATTAACTACAAGAAAGTGTTCAAGACAAGGGATACACAGTATAGGAAACATCTACAGTGTTTCTGTTGTTATAAAATAAAAGGTTGTTCACAAACTGAATAAGATTTATCATAAAATGATTTTCAATAGGATTGTACAGTTTGCTTTGCTGCCTCATCGAATTAATTCGGTTGGAAAAGATATGGACGGATAGAGAATTATACAAACTAGCACATTAAGTACAAACAAATACTGACACATTCATAAGACAGTGAGTTTCACCACGACATAAACATCTCTTTCTGTTTGCACAAAAAGACAAAAAGCATAACAGATGAGACCTCTCATCTAAAAAGAAAGATAGCAAGAGTAACAGAGAGAGAGAGATCTGATTTGCTATGCTAACATACAGTATATGGTTAAACCCAGTCTTTACCCTTACCAATATCAAGAGTGTAATTTGGTTCTAACAGATATTGACAGTAAATAACCCAGCCACAGGGGATGCACAAAACCAGTGTGTTTCTTTGTGCCGGTCCCAAGCCTAGATAAATGGGGAGGGTTACGTCAGGAAGGGCATCCGGTGTAAGATTTTGCCAAGTCAATATACGGACAATACAAATTTCCATACCGGATCGGTCGAAACCTGGGTTAACAACGACCGCCACCAGTACTGTTAGCCAACAGGGTGCTGGCAGAAATTGGGTTACTGTTGGCCGAAGAAGAAAGAAAAGAAGAAGGGGGGGGGTACGTATCCAGAGGCAGGAGTAGAGGAGGAAAGTAAAGAGAGTGGAACTGAGGGTAGGAACTTTGAATGCTGGCAGTATGACTGGTAAGGGGAGAGAGTTAGCAGATATGATGGAGAGAAGGAAGGCTGATATATTGTGCGTGCAAGAGACTAAATGGAAGTGTTAATGGAATGGGAGTAAGGCTAGGTGGATTGGAGGTGGATTCAAATTGTTTTATCATGGTGTGGATGGGAGGAGAAATGGGATAGGAGTTATTCTGAAGGAACAGTATGTCAAGAGTGTTTTGGAGGTGAAAAGAGTGTCAGACAGAGTAATGATTATGAAGCTGGAAATTGGAGGTGTGATGATGAATGTTAATGCATATGCACCGCAAGTTGGGTGTGCAATGGGTGAGAAAGAAGATTTTTGGAGTGAGTTGGATGAAGTGATGAACAGTGTACCCAAGGGACAGAAAGTGGTGATTGGAGAGGATTTCAATGGGCATGTTGGTGAAGGGAACAGTGGAGACGAGGAGGTGATGGGTAGGTATGGTGTCAAGTAGAGGAATGAAGAAGGTCAGAGCATAGTGGATTTTGCCAAAAGGATAGACATGGCTGTGGTGAATACGTATTTTAAGAAGAGGGAGGAACATAGGGTTACGAACAAGAGTGGAGGAAGATGCACACAGGTAGATTACATCCTATGCAGAAGAGTTGAACTGAAGAAGATTGAAGACTGCAAAGTGGTGGCAGGGGAAAGTGTAGTAGTTAAGCAGCATAGGATGGTGGTCTGTAGGATGACGTTGGAGATCAAGAAGAGGAAGAGAGTGAGGGTAGAGCCAAGGATCAAATGGTTGAAGTTGAAAAAGGAAGACTGCAGAGTTGAGTTTAGGGAGGAGGTGAGACAGGCACGGGGTGGCAGTGAAGAGTTACCAGACAGCTGGGGAAAGTACAGCAGATGTAGTAAGGGGGACAGCAAGAAGGGTGCTTGGCGTGAAATCTGGAAAAAGGAAGGAGGAAAAGGAAACCTGGTGGTGGAATGAGGAAATACAGGAGAGTATACGGAGGAAGAGGATGGCAAAGAAGAAGTGGGATAGTCAGAGAGATGCAGAAAGTAGACAAGAGTACAAGGAGATAAGGCGCAAGGTGAAGAAAGGTGGTGAAGGCTAAAGAAAAGGCGTATGATGAGATGTATGAGAGGTTAGACACTAAGGAGGGAGAAAAGGACCTGTACCAATTGGCTAAACAGAGGGACTGAGCTGGGAAAGATGTGCAGCAGGTTAAGGTGATAAAGGATAAAGATGGAAACATACTCACAAGCGAGGAGAGTGTGTTGACCAGATAGAAAGAGTACTTTGAGAGGCTGATGAATGAAGAGAACGAGAGAGAGATATTTTAGAATAAGGGGGATGTGCAGGACTGCTGTAACTACAGGGGAATAAAATTGATGAGCCACAGCATGAAGTTGTGGGAAAGAGTAGTGGAAGCCTGGTTAAGAAGTGAGGTGATGATTAGTGAGCAGCAGTATGGTTTCATGCTAAGAAAGAGCACCACAGATGCAATGTTTGCTCTGAGGATGATGATGGAGAAGTTTAGAGAAGGCCAGAAGGAGTTGCATTGCGTCTTTGTGAACCTGGAGAAAGCATATGACAGGGTGCCTCGATAGGAGCTGTGGTATTGTATGAGGAAGTCGGGAGTGGCAGAGAAGTACATAAGAGTTGTACAGGATATGTACGAGGGAAGTGTGACAGTGGTGAGGTCTGCGGTAGGAGCGACGGATGCATTCAACGTGGAGGTGGGATTACCTCAGAGATCGGCTCTGTGCCCTTTCTTATTTGTAATGGGGATGGACAGGTTGCAAACGAGATTCCCAAGAATCCTAGATAGATAGATAGATAGATAGATAGATAGATAGATAGATAGATACTTTATTAATCCCCAAGGGGAAATTCACATACTCCAGTAGCAGCATACCAATAAAAACAATATTAATTAAAGAGCAATAAAAGCACATTGCAAGTTAAAAATTGCAAGGTAGAGAGTGCGAGGCAGGTATAACAGTCTATAATCTTATATAATGTTAACGTTTACCCACCCAGGTGGAATTGAAGAGTCGCATAGTGTGAGGGAGGAACAATCTCCTCAGTCTGTCAGTGGAGCAGGACAGTGACACCAGTCTGTTGCTGAAGCTGCTCCTCTGTCTAGAGATGATACTGTTCAATAGATACAGTGGATTCTCCATGATTGACAGGAGCCTGCTAAGCGCCCGTCGTTTCACCACAGATGTCAAACTATCCAGCTCCATGCCTACAATAGAGCCTGCCTTCCTCACCAGTTTGTCCAGGCGTGAGGCGTCGCTTTCTTTTTGCTGCCTCCCCAGCACACCACCGTGTAGAAGAGGGCACTCGACAGAACTGTCTGATAGAACATCTACAGCATCTTATTGCAGATGTTGAAGGACGCCAGCCTTCTAAGGAAGTATAGTCGGCTCTGTCCTCTCTTGCACAGAGCATCAGTATTGGCAGTCCAGTCCAGTTTATCATCCAGCTGCACTCCCAGGTATTTATAGGTCTGTACCCTCTGCACACAGTCACCTCTGATGATCACGGGGTCCTGGGCCTCCTAAAATCTACCACCAGTTCCTTGGTTTTTCTGGAGTTCAGGTGTAGGTGATGTGAGTCGCACTATTTAACAAAGTCCTTGATTAGGTTCCTATACTCCTCCTCCTGCCCACTCCTAGACTAGACAGGAGTCCCCATGGACTATGATGTTTGCTGATGACATTGTGATCTGTAGCGATAGTAGGGAGAAAGGTTGAGGAGACCCTGGAGAGGTGGAGATATGCTCTGGAGAGGAGAGGAATGAAGGTCGGTAGGAACAAGACAGAATACAAGTGTATAAATGAGAGGGAGGTCAGTGGAATGCAGGGAGTAGAAGTTGGCGAAGGTGGATGAGTTTAAATACTTCAACAGTACAGAGTAATGGGGATTGTGGAAGAGAGGTGAAAAAGAGAGTGCAGGCAGGATGGAATGGGTGGAGAAGAGTGTCAGGAGTAATTTGTGACAGACGGGTATCAGCAAGAGTGAAAGGGAAGGTCTATAGGACAGTAGTGAGACCAGCTATGTTATATGGGTTGGAGGCGGTGGCATTGACCAGAAAGCAGCAGACAGAGCTGGAGGTAGCAGAGATAAAGATGCTAAGATGTGCACTGGGTTCAGCTGAAGTTGGACATTTGGGAAACAAAGTCAGAGAGGTGAGATTGTGCTGGTTTGGACATGTGCAGAGGAGAGATGCTGGGTATATTGGGAGAAGGATGCTAAATATAGAGCTGCAAAGGAAGAGGAAAAGAGGAAGGCCTAAGTGAAGGTTTATGGATGTGGTGAGAGAGGACATGCAGGTGATGGGTGTAACAGAGCAAGATGCAGAGGACAGAAAGATATGGAAGAAGATGATCTGCTGTGGCAACCCCTAACAGGAGCAGCCATAAGAAGAAGAAAAGGATATTGACAGTAAATATACATGATGTTTACTTTTAACAAATGTTCTTCTGCAGCCGGGCACCTTTTCTTGGTAAGTAGGAGACAAGTGTACCTACAGTGCATCCGGAAAGTATTCACAGCGCATCACTTTTTCCACATTTTGTTATGTTACAGCCTTATTCCAAAATTGATTAAATTCATTTTTTTCCTCAGAATTCTACACACAACACCCCATAATGACAACATTAAAAATAGTTTATTTGAGGTTTTTGCAAATTTATAAAAAATAAAAAACTGGGAAAGCACATACAGTATACAGTACATAAGTATTCACAGCCTTTGCCATGAAGTTCAAAATTGAGCTCAGGTGCATCCTGTTTCCCCTGATCATCCTTGAGATGTTTCTGCAGCTTAATTGGCATCCACCTGTGGTAAATTCAGTTGATAGGACATGATTTGGAAAGGCACACACCTGCTTATATAAGGTCCCACAGTTGACAGTTCATGTCAGAGCACAAACCAAGCATGAAGTCAAAGGAATTGTCTGTAGACCTCCGAGACAGGATTTTCTCGAGGCACAAATCTGGGGAAGGTTACAGAAAAAGTTCTGCTGCTTTGAAGGTCCCAATGAGCACAGTGGCCTCCATCTTCCGTAAGTGGAAGAAGTTCAAAACCACCACGACTCTTCCTAGAGCTGGCCGGCCATCTAAACTGAGCGATCGGGAGAGAAGGGCCTTAGTCAGGGAGGTGACCAAGAACCCGATGGTCACTCTGTCAGAGCTCCAGAGGTCCTCTGTGGAGAGAGGAGAACCTTCCAGAAGGACAACCATCTCTGCAGCAATCCACCAATCAGGCCTGTATGGTAGAGTGGCCAGATGGAAGCCACTCCTTAGTAAAAGGCACATGGCAGCCCGCCTGGAGTTTGCCAAAAGGCACCTGAAGGACTCTCAGACCATGAGAAACAAAATTCTCTGGTCTGATGAGACAAAGATTGAACTCTTTGGTGTGAATGCCAGGCGTCACGTTTGGAGGAAACCAGGCACCGCTCATCACCAGGCCAATACCATCCCTGCAGAGAAGCATGGTGGTGGCAGCATCATGCTGTGGGGATGTTTTTCAGCAGCAGGAACTGGGAGACTAGTCAGGATGAAGGGAAAGATGACTGCAGCAATGTACAGAGACATGCAGGATGAAAACCTGCTCCAGAGCGCTCTTGACCTCAGACGGTTCATCTTTCAGCAGGACAACAACCCTAAGCACACAGCCAAGATATCAAAGGAGTGGCTTCAGGACAACTCTGTGAATGTCCTTGAGTGGCCCAGCCAGAGCCCAGACTTAAATCAGATTGAACATATCTGGAGAGATCTTAAAATGGCTGTGCACCAACGCTTCCCATCCAACCTGATAGAGCTTGAGAGGCGCTGCAAAGAGGAATGGGCCAAACTGGCCAAGGATAGGTGTGCCAAGCTTGTGGCATCATATTCAAAAAGACTTGAGGCTGTAATTGCTGCCAAAGGTGCATCGACAAAGTATTGAGCAAAGGCTGTGAATACTTATGTACATGTGATTTCTCGGTTTTTTTATTTTTAATAAATTTGTAAAAACCTCTAGTAAACTTTTTTCACGTTGTCATTATGGGGTGTTGTGTGTAGAATTCTGAGGGAAAAAATGAATTTAATCCATTTTGGAATAAGGCTGTAACATAACAAAATTTTGGAAAAGTGATGCGCTGTGAATACTTTCCAGATGCACTGTATGTCCCCAGCTATGTTGATCACTACCTCAGTATCATATATAAGGACTGAACCAGAGGAACTTTGCCGGTTTAGTTTTGGTATGACTTCAAATCTAGACTTTCCCTGAAAGATGTCCAGACTAGAGCTTGAGGAAATTTAAGTAAAAGATACAGTAGATCTCTGTGTAAGCTATGCCAGGAAAATCCATCAAGAAAATACATTGCACTATAATAGATTTGTCCAACATAACTATTAATAATTATTGTTCTGTAACGAATAACAGTTTTGCCAGTGACATGATAACAGGTAAAATAGTCAAGGACTCTGGGTCAAGGCTTGTCACGTGCTCTTTAAAGGACACTTTATTAATACAATACATATCATTTTCTGAGGAATACCAGGACTGCAGTTGTCACCAGCATGGTATGAGGCACAAAATCCAGACAGAAAGAAGACAGCAGGGTCATGAAAAGATGAAGGATGAGAATTGGCCTGGCTACTCAACTGGACAGACCAGTAAACTATCCAGGAAAACAGGCCTAAAGTGGCTGTGGGTTTTCACTTATTCTTTGAGCGCTCCCTGTGTTTTCCCTCCATTGTGTAAATTATTATTATTTGGATTCATTGATATTATTACAGATGTTCTCTATCTCTTCCTTCAAATATAAGCTTTATCGAAATGTTAGGCTCTGTAGTTGTTTGTCTTATTTTGGTGAGTTTTAATTTTCCTAGTTTTGCTGTCTTGAAATTCACTGTTATTTATTTGTGATTCTTTTTATCACATCATGGATGACATAATTTAGTGCCATTATCACATTGCATGCTTTTCTGTTTCATGGCCACTGGTGCACGTGTCAATTTGTTATTTAAAAAAGAATGGGTGCTATGACCAATAAAGGAAAGACGCATCATGTTCCATAAAATACAATTTCATTCATATTAAGAATTCCACATTTCCCGCCTTGCTGGTTCTTAGGTTTAACATCTGTTTTTCTCCAGTTCAGGGAAGGTTAGCAAATCATATATTGACCAATGCATGTTTAACATTTCTGATTTCTGGTTAGTTATTCTAAGCAACTTCTACTGGTTATTGTTTGGTCCAATGCATTAGCTGGTCAAAAAATCAAATTTGAAAACAATTTACGTATTAATTCAAAGAAAATAACACAACAGTCTATGTCTTTGGTCTGCTGGGGTTAGGAGAACATAGCCATCTTGTGCTTGTCAGCCTCTAGTTCTTTGTACACCTCTGTAATTTAATATGGCATAAAGAGAGGGCTGGTTGCACTGTGGCGCAGTGAATAGCCCATTCAAGATGCACGAACGAAAGTGAGTGGTGACAAATGTAGGCAGGAAAAAAATATAATAAAAGATCTTTAAGTGACACGATTTTATTCAAAAATGCACTAAAAAGTAAAAAAGATTTTGTTGGTCACATGTGATTAAAAATAAAATCATGGGGTGTTCATAAAAGAATTAATTTAATTCAATTAAAATGCATACAATTTGTTAAAGTTAAATTTCTAACCAGCTTAACTATGGAAAGAAAATGACACATAAATTGTTGAGATGAAACAAGGCGCAGCGGGGGTAAGAGTTTTCCACTATTGATTATATGTTCTCGATCAGCACCAACTAATAACATAATTTAAGATAAGTATGCATTATCTCTTACTCTGTACTGCACTATTAGAAAAAAATATCAGCTCTTGATAAAGTTAGACAACTTATTCCACTAGTAGGCAGGGTAGTAGTGCAATACCACTGGTTTTACATGCCACCCGTCTGTTGCACAAAAGCAATCCTGCCCTGGACTAAATAATTTAAGAGCATCACTCTGTGCCATTTTACTTGTTCGACATTAATATTTGCCAAATATTCTGCACAATGTAGATGTAGAAGAGATACATTTATATAACTGAATAATATCTGGCTATCTCAAAGAGTGATCATAAAAAAGATATAAAAATCCTAAGCTCTGTAATTACATTAATGCTGACAAATGTTCATCTATATTCAGTATTTAGAAAGTTAAATTTAATGACACACTTTGAAAATTTAGCTGTATTGATAATTAGCAATAAGCAACACTGGAGTATTAAACCTAAGAGTAAACTTTTTCAATGAGACAGTATTTGTGTGAGTTTCCCTCCTGCATTCCCAAAGACATGCAAGTTTAGTCAGTTGGTAATTTAAAATAGGCCACTGTATGATTGTGAAAGTGATTGTAGGTGAATGGCTGATGGCTGATGTTAAGAGTGGTGTTCCACAGGGCTCAGTGCTAGGGCCCTGCTACTTTTAACATATATAAATGATTTTGATAGGAATATAAGTAACAAGCTGGTTAAGTTTACAGATGACATCAAAATAGGGGGATTGGTAAATAATATGGAATTACTGAATCATTACAGAGGGACTTAGACAGTATACAACCTTGGGCAGATTTGTAGCAGATTAAATATAATGTCAGTAAATGTAAAGTATTACACATAGGAAGTAAAAATGTTAGATTTGAATACAAAATGGAGGGACTGAAAATTTAAAGTATACCTTATGAGAAGGATTTAGGAGTTATAGTGGACTCTACACTGTCAACCTCCAGACAGTGTTCAGAAGACATTAAGAAGGCTGACAGAATGGACGGTTATATAGCACAATGTGTAGAGAACAAGTCCAAGAAGGTTATGTTGTAGCTTTAAAACACACTGGTAAGGCCTCATCTGGAGAACTATACAGTTTTGGTCTCCAGGCTTCAAAAAAGACATAGCAGGTCTAAATAAAGTCCAGAGAAGAGCGACTAGGCTGATTCCAGGGGTTACAGGGGATGAATTATGAAGAAAGATTAAAAGAGCTGAGCTTTTTCAGTTTAAGCAAAAGAAGATTAAGAGGGGACATGATTGAACTGTTATTATAAAATGAGTTCATCAACAACGCAGGGACAGAGTTGGAAACTTGTTAAGGGTAAATTTCGTATAAGCATTCACACAGAGAATCATAGACACTTGGAATAAGCTACCACGTAGTGTGGTAGACAGTAAAACTTTAGGGACTTTTAACAGAAGACTTGATGTTTTTTTTAGAAGAATTAAGTGGATAGGTCTGGCGAGCTTTGTTGGGTGAATGGCCTGTTCTCATTTAGATTATTCTAATGTTCTATTGTGTATGTGTGTGTGTGTAGGTGGGTGGTTCTTCTGATGAACTGAATTTCTGTGCAGGGCTTTGGCTGTGTTTTGTTAACATTCCCTGATATGTGTCAGAATGTTATATTCTCCTGGTAGGAGGAAACAAATTAAAGCTAATCTTTTTGTTCATCAATTATGTTTCTTCCCATAAGGATTGTAGGATCAGCTATAGCAGGCTTTAGTGTATGTCCCTAGAAAATTCACCACCTCTGTAAGTGAAGCCCTCAGAGTAGAATTGCTTTGTCTCCAGATTGAAAGGAACTGTTTGACATAGTTTGAGCATGTAGTGAGAATGACACTAGAAGGTTTTCACATGAGGTGTACAAGGCATGATCTACATAGAGGTCTCTCAGTAGGTAAACTGAGGACACAAGTCAGGGGTTTTGCTACTGTGACCCTAACCAGGAACAGTTTATCTTAGGATTCTCACTTTATTATTTACAGTAATTAGCCTTTCTTAACTCTATGGCAGTCCCTTGCCAGACAGATATGAATTTGAGTGGATCACTGAATTGAATACCCACACTTCACTTCCCTTTCTAAATTTACATAGTAGACTATAGTCATAACAAAACGTATGATCAGATTGCTGTTATTGCAGACACTTAATTAGCCAATGTTCCTTATCCTTGTTTTTTTTTAGTCTTCTACTTGGTAAACTCGAGGTTCACTGCTCAGACAAGAACTGAAATTTGAGAATTCGGGAAATTCCCTGACATCATTACTTAATATATAGTAAAGGAGATCATCTGTTGTTGAATGATCAATTACAGCTGTTCTAATGTTTTGTTTCAAAGTTTTATTAAATCTGCCAATTGAAGCTGTAAAGGGTAGGTCCTGTATAAAATATGTTGTTAGACACATTATTCCAGCATTAGTAGGCTTGGACTGTGAAACAGTCATAGTGCAGTATGTAATAACATGATGTTTCAAAAGAATAAGAACTACTAAGAGGTGATGCAAATTATTAAAAATTGGGGCAAAAGATACAGTGGTAGAACTACTCCTATTCATTTTCTATTAGCTATTACACAATCACCATTCTAAATAATGCAGTGGACAGCAGGATTTTAGGGACCTTTAAATGTCATCTCAGTGTTATTTTGGACAATACTGATGAATTGGGTGGACAAGCTTTTTTGGTTGATTGGCATGTTACATAACAATTGTTCTAATGCTCCAAATCCATCCATCCATTATCCAACCCACTATATCCTAACTACAGGGTCACAGGGGTCTGCTGGAACCAATCCCAGCCAACACAGGGCACAAGGCAGGAAACAGACACTGGACAGGGTGCCAGCCCACCGCAGGTCACACACACCAAGCACAATTTAGAATCACCACTGCACCTAACCTGCATGTCTTTGGACTGTGGGAGGAAACCGGAGTACCCGGAGGAAACCCACACAGAAACGGGGAGAACATGCAAACTCCACGCAGGAAGGACCCGGGAAGTGAACCTGGGTCTCTTAACTGCAAGGCAGCAGCGCTACCACTGCGCCACCGTACCTCCTTCTAAATACAAGTTTAAAATAAAAATAGGAGTTTACAATGGAAATCCAGTAAATGGTTTTACAGAAAATATTACTTTATGGGGTCGTAGAGCGGAAACCAGCTCTAGGAAAACTAGTAGAATGTGGAAGACAATAATAATGATAAAAACAGGAAGTTATTTTGTTGGGAATTAGCGATTTCCATGTAAGGCTGGGGAGAGCTCACCAAAAAGATTGCACCAAAAAGAGATCCAGTTCTAGATAGCGAGTTGGAAGATGACTGACTGACTGACTGACTGAATCCCATTTTCAGTTTACCTAATACTAAAATACTTATTTAAGAAAGACCCCATATCATATAATTGGTAGACTTACTAGAGGAAATGACTATGCATTTCTCATTCACACTCATAGACTGTTTTGCACTGAGCATATTCATTAATACTAGGTGGGCATATGGGTGTTGGTGACACAGCATAACCTCACTACTGCTAGTCCAAGCCACTTAATTTTACCTAGGGGTAAGTCTGAGCCAACTGAGCATGACATCAGAGGCCATTGCTTGCTAAATACCACCTCCAAACAGCAGCCTCCATATATACAGAAGCAGACCCATTAGGATGCCATTAGGAGCATGGAGCTATGACCCACTTTTAAAGTTTGTATCCAGATGAGCAGACAGGAGAGGAACCATGGCAACAACTAAAGAACAAAATATATTGTATTGAAGTCTGCACTTTTAAAATGGTAATTGAAAACAGAGATTGTCAAGGAACATGAATCGCAACAAGAAGGAGGCTAAGGTGACCATAAAACAAATTGCAAAGACAGTAACAAAAAGACAGGGAGAATGTAATAAAATACAATATAAAAGAACTAGAAACAAGACTCATCTAAGTAAGTAAGAGTGCTAAGTGCAATGCCAGAGTCTTTTATTTCTCTTTACCCTCTCAAGCAGATACTATATATTGGCATTGCCCAGCAACAGCTACTGATGGGAAGGGCTGAGGCTGGGCCAAGCTAAAGGCAAAAAAAGAGAGAGAGAGAAACAGAAGGAAAAGACAAGGATTAAGAACACTCTGGCCTAGCATTGAATTGCCACAGTTTCTATTACTGAATGTACTGTAGATGCATTCTAAGCATTAGCTTTGGCTTTTATAATAGATAAGGGCAATTCACTATATCACAGTCTCAGAATATTCCATCTCCACAGACTCCAGCCACACCACACCTCCATCTAGTATGACTTTGCTCATTTGCCACTAGAAATTACTGAAGTTGCTAGAATCCACCTGTTTATTGCAATGATAGTAGAAAGACAGTATGCTGCCACTACATTGTTGTCAGTAGCCTCTACAGACTGGAAATTATATGCATCCAGAGGAGAAGGTCAGAATGACCCATAGGCTGACAAAATTATGCTCTAGAGTTCTTTTGAGTTGTCATTGCATACCAGCATGTCCTGCTGTGAAGACTTCATTTTGGTTTCCATTATTCCTTTTAGATATCTCATTTGCAAGATAGCAAATAATATGATTTCCACGATAACAGGATGATACAAATTTTAATGCAATATGATTTTAGAGCTTTTCTTAGAGAACTAACTTTGTAAAAGGCAAACTTCATTTTTGGATCACTGTTGAAGTTGCAGTATATGTGGCTACATTACATTTACATTTACACACTGGTAGCTGGCACTGTAAACTGTGAGACTCTTTGTCTTCTTTTTCACATGGAGGATTCCATCCATCCATCCATCCATCCATTATCCACCGCTTATCCGAGGTCAGGTCACGGGGGCAGCAGTCTAAGCAGGGAAGCCCAGACCTCCCTCTCCCCAACCACCTCCTCCAGCTTCTTTGGGAGGACCCCAAGGCGTTCCCAGGCCAGCCGGGAGATATAATCCCTCCAGCATGTCCTGGGTCTGCCCCGTGGCCTTCTCCCAGTTGGACATGCCCAGAACACCCCACCAGGGAGGCATCCAGGGGTTATCCTGACTAGATGCCCAAACCACCTTAACTGACTTCTCTAATTTATTTTCAAAAACCATCATCTGAAATTACTTATCACATGGGACTGCGGTGTTCATTGACCCTGTTCTGATTGCCAAAGGTTGTTTCTTTGTCAACATTCTAATCTAAGTAGAGGGGCTCATTGGTGTGTTTTTATATATTGCTGTAAGGGAGTTTCCAGTTTTAACAGGACACTGGTGAATCCATTTGAAAATGCTTATGGATCAAGTCAGGGGCTTTTCCTATTAGATGTGATAGATTGACAATTTTTTGCCCCTAGAGTTGTCAGTCTTCCTTGAGGGAGATACTATATAAGCTTGCTTAAATACATACAGTGGAACCTCGGTTCATGAACGTCTCGGTACACGTACAACTCGGTTTACGACCAAAAAGTTCGCCAAACTTTTGCCTCGGTTCACGACCACACACTCGGAATACGAACAAGCCAGTTTCCCTTTCGGTTTGTACATGTTCAGTCTCTCCCTGTGCATTTCCTGTGCAGAGAGAGAGAGCGAGAGAGCGCGACACACACACACACAGGCAGCAGCGCGCGCACGCACACACACAGGCAGCGCAAAAGAGACGCACACACACAGGCAGCACGAGAGACACGCGCACACACAGAGGCAGTGCGCGATGCAGACACACAGGCAGCGCGAGACAGCACGACACACACACAGACACAGAGGCAGCGCGAGATGCAGACACACAGGCAGCGACACACACACACACACAGAGGCAGCACGAGAGAGCGCGACACACACACACAGAGGCAGCGCGAGATGTAGACACACAGGCAGCGACACAGACACACACACAGAGGCAGCGCGAGATGCAGACACACAGGCAGTGCGAGAGAGAGGTGGACGCATTAAGGTAGGAAGGCACTTAAAGAATGCAATGGGCTTGATTTTGTTTTCACTTCTGTTTCCAGCGATCGGTTCGTAGCGTGCATTGTTGCAATGTTATTTTTC
Organism: Polypterus bichir lapradei; assembly: GCA_026402145.1. NCBI lineage: Eukaryota > Metazoa > Chordata > Cladistia > Polypteriformes > Polypteridae > Polypterus > Polypterus bichir. Next base: position 49,822,193 of record JANRMT010062813.1, on the reverse strand, counting down.
TTGGTGGTTTATTAAATTACGGATTTTTTCAAATGTTAATTTTTTTCCCTGTGCTTAAAACTCATTAAAAAAAGTGCTTTTAGCCAGCGGTTGGTAGCGCTATAGTGTGAACTATTGCAGTGTTATTTTTCTCTGTTGTTTAAGGTTTTCTCAGTGTTATTCAATGTTTTTATATTTAGTTTACTATTACGCTGTGCATTCTATGGTTTAATTAACTCTATTTGTGCTTAAAAACTTATAAAAAATATATATTTACATACAGTTCGTATGGTCTGGAACGGATTAATTGTATTTACATACAATCCTATGGGGGAAATTGCTTCGGTTCACGACCAAAGTTTACGACCAGAGTTTTGGAACGAATTATGGTCGTGAACCGAGGTTCTAATGTATAGGGATCTTCAAACAGTTACTAATAAAATACTGCTAACTGTAATTGCATACTGGGGAAGGCAGGCAACAGTTCTAGGCAGGATATCATTCATCACAGAGCTCATACACATTAACTGCACTGGGCCATTATGAAATCATCAATTAATGTAACATGAGTGTCTTTAGGGAATGTGGGAGAAAACAAGTTCCTGGATGAAACCCCACATAGACACAGGGACAACATACAAACTTCACACAGACAATATTAGGGAACTGGATTCAAACAAAGTACGCCATATTCATGATACACCAAAGCTTCTCACTGTTTTACCCTTGCTCTAGAACTTTCTTCTACAGTCAATATGTAATCACTGGTGGTCTGTTCAATGAAGATGTTTGTGGAAAAAAAAAACTGGCTCCCTTCCTGAATGCCAAAGGGCTAAATCAGATATTTTTACAAAAAATATATTTTAAGCTGATTTAGGAATATCACAGTTAATAACACATTACTGCAGTCTTTGCTTGGCTCCTTTCTAACAACAGTACAAGCGCAGTTGCTTTAGCAGAGAGACACAGAACAGAATAGTCAGCTTAGGCCCAGGAGTGTGGGATATCTACCTGCACACTGCAGTTAGACGAAATTTATTCAAGGAGGTACAACAAGAAAGTTGGGCTTTGAGGTCAGCCGGCAGAATATAAATTAAGAAGAGACCATTCAGTCTGTTAGGTTTGTTTGGTTAGCGAGTAGCTACCTCAATATCTCATCTTGACACTTTTTCAAAGTTGTCATGATTTTCATTGCAATACAGTATACTGGAATTGAGCTTAAATATGTTTCATCATAAGGGTGTCTGATTTACTATTTAAAATTCAAGAAACTGGCTGCATCTCATTTACAGATGCTTCTTTGTTTTAATATAGAATTTCTTTGCCTTTTATCGTGGACATGCCTGCTCTGTTTTTGCACAGACCTAAGGTTTTATGTCTTTTTTGTAGAGAGTTGACCAAAATCGTACACAATATCCATAATGTGGTCTCACTAGTATGTCAACGATTTTGAGCTTATGTCCCTTGAATAATATTTAGGAGTTTCACCTCTGCCAACTGCTGTCTAAACAGCTGGAGTCAAATCAATTAGGAAACAGCGAACATGATATTTAAAGTCTCTCCTAAAATGGGTTTCCTTTTTTGGAATCTCACTTTTGTAAACTAGAAAGTAAAAGCAAAACTTTCTATCATGCCTTGCTGTCTGATCAAATGGTTCGTATGTTTCACTGCAATCGGATAGTTTTGTATCTTCTAAAGAGAAAAAAACTTTATAATACAGGCAAACAAAGTTGATTCACTGTGAAATGATTTAGCATTCAAGATATACAATATAGCAGAACATAATAGATAGATAGATAGATAGATAGATAGATAGATAGATAGATAGATAGATAGATAGATAGATA
>JANRMT010062813.1:49799329-49820357 GCA_026402145.1 Polypterus bichir lapradei | reverse complement strand
ATAGATAGATAGATAGATAGATAGATAGATAGATAGATAGATAGATACTTTATTAATCCCAAGGGGAAATTCACATAATCCAGCAGCAGTATACTGATACAAAGAAAATATATTAAATTAAATAGTAATAAAAATGAAAAAAAAAAAAAGTTAGCATTTACTCCCCCGGGTGGAATTGAAAAGTCGCATAGTGTGGGGGAGGAATGATCTCCTCAGTCTGTCAGTGGAGCAGGACAGTGACAAAAGTCTGTCACTGAAGCTACTCCTCTGCCTGGAGATGACACTGTTCAGTGGATGCAGTGGATTATTCATGATTGACAGGAGTTTGCTTAGTGCCCGTTGCTCTGCCACAGATGTTAAACTGTCCAACTTTACTCCTACAATAGAGCCTGCCTTCTTAACAAGTTTGTCCAGGCGTGAGGCGTCTTTCATCTTTATGCTGCCACCCCAGCACACCACCGCGTAGAAGAGGGCACTCGCCACAACCGTCTGGTAGAACATCTGCAGCATCTTACTGCAGATGTTGAACGATGCCAACCTTCTCAAAAAGTATAGTCTGCTCTGACCTTTCTTACATAGAGCATCAGTATTGGCAGTCCAGTCCAATTTGTCATCCAGCTGCACTCCCAGGTATTTATAGGTCTGCACCCTCTGCACACAGTCACCTCTGATGATCACAGGGTCCATGAGGGGCCTGGGCCTCCTAAAATCCACCACCAGTTCCTTGGTTTTGCTGGTGTTAAGATGTAAGTGGTTTGAGTCGCACCATTTAACAAAGTCTTTGATTAGCTTCCTGTACTCCTCCTCCTGCCCACTCCTGATGCAGCCCACAATAGCAGTGTCATCAGCGAACTTTTGCACGTGACAGGACTCTGAGTCATATTGGAAGTCTGATGTATATAGATTGAACAGGACCGGAGAAAGTACAGTCCCCTGCGGTGCCCCTGTATTGCTGAACACAATGTCAGACCTGCAGTTCCCAAGACGCACATATTGAGGTCTGTCTGTAAGATAGTCCACAATCCATGCCACCAGGTGTGAGTCTACTCCCATCTCAGTCAGCTTGTCTCTAAGGAGCAGAGGTTGGATGGTGTTGAAGGCGCTAGAGAAGTCCAAAAACATAATTCTTACAGCACCACTGCCTCTGTCCAGGTGGGAGAGGGATCGGTGTAGCATATAGATGATGGCATCCTCCGCTCCCACCTTCTCCTGGTATGCGAACTGCAGAGGGTCGAGGGCGTGGCGGACCTGTGGCCTCAGGTGGTGAAGCAGCAGCCGCTCCATGGTCTTCATCAGATGTGACGTCAGAGCAACAGGCCGGAAGTCATTCAGCTCACTAGGTCGTGATACCTTTGGGACAGGGGTGATACAAGATGTTTTCCAAAGCCTTGGGACTCTCCCCTGATCCAGGCTCAGGTTGAAGATGCGCTGTAGAGGACTCCCCAGTTCCAACGCACAGGCCTTCAGCAGTCGTGGCGATACACCATCTGGACCCGCTGCTTTGCTGGCACGAAGTCTTTTCAACTCTCTGCTCACATGGGCTGCTGTAATTGTGGGTGGGGATGTCTCACCTATGCTGGTACCAGCAGAAGGATGGTTGGAGGATGCAGTACTTCGAGGTGATAGTGGGTTAGGGTGATCAAACCTATTAAAGAAGTTGTTCATTTGGTTTGCTCTCTCCACGTCTGTCTCGATGGCGGCACCCCGCTTCGAGCTGCAGCCAGTGATAATCTTCATCCCATCCCACACTTCCTTCATGCTGTTCTGCAACTTCAGCTCCAGCTTTCTCCTGTACTGCTCTTTCGCCGCCCTGAGTTGGACTCGGAGTTCCTTCTGCACGCGCTTGAGCTCAAGCTGATCACCACCTTTAAAAGCCCTTTTCTTCTGGTTCAAAAGGCCCTTGATGTCACTTGTAACCCATGGCTTGTTGTTAGCATAGCAGCGTACTGTTCTTACTGGAACTACAATGTCCATACAGAAGTTGATGTAATCAGTTGTGCATTCAACAGCCTCTTCAATGTTCTCACTATGTGACCCCAGGAATATATCCCAGTCTGTAGTTCCAAAGCAGTCTCTCAGAGCCTGCTCTGCCTCAGGGGACCACTTCCTGAATGAGCGTGTGGTTGTAGGTAGCGCCCTCACTCTTGGTTTGTATTGAGGCTGTAGCAGAACCAGGTTATGATCTGCTTTCCCAAGCGCAGGCAGCGGGGTGGCGCTGTATGCGTCTTTAACATTTGCATACAGTAGGTCGATAGTCCTGTTTCCCCTGGTGTTACAATCCACATACTGGGAGAAGGCAGGTAATGTTTTGTCCAGCGTTACATGGTTAAAGTCTCCAGCGATTAGCACAAGTGCCTCAGGGCGCTGCGTTTGTAACTTAGCAACTGCGGAATGGATGATGTCACTCGCTATCTCCGCGTTCGCTTGAGGGGGGATGTAAACAATGACAACAATCACGTGTCCAAACTCTCTGGGCAAGTAATACGGACGCAGACTTACGGCCAACAGTTCGATGTCCCTGCAGCAATTGGAGATTTTAACGTTTACATGTCCTGAGTTGCACCACTTTGTATTGACATAGAGAGCGAGTCCTCCGCCTTTCTTCTTCCCGCAGGTACTTGCGTCTCTGTCCGCTCTAACTGTGTTAAACCCGGGTAGCTCCACGTTAGCATCTGGGATGGTAGTTGTTAGCCACGTTTCACTAAAACACAGCAAGCTGCATTCTCTGTAGGTTCTGACAGTTTTCACCAGCACAGCCAGTTCGTCAATCTTATTTGGTAGTGAGTTCACATTTCCCAGGATCACAGAAGGCACCGACGGTTTATAACGCCATTTTCTCTCAAGTTGTCTCGATTTAATCTTATCTTTTATCTTTGCGCCGGCTCGGCTGCCCCGATATCGTCTTCTTACCTGTAACAATAACCTGTAACAGTGCAACAGCCAGGTACAAATAGTTGGGTCCATCTCTTATACAATGTAAAAGTTACCATAGTGGCCTCATAAAACTAGGTACCTAGCAGTTTGTATGTTCCTCCTTTGACAGGTGGATTTTCTGTGACTAATATGATATTATAGAAAGATGTGAAAATTAGCTTGATTGATGACTTGAAGTGGGGAACTTTGCGGGGGAGTGTGCCCTGTGTTGGATTAGTTCTCTGTTCACAGTGTCTTTCTGGTTTACACCAAATGGTGCTGGAACAAGATCTGGCCTCTGGCACCATGATTTGAAATAACCAGGTTTGAGAATGAATAGATGAATAATCATTGAATCATTGAACAATATACCCCATGGCTGCTAATTCACATTCCATACCCTTACTCATTCTTAGACTTGAGCAAGTAATATAATCTGTTTGTACTTACAAATATAAAAATATATTGATAAAACAACTCTGCTCTAGCCATATACTTGTAAGAAGTCATGGGAAAGTGCTGAAGGAGAAATTAAGATGCTATGTAAATTAAAAATAAATAATTCACTTTAAAATGTTTAATTTCCATATATTACTCACAGTTCTGTCATCAATACATTATCTGAATCTTTAGTTTCACATTTTACATAGTGCTTTACATTTTATTATTAATTTATTTTCCATGTACAAAATAATTTTTAATTGTTTTCAAACATAACTTTAGAAAGTTAGGTTCATGCATTCCAGCCTACTTAATTTAGCAAACTAACTTGGGCAGTGATGACACCTAGTGGTAATGATTTGCAACAACCCAACAATTAACTTTATTTTGTTTATACAGTACAATACAAAGTTTGCCTAATGCTTTAAAAAGTGTTGTAGAGATTAACTGTAGCCAAGATGCAGTAACCTAAGTTAAATTGCACTTAATCAAAAATAAAAGATAAAGTTACTTTACAGATAGAGGCAATCACCAAGGAAAACAATAAGAATAAAAAATAAACATCCAAAGGCCATAGATTAAATCCATCCATCCATTTTCCAACCCGTTGAATCCGAACACAGGGTCACAGGGTCTGCTGGAGCGAATCCCAGCCAACACAGGGCGCAAGGCAGGAACCAATCCAGGGCAGGGCGCCAACCCACCACAGGACACACACACACACCAAGCACACACTAGGGACAATTTAGAATCACCAATCCACCTAACCTGCATGTCTTTGGACTGCGGGAGGAAACCGGAGTACCCGGAGGAAACCCACGCAGACACGGGGAGAACATGCAAACTCCACGCAGGGAGGACCCGAGAAGTGAACCCGGGTCTCCAAACTGCAACCTACCACTGCGCCACCCCCATAGATTAAATAACTAGCAAAATACCCACGTTTCACAGCAGAGAAGTAGTGTGTTAAAGAAAGTATGAAAAAGAAAAGGAAACATTTTAAATATAACGTAACATGATTGTCAATGTAATTGTTTTGTCACTGTTATGAGTGTTTCTGTCATCAAGGATTTGATTATCATTATTTCTTTCAATCAGGTTCACGTCCAGATGGAGGACGTGTTGTGTTCAAGTTACATTTCATGTTTGTCAACCGTTGTAAAGATAACAGGTTTCATTCATCGAACTGTTAGCTACCCAAATCGGTACTCATGAATCTAAGATGTTTAACAGGCATTCCCGGTATTAACTTGTGGATTTGCCTGCGAATATTTAGCGGCATCGTGTCTATGAACTTGTGGAATTGCCTGCGAGTATTTAGCGGCAGTGTCTCTATTAACTTGTGGATCTGCCTGCGAGTATTTAGCGACAGCGTGTATATTAACTTGTGGATTTTTCTGCAAGAATTTGGCGGCAGCGTCACGAAGTTGTTTACATCTAGCTGCATCAGAAAATGTACCACGACATCTGACACGCCTCCTTTTTACTGTTTTCTCACAGCTTGGATTGCTGCTGTCATAATCGGTTTGAGTTTCATAGTTTGTTTCAATTACGTTAGTATTTGCAGGACTTGTTGTGTTGAAGTGACATTCGGCATCTGTCAAGCGTTGTAAGCATACAACCGGTTTCATCAATAACTTCACATCCAGCTTTTGAGAGTTTAAACATTCATAAACATCAAAGTGTCCACTACTCAGATCGTCACCTGTGAATCTAAGATGTTTAAGAGGCATTGGAACCTGTCCCAGTCATTCAATACATAAGACACAACGTTCCTCCGGATATCAAGAGTGAGCCTGATATGGCCATGCAATATGCAACAAAGAGAATGGAAAAGGCAGGCGGCATCTCCGGGCATGGAAACCATTCGGTAAGTGACAGTTCTTTGATCGATGGTGATCACCTCGATAGACATGTTAATGGGGGTACGGTTGGAACGGTAAAGGAAATGGGTACCTGAACAATGTAAACTAAGTCTAAAATACCTACACAATAACTATAATCGTAATAAACGAACAATAAAACAGCGAAGAAGCCATGGATTAAAAAAAAAGGCTGCAGTTATCAGCAGGGAGACATGAATACCGTGGCGAAGCAATGAAGAGACCGGAGCGGCAGATGGCCTTATATGGGCAGGCAGCCAATTACATGGGAGGCATGGGGATGGGGGACGCAATATAGGCAGGCAGCCAACTACGTGGGAGGTGTGGGGATGGGGGATGCAACGCTGCCTCACACGGCGACCGAGCTGTAGGCTATGGACGTATATATGGTTAAGGTGGTTAGTAGGCTACAACCAAATAAACAATGGAGCCATCAAATAGCGGAGCAGGTGGCCTGCTCTTTATTGCTCCACACCCTGCCTAAAAAAATCTTCCAGCCAGCCTGGGGCTATACTGATATTGTCTCACTAGCCAAGGAAATAGAACATCTCAGGGTAGAAACCGGCTTGGGAATATCAGAATGGGACTTGTGTGAACCCGGGCATACTTGCGTCTCTAGCATAAAGTCTCATGGCTACAATGCAAAGCATACTTGATTGGAACCTGAGACACGTCGGCAGGTTCCGTGAAGTGACAAAGGGGTCTGTGGAGTTATATGGGGGGAGGCACGGTGTGTGCTCGCTAATCCTCTGGCGTTTTCACATACAGGAGAAGTGCTAGTTAATGGAATTAAGGTTATATCCTTGTTTGATTCCAGCAGTAACATTTCCATTGTTGCTTGCCATCTGTTGTTACCGCGACAGTGGCTTAAGATTAAGACCCGCATTACCTGTCTTCATGGGGATTTCCGGTATTATAGATCCACCAGCTGCTATATATATCAGGACAGCATATTAAAAAAGTTGACAATGGCGGTGATGAATAATCCTCCCTTCCCTATGATATTAGGCAGAGATTGGGTAGACATTAATAGCAGTAACACAGATGCTTCTTCCCCAAGATTGCTAGGTGTAGTCACGGATGCAGAATGAGCACCCTCAACTTCCTTCAATGCCGTTTATACAACCGGCTGGGTAGCAGAGTCCAGCCTCTGGTGATGATGGGGAAACACCCAGGATGTCTCAGCTAGATACGTCATCAACAATGACTGAGTTGACTCAGGATGAAACCCCGCCCCTTGAGGTTGAATCTGATCCTCTCACACGCCTCCAGTTTCAATTCAGGCAGACCCCGGCTTCATTTAAAAGGAAGCAGTGGAATGACAACTCCCTTTTATGTTTGCGAAGAATGCAGTCATTCTGATAGACGAGTAACGCACCTTACATTCGATACCACAGGGTCCTCACGTTGTGTTAAATAAATGACCTGTTGTACTGGGTGGCAGAACATGAGGGAGAGATAAGGTCACTGTTGTTAGTGCCACGGACTTACCGGCGACAAGTCTGTGAACTAGCACATACCCATCTCCTGGGAGCCCATTTGGAACCCAAAAAAACACTTGAGTGAATTAAGCGCCGATTCTTTTGGCCCAGGATTAACGAGGAGGTCTGCTGCTTTTGTACATCCTGTCTGGAGTGTCAATTGAGGCAGATTCCTAGGAGGGACTGTGCTCCTTTAGTTTCCTTACCCTTAATAGATGTCCCTTTTGAAAGTATTGGGGTCAACCTGGTAGGACCCCTAGAACCCTCAGCCAGGGGTCATAAATATATAATGCTACTGTTAGATTATACTACCCAGTTTCCTGAAGCTGTTCCGCTGCGCTCAGCTACTTCAAAAACTATTGTACGGGAATTAGTAGGGGTCATTCCACAATTCGGCATTCCTAAAGAAATCCTGACGGATCAAGGGATGCCTTTTACCTCGCAGACATTCAGGGAGACTGCCAAGCTACTTCAAATAAAGCATTTAAAAATCTAGGTATATCATCCTCAAACCGATGGTCTTGTAGAGAGGTTCAATCAAACTCTCAAGCAGATGTTGTGTAAGGTAGTCAACGAGGACGGAAGGAACTGGGATCAGCTCCTCCCCCTCATCCTTTTTGCATATTGGGAAGTCCCACAAGCCTCCACGGGGTTCTCACCTTTTGAATTGCTATATAGACTGCAACCCCAGGGCATATTAGACATTTTAAGAGAAGGTTGAGAGGGAGAGGCCCTCCCTTCAACAAATATATTGGAATATATTGTGCAATTATGCAATAGATTTGAGAAGATTAGACCTGTATTGAAAACGCACATGGAAAAGGGGCAAGCAGCCCAGGTCCAATACTATAACCGTGGTACATCTCTTTGGGAGTTCCGCCCAGCAGATTGAGTCATAGTTTTAGTTCCTACCTCACATTCCAAATTACTGGCTCATTGCCAGGGCCCCTATGAAATTAAGGAGAGGAAGGGATGGTCGAGTATTTGGTGAAACAACCAAATTGTTGTCCCAGCGAGTGGATTTATCATGTCAATTTGCTGAAACCGTGGAAGGACAGGGATTCCAAGCCCCCCTCTGGACAGCCCCTCTCTCTCTTCACTCATAAATTACACCTTAATTTCAGAGATAATCTTACTCACCAACAACGACAGGAACTCGAAGCAGTTATCCTGTCTGTCCCTGAGGTAGTCAGTGAAAATCCAGGACGGACCTTCCTGGTTGCGCATGACATTGTGACAAAACCCAGGGTTATAGTCCAAGAATGCCCGTACAGAATTCCTGAGGCAAAAAAGGCTAAAGTGGAGCTGGAGATCAGACGAATGCTGGACCTAGGTGTGATTGAGGAAAGTTATGGTCCCTGGTCCAGTCCTGTTGTCATGGTCAGTAAGCCCGATGGAAGTTGGAGGTTCTGCAATGACTTTCGTCAGCTTAACCAAGTCTCCCAATTTGATGCCTATCCAATGCCACGAGTGAACGACCTCCTCGAACAGCTAGGAAACGCCAGATTCTTGACTACATTAGATATGAGTAAGGGGTACTGGCAGGTTCCCTTAACGAACTCTGCTAAGGAAAAGATAGCATTTAGCACGCCTAGTGGGTACTGGCAGTATCACGTTCTTCCATTTGGATTACATGGAGCACCAGTGACATTACAACGTCTGGTGGACTAAGTGCTCCGTCCTTATAATTCATATAGTGCTGCCTACTTGAATGACGTTGCCATCTATTCCAGCACCTGGAAGGAACACATGCAGCAGGTTGGAGCTGTATTGTGGTCACTGGCAAAAGCTGGTCTTCGTATTAATCTGAAGAAATGTTACTTTGGGTTGGTTGAAGCCAAATATTTAGGCTATCTAGTGTGCTAGGGTATGGTGAGACCACAGTGTTCTAAAATAGATGCCATTTTAAAATGGCCCCGTCCGATAAACAAGAGGCAGGTTCAGGCCTTTCTCGGCTTAGTGGATTACTATCGCTGATTTGTACCCTGGTTTTCTGAGAGAGCAACACCCTTGACAAACCTCACAAAGAAGGGGAGACCTAATCACATGGTATGGGATGAGACATCAGAGGCTGCATTCAGTGACATCAAAATGGTCCTTACGTCAGTTCCTATATTGAAAGCACCTGAATTTTCTATGACTTTCATCCTCTAGATGGACGCTTCGGACACAGGTCTTGGAGCCGTGCTAAACTGCAAGCCAATGCCGATGCCCTTTCTCGATGCCATGACTTCTCGGACAGGGACGCCTGACCCGATGGGTCTGGGCTGAGAGGGGACCATGTCACACACATGTGAATAGGAAGACGGTGTATGGACCAAGCAAAAGTAATTCCATGCCAGGCCAGGGGGTGGCAGTGTTGTTCTAAACCTTCTCCTGTTATCTGTACAGACCAGCCGCAGGAAAACCTGTCTAATTCAGAGCTGATGACATTACTTCCGGCACTCAGCATGACGTCACTTCCAGTTCCGACACCCAGAAGAATATTACTTCCAGTTCTGGCGCCCAGAAGAACGTCACTTCGCCGCACAGAATGACATCGAAAGAACATCACTTCTGGTTCCCTTACATCACTTCCGGTCTGATCCCTTAAAGCTGCCATCTTTGCAAACCCTCGGCAGTTCTGTTTTGGACTCTGTATTGTGAACATCTCTGTGATATTCAAAACCCTTTTGCAGCCAGGAATATTATATGGGTGGCTGCCCCAAACCTTTTTAAGTGTGTCGAGTCTGTTTATTTTCACAAGGGGTAAGCAGAAGAATGGTCGAGTCATTTGCTAAGTTTTGCACATGAAATGTAAGACCAATAGCCAAAGCACACAGAGAAACATTAATCCTGACAATGAAGAACAAATCTACACCAAGACCAGAATCTGAACATAAGTTGTTGTGTTGCTTATGAACAAGTCTTCTGCCAAATCTTTTACTTTCATAATGTTTGAGCACTGTTAAATATGAGCAACCATTTCCTACAGAGCGCCTAACATGATGACATATATCATCTAGTTCATCTTGTGCTTAGAAAAGTACAGCATCATGACAGCTGAAAGCTAAAAAATTGTACTACCCAGAAAAATAAACATGCAAAGTGGCAACACTCATGAAAAATAAACACAAAAAACTGAGGCAATGTGACCTCAATAAAATAAACGCACATTAAATATACTGCATATAACTGTACGCACATTGCTTTTTTCTGTTTACGGTTTTTTTGGATATTTTGTTGTTTATTATATTACTGTCATTATTTTGAAGAGACACACACATATGAATTTCACTGTACTTAGTACACACAACAATAAACTGCAAAATAAAAAATCCTGAATAAATTAATGCATTCCTATATTGCAGAAACAGTAACTTCTAATATAGATTTGATATATCTAGAGGTTTCAAGATATCTAAAAGGCTCAACTGCATTTTAAAATATTTGAAGTTCATTTTGAGATATCTTTAAATCTTAGTTTTTTTGGAAGAACTGAGACTAGACATTGCAACAGTGACAGTTCAAGAGGATTATATTTAATACTAACAGAGACTACAGCACAGTATAGGAAGCACTCTGAGGTTAGAAAATTAGGGTGTTGACAAGACATTTAACTCTTTATAGATGACAGAACAAATAATGTTATCTTACAATGCATTAATTCAGCTTCTAGTTGACTTTTTGTGTCATATAAATTGCACTGAGATTATGCCAACTTCATAACTGTCATATGTTTCTTGGCAAAACTGACTGATTTCTTGACTTCCTATATTAACGGAGTGCTTTGCAACTAGACTACTTTTGAGTTTGTTTTTAATTGTACTTCATTTTACTCTTTAATATTCTTTGTATATATTTTGTACCTTGTTTCAACAATAACAATATCTTGGCTTTATGGATTAATATTTTAGTTGCAGTTTGCCATTGGTCTGTCAGAGACTGAAATTCTGCACTAGTCTTACTGCAGTTTACAGTGAGGCAAGAAAAATGAAAAAGGGAGTCTGACTGAAGTGCTTCACTCTAGCATTATGATTATACCATATGAAAGCCTTCATTTGAGGTCTCTCTTGTGTTTAGTTCCTGTTATTTAGAGTTTAACATTTGACTTGCCTGTTTTGAATGTATTGTGCCATGGTTTGCCTTTTTGTGCCTCAAGTCTTCTTTTTGTTGTTAGGATTTGAATAAGTATTTTATACTTTTTTGCATGTATATAGCTCTTAATTAATTTCTTACTAGACCAGGTCTACACCCCCACCTAGGCTTATGTGACCAGGAAGCTGCGATTGACAAGACAGTGCTTCATTTTTGATTTTGGAATTCCCAAATCAGAAGCTAAAGATGCAGATTTGAATTAAATGGATGCATGTCTCTGTATAGATATAGACAGCATACTTTTGAGAATTTTTAGTATTTGTTGTTCTTGTGCATTTTCAATGATTTTAATGCTAGAACCGCTTGTTTATTATTTTGATTTTGATTCTTGTTTTATGTTGACAATTGTTATTTTATCTTCCTCCTGGTTTTCTCATGCTTTTGTGCCTCTACCTTCTGGCTGCAACTTTTCAGTTCTGTTTTTGGGCTACCTTGCAAATCAGAACAAATGAACATACCATTACATTTGTGACCCCAATATAAAAAAGGTTTAGGTATGAATGGCACAGTTGCAAAACTTCTGTGTTGGGGGACAGGGCAGGTTTGAGCACAGTATGACACAGTAAATAGTTGTTAGAAGGTTTGTGCTTTTACTGTGGAAATTCAGAAAACAAAATTGCCAAGCTTAATTAAAAAACATAAGCTCATCGATTCTGCTGGTGTGGGAGAGACTGTTTCTTGTGTCTAAACCTCTTACAAGAACAGAGTAATGCTACCTGTTCGTTTACAACATTCTTTAAATGTCTTCGAAGACGAAGATTTTGCAAAAACTACACATTCCAAAATATTTTTAAAACATAAAATAATTATTTTAACTGTGGGATCCCCATTTGTTCGGAAACGGTAGAATTTATTACTCCTCCAATTCATCTGCAGAAAAACTTATTTAATTATCATTGGCTCACCTGAATCAAATGTCTTTTTAGGGTTCCCATTGGTGCACCTGCACTCTCCCATTTTTAATTGGGCATCAAGGGGTTTAGAGTCCTGAAGAAATGAATGTTTTAATATATACTTTCAACAAGTTACCTTTTGAAAAGAAGCATGATTTGTCTTCTGAATACACTGACTTTCTCAAGGGCTTTTAGTAAATAGAAAGCATTAGAATTACCCCCACGTCATCCATAAGACTTTGCTGTTAATTTGTAATCAGGTGCAGCCTCTTCCCAAGGGCGACATTTACAGGATTTATTTTCCAATCAATCAGTGTAACAGGAGCAGGGTTCTTTTTTGTCAAAAAAGTATAGTTCCTTATGTGCATGCATTACAAGGAACTCAATAAAATATTAAGAATCTGTATACTCTTCCTGTTATTTTGGCACTACTAACTCAAATTACAGGTTCAAATGTTTTTACCAAACTGAACATTCACAGAACATATAATTTTAATCAGAATTTGAGAAGGTGAAGAATGGAAAACTGCGTTTAATGCCATTAATGGACATTATAAATATCTGGTCTGCGGTGGGCTGGCGCCCTGCCCGGGGTTTGTTTCCTGTCTTGCGCCCTGTGTTGGCTGGGATTGGCTCCAGCAGACCCCCGTGACCCTGTAGTTAGGATATAGCGGGTTGGATAATGGATGGATGGATGGATAAATATCTGGTAATATCATATGGACTAATCAACACTCCAGGAGTATTCCTTTTATGTGTTAGTGACAATACAATAAAAACAACAGAGAATAATGTGCAAAATTTTAAATAATGAATCTATTTAAAACATCTTATTGCTCAAGTAACTAAGCAATTATATTTGTGTCATCTAGGGAAGCCAAATGTGTGCATTTGGTGTATCCTAGAAGGAGCATTTCACTGTAATGAGTTTGTACTTTTAATACTCATTTTTGTACCTTTTGTGCGCATGTAATTTGTATTTGCACTTAATAAAATTATTATATTGATATTTAGATGATGCTAGTTTGTGTTTTGTTTTTAGATGGTTGCTGCCATTTCAAGATATTCTTTGAATGAACATAGCTGTGCTTATTAACAGCCATGTAAAGTATTTGTTATGATTTTGTGATTTTGAATCATTTTTACCATTATGCTATTATTTTTTGGGATTTTAATTGAAGAGAATGTATACCTGTAACTGTTGCTGTTATTTCTGTAGTAGTTATTAATTTTTACCATTTTACTTTTAATGTACTGTAACACAATTTTGTTTGCTCATTGGCACCATTTTCAAATCTCTCCTTGTCAGAAACAATACTTTGTTGGTACCACACAACAGCTGGAAATTAATGTCATCATACTGTCAGAAGGTGGCATGCTATCGTCCTTGTTCAAGTTTGTGAATATTCTAAAACCCTTGTGTGGTGTAGTCATTCTCAAAATTTCACTAGAGAGTTAGGATTCCTCACATATGATTGGACAGTGATTTTTGATGTATGTAGTGGGCTTTTGCATAACTAAAGTTATCTCCCACTGAACATTTTGGGTTTTTGTTTTGGGTTTTTCCCTTTCTTCTCCTGGCCCACAACCTTTGTTTCTTTTTGCCTACCATTCCTCACATTGGCAAAATTGTATTATGTCACCATGTATTGTTCTCTTTAGTGTTAGAGGAAGCTGACACTCTTCCAAGTATCTCTTGCTTTTTATTTTGAGTTTATTCTTGTTTTTGTGCAATGAACCTTTGAATATTGTTATATATTTCTAAATCTTTTGCAAGTTTCTGACAGTGATTCTGTCTGGTCTTTTTGTGCTGCCACCTCCTAGTCACACATATTGAGTTCTATTTGCAGGCTATACCTTGCAATTATTAACAGTTGCTAGCGTTTTTGGAAGTTTACAATACAATTGCTTGGAGTCGTGATTTAAATTTAGCAGTCTACTCAGCTCTATAGTGTTCCTGTTATGATTTGAGTGGACAAAAATAGCAAAGGGGGGGTTGAGGAATCTAAAAAACCCATAAACGAGGCGAGGTCTTCCCCTACCCTGCCTAGAATAGGCTTAACCTTATTTAGCCTAACCCCAAACTCTATATGCAGGCTTCAACTCACACAGGCTCAAAATGGGGATCTGGCTATAAAAGTTCTAAATATGGTAAATGTGCCAAGAAAATAAAAAAAAATATCCCTGAGCGACAGAAACTGTAAAAACCTCTTGTCTGGAAACAAGTCCAACACAAAATCGTTATAAATGCTAATATTTATTTGTTAGAATCAGAACAATAACTAAAATGTCAAAAAGAACACAAAATAGGCGCTAAAGATGTCAGTCAATGAAACAATTAAAGATCCACTCCCAGCCTTACAATATATATGATAAGGATGGCCCTTCAGCCGTGATGTCAAGGTGGCCTGACCTAATGTGGTTTCACCCACACAAGGAATACAGGATAACATGAATGTCATCGATAGTGTGACTGGCAGCCACGGCCATTACCCTGGCCGGGATGTCAACTATATGGAAGGACAGGGGGAGAGAGCATCAGCAAAGCAATACCTTCCCCGGGACGCTAGAGGGCAGCCCTCCTGGGTGGCTATGGCACCATGGATTCCCACAGGGTATGCAGAGAGTTGGAGTTTGGCACAGCCCTGTTAGGTTCAATGAGGGCCACCAAGGGGAGCTGCAGAGTCCCTACATTGGGTTCTCGCCACACCTAGGAGTGATTCCAAGTCCAATTAATGAGCCACCTGGTACACTCCCAGGACCTGCTTGTGGTATAGCGGGTCCACAGCTCTTGTCAAAAGGCCAGTTTTAAATAAATAATCGCCATACTTGCGGCTTAGCGAGGGGGCATGATGGTGTGTGGCTGAAGCGGTTCCTGAGGAGTTTGTGATGTGGATGTTTCTCACCTAAGTGCACAGGTGAGAAACGGTCTGCATCCATAATAGTTCCCAGGAGCTGCCAATTGCTACAGCTGCCACGTCCTCTTCATAAATAGAAGTGCGAGGCAGTTTGAGAGGAAAAGGAGAAAGAAAGTAAAAGAAAAGAAAACGGAGGTTGCAGGAGAGCAGGAAGCAGCATGCAGCGTGGAGGGAGAGAGAGAGCCAGTACGAACAAGCAAGCGAAGGCTCGCAGGCAGGCAGCTGGAAGGTGAGCCCCAAGAAGGGTGTTTGGCCAACACTTGGTGGGGCAGAAGGAAGCAGTCGCTCCAGCTGAGTGATCATGGAGCTGGAGTGACCGGAGAAGAAGGGCGGCTGGCCACGTAAGGCCAAGAAGGCAGCGGGAGTCGGGAGGTTTGGATGTAGTAGCCCCAACATGAGCGTCCTGGCCATTGGGTTTAATGTCAAGTCTCAATCGGGAGAGCGGAACCAAAGCCAGGGATTGGGGAGCCTCCATATCAGTCATGTGGAGAGAAGGCCAGCTGTAGAAGGGCGACTCTCCTGTTGCGTGGCCCAGATGGGAGAAGCAGGAGAGCCGCCAGGTAAAAGAAGCACCAGGCTTTGTGTTGTTAAGAAACTGCTTCCTGCATTGTTTTAACCTCGTTGTTTTTAAAAGACTTTTTTCTATATTTTTAACCTCCACCTTTTCACTGTTTTCTCAACAGATTATTTATTTATTGACTTTTGGAAAGCACTGCACTATTTATTTGGACATTGTTTCTTTTTGTTGTTTTTAAATAAAAGCACTTTGCACTTTTGCACCATCCCCTTGCTCCACTGTAGTGCCTCACTGCCGTGCTCATCGGTGACATTACCGACGGTGTTGGGTTCAAGGGCTCCCAGACAGACGATGGGAGCATGCAGCGAACCCTCATCGTCACACTACTTAAAAGGAGTCACCTCACTCCTCGATCCTCACAGTTGGGAGGATGTGGACAAAGCTTGCAAGGGAGGTGTGGAGGTGGAAGGACTGAGAATTGGCAGCTAAAGAAGGGACTATGTTGTGGTGTTGTATGGACTTTGCTGTACTATGGGGGGAGCGAAGAAGAAACGCTTCCCCGGCTGTAAATAAAGGCATGTTGTGTAGCAATTTGTGTCTCTGCCTTCCCAGTGGTCCACAATAGTAAATAATAAATAAACAGAATAATGGTTACAAAAACACATAAACATAAAAAAATGCATGAAAAATAATACTCTACAATAAACAAAAAAGCACAGAAAAGGAAAATAAACATAAGCCAGGGAATGCACACTAGCTGAAACATGACACTTCCTTTCCGGAGTATTAAATTTCCTTAAAAACTCTCTAAGTGGTTAGTTAGGATGGTTACTCCCAGGTATAGCAGTTGCCCATTCACAATATTTTCCCCATGTTTTTCTGGTTCTCATTCACTTGTGAAGTTCTGATTTTGTATTTTTGTGAACTCTGAGTTGGTATTTAATTTGAATATTTTTTCTATTATATTGAGGTTGCCACTATGATTGTAGCCATATTGTTTGTAGCAATTACATTGTTACCAGTCTTTTGATGCACCGGCATTGTTGCTTGTTAGACCAGCATGATATTGCTTTAAACACTGATGGTAGCATAGTAACATCATCAGAAAATGACTGTAATTATCGGGCCCGCAAACTTGAAAACATTGCTGAAACTCCAAAATAAGCCTGAATGCTCAAAGTAGGCTTGGTCTTGGATTTTATATATTCCTTAGAGTGAACATACAAAAAAGACAATAATGATAATTAACCAAATAAAAACACAAAGTAAAATGATTAACAAATAAGAAAATGCTAATTAGAATATAATACAATACAAAAAGAAACAAAATACAAACATATTCCATCCATCCATTATCCAACCTAGTATATCTTAACTACAGGGTCACGGGGGTCTGCTGGAGCCAATCCCAGCCAACACAGGGCGCCAGCCCACCGCAGACAAACATATTCAATAATATAAAATAATTAATAAAAAAAGGAAAGGAAAGGGAGAAGTTAGATATTTTAACAGCCTCCTCAAAGGTGTAGTACATTAAAAAAGGAGATAAAAGAAGACTAAGGGGAGATTTTGTTATAGTTTTACTAGGCCCCTGTCCCTAATCTATTTTCCATTGTTAACTCTGTTTAGTTTATTATTTTTCATTGACTATTTCTGGTTATTTTTTTGTTAATGACTTGTTCAGTTTTGGTATTTGAGATATTCATATAATGTAAATTGTTTTTTGAATATTGTTTAACTGTGATGTATGTCAACTAGATATATATAAACCTTATCCACTATAAGTTGAGCCCAAGGGGGAAAGGTCCCCTTAACACTACAGCTGTGGTGACTGCCTTTTGCCTAATTTAGGCCTGAGATGAGACATTAGCTTTTGAGGCACTAGCTGAGGCATTACCTTCTGCTCATGTTGTTTGGATCTCATTCTTGAAATCCCTTTGTTTTGATTCTGTGGTTAATGGACTTTTGGTTCATTTAAGGTATTTTTATTAGGATTCTGGACTTGGCTGTAATTCTTTTTTTTAAAGTTTCCTCTTTAAGAGCCAACTTTCTGCTTTTTTTGCCTTTCCCCTTTCTTTTGTTAAACTAATGTATTTAAAAGAATATTGTTTTTGTACTTAGTAACAGGAGTATTATAGTTCTACCCTCCCTTTTTTAGATTAATAGGCTTACTGTTTTGTGGTTGCAGGTCAAACCTGCTGTATGTTCCTAGGTAAAACCTTTTTTTTTTTTTTTAGTCCTGCAAGTGTTTTTGAGAGTTAGCTGGAGAATTGGGCCTGTTTTTCAGTAAAAATTATAATAGCTTTAAATGATTAAATGATTTAAGGATTGAAGGTTCCATCCATCCATCCATCCTCTTCCGCTTATCCGAGGTCGGGTCGCGGGGGTAGCAGCTTAAGGAGAGAAGCCCAGACTTCCCTCTCCCCGGCCACTTCTTCCAGCTCTTCCGGGAGAATCCCAAGGCGTTCCCAGGCCAGCCGGGAGACATAGTCCCTCCAGCGTGTCCTGGGTCTTCCCCGGGGCCTCCTCCCGGTTGGACGTGCCCGGAACACCTCACCAGGGAGGCGTCCAGGAGGCATCCTGATCAGATGCCCGAGCCACCTCATCTGACTCCTTTCGATGCGGAGGAG
Organism: Polypterus bichir lapradei; assembly: GCA_026402145.1. Classification (NCBI taxonomy): domain Eukaryota; kingdom Metazoa; phylum Chordata; class Cladistia; order Polypteriformes; family Polypteridae; genus Polypterus; species Polypterus bichir. The sequence continues at coordinate 49,802,544 of JANRMT010062813.1, read as the reverse complement.
CAGTGGCTCTACTCTGAGCCCCTCCCGGATGACTGAGCTCCTCACCCTATCTTTAAGGGAAAGCCCAGACACCCTGCGGAGGAAACTCATTTCAGCCGCTTGTATTCGCGATCTCGTTCTTTCGGTCACTACCCATAGCTCATGACCATAGGTGAGGGTAGGAACGTAGATCGACTGGTAAATTGAGAGCCTTGCCTTACGGCTCAGCTCTTTTTTCACCACGACAGACCGATGCAGAGCCCGCATCACTGCGGATGCCGCACCGATCCGCCTGTCGATCTCACGATCCATTCTTCCCTCACTCGTGAACAAGACCCCGAGATACTTAAACTCCTCCACTTGTGGCAGGATCTCGCCCCCAACCCTGAGAGGGCACTCCACCCTTTTCCGGCTGAGGACCATGGTCTCGGATTTGGAGGTGCTGATTCTCATCCCAGCCGCTTCACACTCAGCTGCGAACCGCTCCAGAGAGAGCTGAAGATCACGGCCTGATGAAGCAAACAGGACAACATCATCTGCAAAAAGCAGTGACCCAATCCTGAGTCCACCAAACCGGACCCCTTCAACACCCTGGCTGCGTCTAGAAATTCTGTCCATAAAAGTTATGAACAGAATCGGTGACAAAGGGCAGCCCTGGCGGAGTCCAACTCTCACTGGAAACGGGCTCGACTTACTGCCGGCAATGCGGACCAAGCTCTGACACCGGTTGTACAGGGACTGAACAGCTCTTATCAGGGGGTCCAGTACCCCATACTCCCGGAGCACCCCCCACAGGACTCCCCGAGGGACACGGTCGAACGCCTTTTCCAAGTCCACAAAGCACATGTAGACTGGTTGGGCAAACTCCCATGCACCCTCCAGGACCCTGCTAAGGGTGTAGAGCTGGTCCACTGTTCCGCGACCAGGACGAAAACCACACTGTTCCTCCTGAATCCGAGGTTCGACTATCCGACGGACCCTCCTCTCCAGAACCCCCGAATAGACTTTTCCAGGGAGGCTGAGGAGTGTGATCCCTCTATAGTTGGAACACACCCTCCGGTCCCCCTTTTTAAAGAGGGGGACCACCACCCCAGTCTGCCAATCCAGAGGCACTGTCCCCGATGTCCATGCGATGTTGCAGAGACGTGTCAACCAAGACAGTCCTACAACATCCAGAGCCTTAAGGAACTCCGGGCGTATCTCATCCACCCCCGGGGCCCTGCCACCAAGGAGTTTTTTGACCACCTCGGTGACTTCAGTCCCAGAGATGGGAGAGCCCACCTCAGAGTCCCCAGGCTCTGCTTCCTCATTGGAAGGCATGTTAGTCGGATTGAGGAGGTCTTCGAAGTACTCCCCCCACCGACCCACAACGTCCTGAGTCGAGGTCAGCAGCGCACCATCCCCACCATATACGGTGTTGACACTGTACTGCTTCCCCTTCCTGAGACGCCGGACGGTGGACCAGAATCTCCTCGAAGCCGTCCGAAAGTCGTTCTCCATGGCCTCTCCAAACTCCTCCCATGCTCGAGTTTTTGCCTCAGCAACAACCGAAGCCGCATTCCGCTTGGCCTGTCGGTACCTATCAGCTGCCTCCAGAGACCCACAGGACAAAAAGGTCCTATAGGACTCCTTCTTCAGCTTGACGGCATCCCTCACCGCCGGTGTCCACCAACGGGTTTGGGGATTGCCGCCGCGACAGGCACCGACCACCTTACGGCCACAGCTCCGGTCAGCCGCCTCAACAATAGAGGCACGGAACATGGCCCATTCGGACTCAATGTCCCCCACCTCCCTCGGGACGTGGTCGAAGTTCTGCCGAAGGTGGGAGTTGAAGCTACTTCTGACAGGGGACTCTGCCAGCCGTTCCCAGCAGACCCTCACAACACGTTTGGGCCTACCAGGTCTGACCGGCATCTTCCCCCACCATCGAAGCCAACTCACCACCAGGTGGTGATCAGTTGACAGCTCCGCCCCTCTCTTCACCCGAGTGTCCAAGACATATGGCCGCAAGTCCGACGACACAACCACAAAGTCGATCATCGAACTGAGGCCTAGGGTGTCCTGGTGCCAAGTGCACATATGAACACCCTTATGCTTGAACATGGTGTTCGTTATGGACAATCCGTGGCGAGCACAGAAGTCCAATAACAGAACACCGCTCGGGTTCAGATCGGGGGGGCCATTCCTCCCAATCACGCCCTTCCAGGTCTCACTGTCATTGCCCACGTGGGCATTGAAGTCTCCCAGCAAAACGAGGGAATCCCCAGAAGGTATGCCCTCTAGCACCACCTCTAGAGACTCCAAAAAGGGTGGATACTCCAAACTGCTGTTCGGCGCATACGCACAAACAACAGTCAGGACCCTTCCTCCCACCCGAAGGCGGAGGGAGGCCACCCTCTCGTCCACCGGGGTAAACCCCAACGCACAGGCTCCAAGGTTTTGAAGGTTTTAAATTAAAAAAAAATCCATGACCACAGCTCAACACAGCTTATATTTCCACCTGTACCACTTGAACATTTTCTGACCTGCCAGTGGTCACAACAAATGAGATTTGTAATTCTTTAACATTTGTAACTGGTGGGGGTTGCCGTAATAGCTCAAGGAATCACCCTACAACCCCATGATCATCAGAGGTGACTGTGTGCAGAGGGTACAGACCTATAAATACCTGGGAGTGCAGCTGGATGACAAATTGGACTGGACTGCCAATACTGATGCTCTGTGTAAGAAAGGTCAGAGCCGACTATACTTTCTTAGAAGGTTGGCGTCCTTCAACATCTGCAATAAGACGCTGCAGATGTTCTACCAGACGGTTGTTGCAAGTGCCCTCTTCTACGCGGTGGTGTGCTGGGGAGGCAGCATAAAGATAAAGGACACCTCACGCCTGGACAAACTTGTTAAGAAGGCAGGCTCTACTGCATCTACTTAACAGTGTCATCTCCAGGCAGAGGAGTAGCTTCAGTGACAGACTTTTGTCACTGTCTTGCTCCACTGAGAGACTGAGGAGATCGTTCCTCCCCCACACTACGCGACTCTTCAGTTCCACCCGGGGGAGTAAATGCTAACATTACTTAAAGTTATTGTCTGCTTTTACATGCATTTTTATTACTCTTTAAATTTTTTTTGTATCAGTATACTGCTGCTGGATTATGTGAATTTCCCCTTGGGATTAATAAAGTATCTATCTATCTATCTATCTATCTATCTATCTATCTATCTATCTATCTATCTATCTA
>JANRMT010062813.1:49524655-49789674 GCA_026402145.1 Polypterus bichir lapradei | reverse complement strand
TAAACAGAAATTTCTGACAAGTATTTTGCTTCGTTTAGAAGAATTACTTTGTATTAGATCCAAGATATCATTCTTTAAGGAGAAGAGGAGAAATCAGCTACTTTTTAATAATGTTTTCATTTCTGCTTCTCATCTGACATAAGTCACAGCTACTGAGTCTACTGTTTATTTCTGACTGATTGGTAGGTCTACATCGGGTTTAAGAAGGAATGTAGTAATATCTGTGAGCAGAGATATAGGACTAGTCTGGAACAATGTTAGGGGACCTGGGTCTTGCTGGTGGAGCTTTCTTGCTGAACACGAGAAAACAATGTATGCTCACTCTCCTTACTGTGTGTTTGAAAGAGATTGCTTATTTATGCAGTATATTAGGGATTGTTGCTCTATTCAGTATCACACAATCTGTTTGCTGCTAAGTGCAGCACTGCATCTGCATTCTGATTCTCCTCAGGATGCTTGCTTTAGTCTGGATGCATATTGTAATGGAGAAGAAAAACCATTAGAACAGAAATGGCCTTGTTGCATTTGTTCAAATACAAGTAGATCGATAACTCTGTGAACACCAATCAGCCACAAGACATACAGAGGTCCTTATTATCCATGTTTTGGTCAGCCGCAGGAAAAGCATCTACTGCAATAATTCAATATGCACATTAAAACTATTCCTAACCTAAAGATGCATCTTTGTCTAATTTGCATTAAAAGTACTGTGCCCATATCACAACCATTCATATTCAAAATTCTACATATTATTGCAAGTGTTTTAAAAACCAATAATTCTTTATAATAATTCTTTGTATTTATATAGTGCTCTTCTCACTACTCAAAGCACTCAGCAATTGCAGGTTAAGGGCCTTGCTCAAGGGCCCAACAGAGCAGAGTCCCTTTTTGGCATTTACGGAATTCGAACCGGCAACCTTCTGATTGCCAGTGCAGATCTCTAGCCTCAGAGCCACCACTCCGCCTATAATTGAAAGATTATAATAAATCAATGCAGGAATTAATTACTTTATCGCAGGGCTAAAACAGCTCAAACAAAAAAATCTACTTTTAAATATCTTTTCATTAGGCAAACAAGCAATTAAAGATTGTTACCAAAACCAGACTTATAACACTGGTTTTTTTTTTTTGGATTTTTTTTTTTCTAATACACATGATGCATTTAATTGTATTAAATTACTGAGGTTAGAAGAATATAAAAGGTAGGAAAGTAAAAATAAAAAATTGAAAGACAATATGCTTCCCAAATATCATACTATATGCCTTATTAGCCCCTAATAATTGCATTTAAAACTGGAAGAGACAAAATCAAATTAATTTAACTGACAAAGGAAAAAATGTAGGTTCCTTTACACTTTCCCTTCCAATAATATTCCCTTCGTACATGTACCACTTTCAGTATAATACTTGTTTTAATTGGATTCATTATTCTATTTGTCAACACAACATGCTAGATCCAAGACAGTGAAAATAAAAATTTTAAGTTAAAGTCATTTTGTGAATAACTTCAAAAATGTTGCAGTACTTTTCAGTTTATATACTAATCATAACCAAAACTAGCATGCACAACTGAAGAAAGCAATAAAAATCTATGGGGCTGTTACATGGAGCATTCCCGAGAATGTGCTCCAGTACAGATGACTATAATGTATCTTAAAGAATATAAAGCATTGAGGGATTGGTGCAGTAGAGTATGGTAGAAATTGTATGGAATTAACTACATTAATTGAAATACTCAAACCAATATATGCAGCTTTCTATATTCAGACTAATACAAATTTCACATGGCAATTCTGAAACCAGGGTTAAAGGTATTTAGGACTTCACTCACTCAAATATCTAAATGGCTCAATATAAAACTACATAATTAAAAAAACCAGAATATAATTTAGTGTGCATTATGCCATTTAGATAAGATCACTGCTCCACATATCCATTTTCTAATGTCTTTCCACTTGATATCTAGCTGGCCCATAGTAACTACTAATGAAACATTCCCCTGAATAACATACCTGGAAAAAATATGTTTTTCATATCTTTGCCTCTGTTATTACAGCATTGTTAATGTATCCAATCATCTGGGTAATGTCCAACTGAAATTAGAAAGCAATTATAAATAGTTGCATTAATTGATATGAAATGTAATACTGTAAAACGGTTGGGTAAGTCCATGTGAAATCATCACACTTGTGGACCTCATCATCACAGATTTTAACAAAACTTGGCATGTTGATTTTATCATATGAGTAACCCAGGGAACTGAAATTGCACATATCTTGGATCAATATTAAGGGAGATTTAAGCTAACACAGTTTGAACTAATTGGTGATGGAATAATGACTTTGACTGGCTATATCTCCTTAAATATAAGTTGCACAGAAATGGTTCTCATATCATTTTTAACCTCTTTTCCAGCTCTATATGTGTGTAAATACTATGCTATCCCAAAAATGAAAAATTACCATGTTATGAGTGATTATAATATTAAAAACTGAATAGTGAAAAAACAATATTTTAAAATAGGTTAATTTTTTACTAAAGCTAGCTTATAGTGTCACAAACATCTTCAGAAAATGATATTAGAAAATTATCTAGTGGTTATTCTATATTATCTTCATTTCACTCAGAGGGTGACATAATGGTTAGCTCTGCTGTCTCAAAGATACAGCATCTGCGATTCAAATCTCACAATAAGTCATTGTTTTGCATAGCTTTTCTGGAAGCTCTCATTTTCTTTCCACATTTCCAAAGACATGCATATTAGATTAATTGTTGATTGTACATAAATTAGCCCTATGCAAGTATGAGTACGGGTGGATGTGTAACTTGTGATAGACTAGTACCCTGCCCAAAGCCGTTTCCTGTTGCAGGAGTAAATTCTGTCCCTCTGTAAACCAGAACTGGACTAAGCAGATTGGAGAATATTATGTAATGGGTCTACAATCATATTTGTGTGAGTTGCAAAATATAGAAGGGAGTCTGAAATAACAGAAATATACAAAATGATGCCTGGCATGTCTTTAAAAATCCAAATAAAGTGACATTTAGAGTAAGCCATTTGATAACCAAAGTATTTAATTAGGTCTCATTTAGAACAGTTTAGTCCAATTCAGACGTCGACAACTTTACTCTAAACATCAGAAATAAATTTTCTGGACACAGCTTCTACAAACGCATTTTGCTATGATATCATAGCACTTACCATCATGAAGGAACTATGAATGTTGTACTATATGAGAGTCCTAAAGTAGATTGTTACACCCTACATGTGTGAGCTGAGGTGCAGCTGGAACACACAGAAGGACATAGCTATTTAACATACATGAGAAATGTTTTTGATTGGTCTAGTCCAGTGTTTCCCAACCTCGGTCCTGGGGGCACACTGTGGCTGCAGGTTTTTGTTCCAACCAGATTCCTAATCAGTGACAACACCTGATAGCACTGATCTCATTTAATTAGCCAGTATTATTTTTCTTTTATTCTACATTCAGAAAAGCACAGCAGCATGATTTTTACATTTATAAGAGATTTAGAAATATTTCTGCTTTTGCTATAGACTCTCTTTTGTTGATTTCATTATATTTTGCCCTTTCTCTGTACAGTTTTTCCCCTTCGTTGTATCTTACTAATGACAATTGACATACTTGACATACCATCAAATGCAGTTTGAGATATCCTGAAATACATATCCTGGAGTATATTTTAAGATGTCTGTAATGGAGCAGAGACTCATTCTAAGATATTGTGAAACTAATTTGAGAATTACTTTAGCTATCTCAAATATAAGTTAAAATGAAGATATCAAAGTGTTTTTTAAGACATCTTGATTACATTTCCCAATATATTTTAATAACGTTTAGACTACTTTGCGATATTCAAAATGCATTTTAAGAAAATTTTAAATTCATTTCCAGGTTATCTTAAAATTGTTACTTGCACATTTTAGATATCTCAAATGTGTCTTGAGATATCTTAAAATAATTAACTATATAATTCAAGATGTCCCAAATCACTTTCAAGATATGTTTAAATGGCAGTAAGTCCCACTGAAAAATCGCCACTTCAGGGGAAGTTACTTTGAGATATCTTGAATTGCATTTTTGGTATCTTAAAATTCTCCAAAACTTATTTTAATTACGATACTATCTCAAAATACTCGGGAGGTTACAGTGTTTCAAGATATCTTAAAATGCACTTGAGATATCTTAAAAAGGATTCGAGTTATCTCAAAGTCAACAGTGCTGAAATCTGTTTAAGATATCCTGAAATACACATTTTCAAATTATCTGCAAGTCAATTTAAGTTATCTTAAATAAGCGTGACTGTTGATATTTGAAAGAATTTCTTGAACGTTTACGTATGCTGTAAAAAGTTACATTTCTTTTAAAAGTGAAGTGTCAGGGCGTTGCATGTGTTGTCTTTTGTGAGATGGACACACTTTTGACCGTCCTGTTATTTCTTTATTGTTGCACCTTTTAAAACCTGTTATCAAGTCCCTTCTCCACATTCAAAATAATAACACGATACTAGTGTTATTTGAAATATTAAGGTCTTTTGATTACCGTATCCCAGCCTGGCCGCCCTCGCACAGACACTGACTGACGCAGTATTTATTGTGTGGCGCTCGTCACATTGCATAAGACGCGGCCCCTTTCACAGACCTCTCGCGCCTCTCTTCGGCACTGAATGAAATTGCAGTTTACAGAGTCGACGCTCTGGCGCGGCGTCAGGCCGAACAGGGAAGTGAGCGTTTAAACAAAAATAATAAAATAAAGCAAACAGCATAACGACTGTACGGACGACGTTAGCGACTCCGTGACATGGATACGAGCTCGTGATGGACGCTACAGCGTAAGTGACGGCTTGTGACGCCCGCGCAGCTGCACCGACGGGCAACGATTGAGGCGCGCACGGGAGACTCCCTAAAACTGTCACGGTTAGATAATCGAGGCAGAAAAATACAAAATGGAAGCACCGGAATAGTGAGGCAGAAAGCTCAAATAATAGTTTTTTTTCTTCCGTGGGAAAAAAGACAATAAAAAGTGCCATGTATGGCGTCACCGCGCTACTACTTCGACTTGTCGAAACCACACGAATAAGCTGCGCGATGGTGTTTCTTGATTTGCTTTCGAGTTCTGTACTAAACGATGCGCGCGTCTGTCTGCCGCTGCGCATCCCTGGGTGTTACACTGAACGGACTAAACGGGATACAAAAAGATATCATTAAAATTACTCATTCATATGGCTGCAAGGTGTACAAAAGAACGGTAATCGTAACCGTCTCTCGGCTGCTCCTCGACTGCCCGCTAGGTTGCAGTATTAGTGGGTTATTGTGGGACTACAGGACATATTACAATGGGAAGTGCCTCGTATCTAAGACTACAACATCGCAGTGATCAGTTTTTACGTTTGTTTTGATAAGTAATGACTTTCATTTCAACGTATATGGTTAACTTTTATAAAATGTTCAGGGCACAAAGACTTCTAATGTTGGGTCAGTTTCTTTCCTGGACTGTTGCCCATCCGGGGTTAATTGCTCTCTTGCGCCAGTTGCTCCAATCTGAATTGGCGTACCTAGAATATTAGGCAATTGATACGAAAAATAAATTTAAGTTAAGAATTTTTTAATAATATGCAGAAAGGGAAGGTCAACAAGATGATAGTGAGACCACCAGTGACAGAGCTGGAGGTGGTAAAGTTAAAGATACTAAGATTAGCATTGGGTGTGACAAGGAATGAGTACATTAGAGCAGCAGTCTCCAGCTCCAGTCCTGGAGCGCTACTGTGGCTGCAGGTTTTCATTTTAGCCCTTTTCTTAATTAGTGACCAGATTTTGCTGCTAATTAACTCTTTGCCTTAATTTTAATTGACGCACAACTTTAAGACTCAGCCCCATTAATTATTTCTTTTTTCCTTAATTAGCAACCAAACAATATTAACACAAAATGTACCAACACTTTAACAACAACCTGCGTCCATCATACAATAACTGAAAATAAAGGAAGGTGAAGGCTTCAATAATGTCGATCTGCTCAGGTCCACAAAACATTTTGACAGCGCTCTTTAGAAAGAAAATCAACAGTTTTGGAAATGCTACCATACCAGAATGAGCTCCATGGAATTAAATAATAATAAAAATAATAATTAGCAACAAGAATTGGCTTCAAATTAAGAAACTGAATGACATGAAGTTGGTTGGAGTTTCAGGCCCCAACTTACAGGTGCCGGTCATAAAATTAGAATATAATGACAAAGTTGATTTATTTCAGTAATTCCATTCAAAAAGTGAAACTTGTATATTAGATTCATTCATTACACACAGACTAATGTATTTCAAATGTTTATTTATTTTAATTTTGATGATTATAACTGACAACTAATGAAAGTCCCAAATTCAGTATCTCGGAAAATTAGAATATCAATTAAGACCAATGCAAAAAAAGGATTTTTAGAAATGTTGGCCAACTGAAAGGTATGAACATGAAAAGTATGAGCATGTACAGCACTCAATATTTAGTTGGGGCTCCTTTGGCCTGGATTACTGCAGCAATGCAGCGTGGCATGGAGTCGATGAGTCTGTGGCACTGCTCAGGTGTTATGAGAGCCCATGTTGCTCTGATAGTGGCCTTCAGCTCTTCTGAATTGTTGGGTCTGGCGTATTGCATCTTCCTCTTCACAATACCCCATAGATTTTCTATGGGGTTAAGGTCAGGAGAGTTTGCTGGCCAATCAAGAACAGGGATACCATGGTCCTTTAACCAGGTACTGGTAGTTTTGGCACTTTGTGCAGGTGCCAGGTCCTGTTGGAAAATGAAATCTGCATCTCCATAAAGTTCGTCAGCAGCAGGAAGCATGAAGTGCTCTAAAACTTCCTGGTAGATGGCTGCGTTGACCTTGGACCTCAGAAAACACAATGGACAAACACCAGCAGATGACATGGCACCCTAAACCATCACTGACTGTGGAAACTTTACACTGGACCTCAAGCAACGTGGATTCTGTGCCTCTCTTCTCTTCCTCCAGACTCTGGGACCTTGATTTCCAAAGGAAATGCAAATTTACTTTCATCAGAGAACATAACTTTGGACCACTCAGCAGCAGTTTTGTCTTTAGCCCAGGCGAAACGCTTCTGACACTGTCTTTTGTTCAAGAGTGGCTTGACACAAGGAATGCGACAGCTGAAACCCATGTCTTGCATACGTCTGTGTGTGGTGGTTCTTGAAGCACCGACTCCAGCTGCAGTCCACTCTTTGTGAATCTCCCCCACAGTTTTGAATGGGTTTTGCTTCACAATCCTCTCCAGGGTGCGGTTATCCCAATTGCTTGTACACTTTTTTTTCTACCACATCTTGTCTTTCCCTTCGCCTCTCTATTAATGTGCTTGGACACAGAGCTCTGTGAACAGCCAGCCTCTTTAGCAATGACCTTTTGTATCTTGCCCTCCTTGTACAAGGTGTCAATGGTCGTCTTTTGGAATACTGTCAAGTCAGCAGTCTTCCCCATGATTGTGTAGCCTACAGAACTAGACTGAGAGACCATTTAAAGGCTTTTGCAGGTGTTTTGAGTTAATTAGCTGCTTAGAGTGTGGCACCAGGTGTCTTCAATATTGAACCTTTTCACAATATTCTAATTTTCCGAGATACTGAATTTGGGACTTTCATTAGTTGTCAGTTATAATCATCAAAATTAAAAGAAATAAACATTTGAAATACATCAGTCTGTGTGTAATGAATGAATCTAATACACAAGTTCCACTTTTTGAATGGAATTACTGAAATAAATCAACTTTGTCATGATATTCTAATTTTGTGACTGGCACCTGTAGTTGGTCATCTGTTGGCTCACTTCACATCAAATTTATGTTTAGGTGCCATCTAAGGAAAAAAGAATCAATTCAGTGGTCAGAGCCTTAAAAGAGAATGAAAACTTTCAACCACAGTAGCTCTCCAGGACAGGAGTTGGAGACTCCTGCATTAGAGGGTCAGCTCAAAGCAGAGCTGTCTTAACAGCATCATAGGTCCCCAGGCAAAGTAATGCACAGAGGCCCCGTTTTTGATAGCAAAACAAACATATACAGGCCTCAAAAACATTGTGGACTCCAGCCAATGCTCATTGTGCCCATACGTTAAGACAGCCTTGAGCTCAGGTTGAACAGTTTGGAGAAAAACCCAGAGAAGCGAAGTTCCATTGGTTTGGACATGTGCAGAGCAGAGATGCTGGGTATATTGGCAGAAGGATGCCAGGGATGGAGCTGCCTGGCAAGATGAAACGAGGAATGCCTAAAAGGATGTGCAGGTGGCGGGTGTGACAGCAAGATTCAGAGGGCAGGAAGATATGGAAACAGGTGATCCGCTGTGGCGACCCCTAATGGGAGCAACCAAAAGAAGAAAAAATAATTTCAGTTGGAAACTATGTTAAATTGGTTAAGTGACCTTTTTATGTTATACCATCGTTTTATATGTTACCACTGTACCTATCACAAAGCAATTCGCAGAACTATCAAGACACTCCAACATTTTGCAGCTTCACAGGTGGTTTTCAGTACTAATTTTGTTTTTTTTGTTTTTTTCAGCATGTCATTGAACCAGGGAGTCTCAGATAACAACTCGGGCACCCCTGGGACCTCTATGTCAAGACCACCAGTTTCTCTTGGGAGAAACCTGCCTGGAAGAATTGCATTAAACCCCCCGCCTCCTCCAGGACGCCTCAGCTCACTGAGATCCAGAGACCTTACTTTAGGTGGATTTAAAAAGGTAGCCTTAAAATGAATATACACTAGTCTTTAAGTACAGCAAAGTGTAGTACTAACGCGTGTACTGAGTGTAGTGAAACTGTTAGTCAAACATGCAAAATATCACCATATTTTAGTGCCATGATAAAAAAAGCCTGCATTAAAATACAGCCAAGAGAAAAACAAAATCATTCTATTTGAATAAGAAAAACTGGAAAACCCACTTCACCTTGCTTTTTTAGATCTTGTGGAGCAAGCAGTGCACGGGTATTAAGTTAGTTTCCAATTTACTTTTGAATTACTATACAACTGTTTTAAATAAACAGTAATTTTTGAACAACTTTATCTTTTCCAGAAAACCTTTACTCCAAATGTACATTCTGTTAGAAAAACAAAGGATGAGTAAGTACATTTGCATTGTTTTTATTTAAATTCTCCAGACATATGAAAGTCTGGCAATCAAAGAAATACCTTTAATTACTTAAATCTGTTTTTTATTTAAATGACTTATTTTTGAATTGCGTGGTACTTTTTTGATCTTCACAATAAAGATTTAAAGAAGAACCTCAAATAACTTCAAAAAGAGAGAAGAGAGACAAGGACGACAGACAGCGGGAATCACGTGGCAAAAAGAGGGATCGTCCACAAACCATTCAGTCTCATTCAATTTTTGAACAAGGTCCAGCAGACACAACCAGAAGAATGGGTAAAAAAATTATATCCTCAGTAAGATGTTTTAGTATGGTGATGTTTAATGTATGAAATACACTGTATGTACATTTTCATGTTTGTACAAAGGTAAATCAAAAAGTAAAGGCAATTTGAAAACTACGTGGTAGCCTCAACGGATAGAGGCTGACACATTCGCGATGGCTTTTGGGTAGATCAAACACGCACAGTGCAGTGTTCTGCCTTTAGTCTAGTTTAAGCCACGGTCAAATGAATATGGACAGTTCTCTGCAGGATTGCACTGGTTGTTGGACAACGGGGCTGTAATGAGATTTCTTTGGGCAGAAGGAGTGAACCCTGCTTAAATTCACCGAAGGATGTTGGCTTGTGCAGATCAGTAAGCTGTTTGGGTACCCATCTTGTGCAAAGTGCAGATCTGTAGCTGGTATCCAAATGTTCAACAACAGCAGATAATGTAATCCGGTTGTCTCTGATGAAGGCGTTCACAATGTCAATGTGGGCTTGTGTGCGTGATCATGGTTGTCGACCAGAGCAGGCTTTGTTGGTTACTGCTTTAAACTTTTCTACCAATTCATAAACTTTTCATTAAGCTTACTGTTTACACTTCTGTACAGAGCTAACATACTTCAGTGAATTTTAGCAAGTTTCACTCCTTCTGTCTAAGGAAATCTCACTACTGCACGTTATTTAACAATGGTACAATCCCACAGTGCAGTGTCCATGTTCATTTGACCTCGGCATTAATTAAAGTAACCGCAGAGCTCTCTGCTGAGCATGTTCAAACTACTCCTGAACCATCGAGAACATGTTGTATTGCGTCAGCTTCAATCCACTGCAGTTACTGTGCAATTTTCAAATTGCCTTTTTGATTTACCCTCATACTACAAGTACCATTTTGCCACACATTAGTTAACTTGCTTGGTGAATTTGTTTTCTTAAAAGATGGGTGACAAATTACTAATTAAATATAAAAATAAGTTCTATGAGAAAAAAAATATTGCCTCATGATATACAACTTTAAAAACAACTGAGGTTGGCATGACTACATTTAAAGACTAATTCAAAGAGTAAACTGTTAACAACATCAACATTTATTTATATACCTTTAAAGTCTCAATGTCATAGAAGATTTCAGTATATATAAATTGTTATATTTGATAGTAATGTAAAATATGAGACTCAATCCAGTTTACAGTCACAGGTGACAGAGCAAGAACCAAACTGGGATGTGATTTTAGTCCATGCCAGGACAGATTCACACATTCATTACTCTTTTTGACTACTTTATAACAACAAATTAAATGTGCATGTATGGGAAGTGCGATGAAAACTAAATATCTGGAGGAATACAAATATGTATCCCTGGTTTTTTGTTTCAAATTATCAATGGATTACAAGTCAGTAAATTAGTTACATACCAAATATACTATCCAAATTGTCTCAACGGAGTCCTCATTTACCCAACCAAAGAATACATTTACTAATAACTAATTAATTTTAAAATGAAAAAGGAATTAAAAAAATCCTTGGGAGTCACAATAGTTAGGAATGATCAATTGTTACTTGGATTATTTTAATAATTTCAATTTTTATAAGTTAGTGGAAAAATTCCTAGGAGCCCTCAGCTAATGAGTGATATATTACAGGCATGTCAAACATGCGGCCCGCAACAGAAATCAGTGCGGCCCGCATGACAGATCCTAGTTAGCACTAAACTTGTGTACAAAATGATTACTATCGTTTGTGATTGAATCATTCTGCATCTTCGACGTTACTTATTGACTTTTCTTACTTCTGCCTTCTGACAAAAGCACGTTTTCCCATGGCATTACGGTACCGGAAACGTCATCTCCTAGTATAGTTGCAGCCGTGAAGTCACAACTGAAGTGCTAGGCTGCGGTCTCGGCCCACTACTGGGCCGCGAGAGAACTGCTAGCAACGGAGACTCACTCAGTGAAGGGCTACAGCAAAAAGGCTGCCCCCTTCACTGAGGACACTTTTCAGAACGCTAGGCGGGCGGGGCTTTGCAGCGACACAGAAAGGGGAGAGAGAGTATTATAACAAAGTATTTTTATGTTTCTGACAGTTTCCCCATATGACACGAGTCCACAGAAATCTCTTTACTACGAAGTACATTCAGTAGCAGATACTTTCATTACAACAAAGTGACCTTGAAATGCTTGAATGAATCATCCACAGAGCAGTTAGTTCTGCGGTCACAGCTCAGTTGTGGACATTTGCACAACGATCCCCAAACAGAAACACTGTAAAAAAATGTTCTTTCTTAGAACTTTCCTCATACTGTTTTTTTGCTGTTTTTGTTTTGTGTGGTTTTAAGTGATACATTTTCCTTATTGCTCGTCAACATTTGAAAAACATCCATTAGAATTTAACTCATTATCACCCTACTATAGAAACGGCATACTTGTTATATGCAAAAAAGCAGAAAAATCTCGGGTTGCAAACGTATGCGAACTGCTGCATTCGAAGACGCAGAAAAAGCCGTTTTTATGTGGTTGCAGTGATGCTTGTTCAAGAAACATTCCTATTAATGCAGCACTCATTCAAGAATATATGAGGTTTTTAAACTCTCTTGGGACCCGGACAATCAATCTCACATGTGGCAATAGCGCTTCGGTACGCACTTCAGCGTGTCGTTCCCGTTGAGTGGGGTGGGATCCCAGATCCCAAAAGAGTTCAGAAACCTCACAATATGAAGAAGAAGAAAAGGATAATTTGGCTTCTGATTGATAACGGTACTGACCACAACATGCTTCCGCACTTAGATAATGTTCACGTTGAATTCCTCCCACCCAATTGCACGGCAGTGCTTCAGCCATTGGATTTGGGCATCATTCGCACCCTGAAAATGTATCATCGCAAGGAAACGTTGAGAAAAATTCTCGTCAGCATAACTTGTAGACAGGAGAAGATTAAAATAATGCGAAAGAAGCTATTGAAGCTGCTTCCATTTCCAACATCCTATCTTTGTGATGCACGTTTTGTGCAGTGACAGCAACCAAAACGAGATTACGGAGTATACTGAATATAAGCAACACACTTCGTGTGTCACTGTCTTCCATCCTCCCCAGATGGGATCGTCTGGTTGCAAGAAAACAAGCTCAGGGCTCTCACTGATTCTGCATTATGGTAAGCTGTATAATTTCTATTACTAAATTATAACTTAATAATAATAGAAATGTAATGTAAATTGTGTAAACAACTGCCCTACGAACCCACCCATAATCACCCCATAAACTCCATTCTCCAACAACCCACCGATCCCTGGAAAAATTTGCTTCTAGTAAAGCGGTCCTTGGTGTCAAACAGGTTGCGGACCACTGGGCTACACTACTGGCTGGGCTGCTGAGACTGGCCACTGAGAACTGACCATCACAAGTAGTAATAGCTCGCATATTTTCACGTTTTTTTGCTCTAGTTTTATGCAATTTTGTGCTAGTATTGTAACGAACAGTGCAGACTACAGCTGAAGATCTGAAGTGGGCGCAAGAGGTTGGTGAGTTGTTTATTAACAAATTTTTGATTTTGAGTTTGTATAATTAGTGTAGGTCAGGGGGCTTTTTGCATATTGGCTTATTTTACAATATAAACTTTGAAGTAAACTTAGTAAAGTAAAATTTGATTTTTGGAGGATTTGTTTTCCAACTTGTATTACTGAGCAATGAATTCAGTGAGCGTTCGTGCGATTTCAGTTCTCACGAACAGGACTTTGTGCTGTTTACGTCACCATACTCTTACAACATTGAGAATGCGCCTGAGAATATCCAAATTGAATTGATTGAACTGCAGTCAGATTCTATTCTGATAGCAAAATACAACGAAGTTGGTGTGCCAGGCTTGTATGCTTACCTGCTACCCTCGTATGTGCAGATCCATAAGTTGGCACCGAAGTACTGTCTATGTTCGGAAACACTTACCTTTGTGAGCAATTGTTTTCGTTAATGAAAGCTACCAAAACCCCACATCACTCAAGACTTACTGTCGAGCACCTTTCATTTCTCATAAAAGTTGCAGCAGCACAAGATTTCAAGTCTGATATTGACAAACTGGTTACTAACAAGAGATGCCAAGTGTCGGGACAAAAGAAATAAATCTCACACTGTAAGACTCCTATATAAGCAATGAATATAATAATATAAGGACCTAGCTAAGAGGCTAAGACTCTAATTGTACGCTGTTGTACGGAGATTGTATGGAAATAAATTGCTTTTCTTTAAACTTTAAGTGTTACATTTTTTAAAGTTTTCAGTATTGGAAAGAAAGCTACAGTAACTTTGTATAATAGTATAATAGTATTTGTTACAGTGCGGCCCGCTGACGCACGTATGGCAGTCGAAGCGGCCCACCAATGGTAGTGAGTTTGACATGCCTGCACGAATGGCTGAATCTTACTGAATTAAAAAATCACAGATCATAAAAGAAATCAGTTAAAGACTGCAAATAAAATATATAATGCTTACAAAAATACAGTTTCTGTAAGTGCGTGACAGTGAACACTAACAGCGTGTCAAAAGTTAGTCAATAGTTTTTTTACGTATTTATAAAATAAGCAGTATGTGGCATGCATAGAAGTAAATCACATCTTTTTTGTTGTATTGGATGATTTATATTTAGCATATTAAACACCATCACAAAACAGTGAGGTGATAAACTGCTGAATTAAAGTTACAGGCTCTCAATTCCAATTTCAAAATTTTATTTAAAATGTGAATATTACAGGTTGTATGTAAAGCATATTATTGCCATGACAGAACACTGATCATACTCTTTAATTATTGTTCTGCAGGTAGTTGGGACAGTATTGAAGTAAATGAAAGTGAACCACCCCAAGTTTTAAAATTTATTAAAAAAGAAACACATTTATTAGAAGATGATGCAAATGAAATTTTACACAAGCTAAAACGTGATAATGTAAGTTACAAAATAATTTTTTACTTACAAATAAAATCCAGCATCTTGCTTTTTGTCATTTCAGTTTTAAAACCAAAGACAGATAGTGTCTTTAGAGCCGACCTTTAGAAAATCAGTAATTGCATTGTGTTTATATTTTTTGCTAATGAGAATTTTTATAGGAAGGTTATATTTTTGTTTTGGTTTATTTTAAATATTATCTATTCATATCTTAAACAGCTTGTCTAAGTCATGATGAAATAAAATAGTGCCTTAACAGAGAGCAGGTAGAACCTGGCTTCAGAGATTTTCCATAATTATGTTTGGGACTGACATAGACACTTGAAATGCTGTGATTAAACTATGATTAAATATATAATTGGAGAAACTTACACAATGTTTGTGTTTAACCTTGATACTTAAAAAGAGATTCCCTCACAATAACATTCCAACTGAAGCATTTTACCTGTGTAGTTTTAAGAGAGGCAATTTAAAAGTTATCTCATTTTAGTGTGATTAGTTGGGCATACCGCCCTTGAAGCCTCATCCAGCTTCTTTTTAATGCCAAACCATTGCACACTGGTAGGACTAAGGGGACAGGGGTAAGTCTATTAAAGAGGTCAAATCAATCCCTTGTAGCTCCCCCTGGTGGCACTCAAGAACCCCAATAAGACTATCCTATATGACAATTCCCCAACTGCCCTGCGGATAGTCCTATGGGTGTGCCAGCAATGTTATGCTGCCATAATGCGTACAGAGGAAGAATATAACTTTGGGCAGCAGACACCTCTTGTCCTTCCATTGTAGCTTCCCTTTATGGCCAAAGCATAATCTCCATCCTAGTCAGAACACCTGTCCATCCCACACGGCACTCACTCTACTTAACTTTATGTGAACATGTATACCCAGTGCTAGGTGCTTTTCAAAATGGAGAAACAGAGCTTTTTCCTTTTACCTTCCCATTCCATAATCTGTACTGTTGCTTCTCTGGTATCTGAATGTAGGCATGCTGCTATAAACAGGACACCTATATTTGTTACTACCTATTGCTTTTAAGCTCAGGCTATTTACTCTGATTTCTAAAGGCTGCCCTAAGATGCTTCCTTCAAATTGGACTAATAGAGTAAAAACAAATTGTATAATACAATATTTTGTGTATATATTTATAGATTCACACCCACAAACATTTAAACCCTGCTTCAATATTTTTGTGACTGTTCTCAACTGTTTAATATTTTTTTAAATTACTAAATATTACAAATGAGAAATCTACAACAGATGAAAATTAACAGCAATTAAAGCAACTATTATTTAATGTTTAATTTTTTAATGTTTTCATTTAAATGACTGATGTAGCTGGAAAAGAAAAACATTTCTTTGGAGTGTAAAAAAAAATACAAATTTAAAAAGGCAAATGCAAAGAGTCTATTTTAAATTTACTTTGGCTTTACCATGTAACTCAGTTCAGAGAAAGATAACTTGTATTCTCATATAAATTTATTTGTATTGTCATATACCAGTAATCACAAAAGTGTTATCTAGATTGTCAATGAAAATACACTTATTGTTTCTTTGTACCACTTTCTGTAGTTTTTAGATGATCCAGGTCTTAAAAACGACTCAAAAAACCGGCCAATCCAGCTCCCCCTAGCACAGTCAAGAGATCTGTTTGCAGCAGATGAAGTCACTTTAAATAGTAAGTCTAATAAACCAAAAGGAAATATTGAAACTTGTTTAAAAAGAGTTGAATTTTTCACTTGAAATGAAAAGCATTGCTATGAATTACTTTAAAGTAGAAAAACGTGTAATATAATCCATCCATCCATTAACCAACCCGCTGAATCCGAACACAGGGTCACGGGGGTCTACTGGAGCCAATCCCAGCCAACACAGGGCACAAGGCAGGAACCAATCCTGGGCAGGGTGCCAACCCACCGCAGGTGTAATATAATGGAATAATCTATTTTCTATCATTTCATGTTAATCAATATAATTAAAACATCATACAGAACTTCATTAAGAGGACAAATGGATAGATGGGTGTAATTTTAACTTAGCTATAAGACAGTGCATCACACTTCCAGTAAATCGTGATCATTGTTTTTCCTTAACTACAAAGAATGACATTCTCTGTTAACGTTACAATATAAGGCATCAACAAAAATTTGATTGAATCCCTGCAGTTTCTATACTAAAATGAACAATCTATTCATATTCTAGCATGCTCTATTTGAATATCAGAAAAGATCTGTAACATATAGAGTATTAGGTTTATCGTACTAAAATTTATACAAGTTTTTTTATTTACTTTATTCTTAAAGGGGAGTTTCAAGCTACCACCATGACTGATGTTACAAGGTCAAGAGCATATCTACAGAAAGTTCACCAAATTAGGAAGGGCTTTTCAATCACAAATCAGCCTCAGCCAACTATAGCAGAACTCTTCCAGAAAATGAGTTTATCTACTGAAGATGAGCTCTTGTTCATCCAACTTCCAGACACAATCCCTGGACAGTCAGCAACCACCAGTGAAAAGATTTCTAAAACAGAGACAAAAACTGAAGAAAAGCATTCACTGCCTTTTAAAAGTCATGTAAGCTACATACATCTGTGACTTGCATTATTTGTGTAAAAGTCAGATTTCTACTTTTTGATAATCTTCAATTGTGCAGCTTAAACTCACAAAATAGATAGATAAATATAATGTATCTATATTAGAATCTCTAGATGAAGAGGTATTTTTGAAGACACCAGTTTTAGTGCTAATTAAAAGCATCTTAGTCTTATCCAAGTTACTAAGTACATTATGTAATCACAAAGTATAATTTCTTTTATTCATGGCATGTACACAATATGTCAATATATGAATGGTAAACCTTTTCTTAAATGAATTGTGAATCTTTTCTTCATTTAGATCATGTATGGAATAATCCCAAACACCACAGAACCAACCACCCACCCAGTAAAAATCAATAATAGAATGGTTTGAGGTTAAGCATGCAAATATACAGTAGTATTTTCTAAACAAAACAAAATACTGCTGATCAAGTACTGCTATGCATTACAAGATGTTTTCTTTGTTTTTTAAGGATACCTTAAAAAATGAAAATACACCAACTTTGGCTGACTTCACCGAGGGCCATATTGGTAAGATTCAAATCAGAAAATCTGGAAGAGTACAGCTTGTCTTGGGGGAAGTTGCACTGGATGTTTCTGAAGGAGCAGCTTTCTCTTTTTTACAGGTATTTCTTACATAAGAGAATCAAATTTGAAGAAAAAATAATTTTCCTCACCCAAATCATTCTAGGCAAGCTTACAGAAAAATAAACGAAAACTGTCCAAACAGCAACAAATTTAAGGCAGAACCTTGCATTTTGCATCACACTGAAGAGGCCCAGAGGATAACCCTCATATCATGCAGACTATACAACTGTCACTCAACCTAAAGACACCAGATGTTTAGGAGATGAAAACACAATAATGAAAAAAAATATAAAGATTTACAAAATCTGAACAAATAGGACTGGCAAATCATTAACTGCATGCTTTAATGTGGGAGTGAATATTTGACAAACACCAAATTATTATTTTTTTTCTCCCATATTATACTTGAATACCAGTGAACTCAACCACTTCAGAATTTTCTGATGTAATTAACTGAAAACATTGGAACACAGCAAATGTTAATAAAGACGATGCTGACCCGCCTTTTAAGGCGACCGACTTTTAAGTTAACCACTTCTTAAGGCAATTCAATATGTAGATCAATTTGATATTTTATACAAACTCATTAATTTGGTTATATCGCATTTGAGCGGTATTACTTTAATACTCGTAGTTTGTTATTTTTGTGATGAAATGTAAACTTTTTTTCTATATTGAGGTCGCCCTTTTGAACCCCCCTGATATTTACTACGCGGTGAGGCATTTGTACTCCATCAACATTAATTATTTCCAGAGACATAATTTTGTCTATTTTTCCAGCGCATCACGCACAAAAGCAAGGGAATGATGGGAGCACCAGAACTCTGCTCACATCATGTCGCTTCGTACCGCAAGCTGCAAGTAGTAAGTCTACCTCTACGCTTTCTACTCACGGGACGGAAGGACAATCCAGACCGCTTTTATGTAGTAAGAAAGAAGAAGAAGATATCGCACAGTCTGGAGTAGAAAATCATCTTTTACCTGGAAAAACGAAACTACAAATCCCATCGTGCATTGCAAAATGGACGGGGCGTGTGTGAAACTCAGCGCTTGCGTAGCACTCACGGGACGGAAGGACAATCCCGACCGCTTTTATATAGAAGGATGATATACAAAGATTATATTTTAGTTTAATATACACCCTGAGGGAGTTATATTGAAAAATATGTATTTTGGCATTCTGGAGCCAAAGTTAATAATTTGTTTTTTTTTCTTTTCAGCAACTGGTTTCCATTCGTCTGTCTGAAGGACGTACAGGAGACCTAACTATACTTGGCAATGTAAAACACAAGCTTGTATGTTCTCCAGATTTTGAAGCACTTTTAAAGGAGGTGAACTTTGCATCACAGACAAATTCAAGAATATTGTGAATTTGGTGGTTACAAAGAACTTGTGTGTAATTTATGTATGTAGTTGTTTTAACTGTAAATATCAAATGTTTTCCTTTTAAGCACTGTCATTTTCTTTTTTAATT
Source organism: Polypterus bichir lapradei (assembly GCA_026402145.1). Taxonomy (NCBI): domain Eukaryota; kingdom Metazoa; phylum Chordata; class Cladistia; order Polypteriformes; family Polypteridae; genus Polypterus; species Polypterus bichir. Next base: position 49,770,664 of record JANRMT010062813.1, on the reverse strand, counting down.
TATTGCTGTGTTGCATTTTGTTAATGATCTTTGATGCAATAAAAGATTGTTGTGTTAGAAAGTACAGCATTGAAGACTATATTTATTTAGTTTTAAAAAGTACAAAATATAAACTGATTGGCGGGGAGTTGCTTTTTCCTTACACCTTGCAATATAAAAAAAAACATAACATGATACTTCGAAAAGTGTAATGCACTTTGCAACCCCTTTATACTTTTACCTTTCCTTCATCAACAGTTCAACGCAGATTACATCCCCACATTATTTTACTGCTCCAAATGTACCATGGTATCTAGTTTACATCCTTGTCAAAACCACATAAAATATGGAATGTGGCACATGACATACTGACAACTGATGTGAAAAATTTCTTACTTTTGGAAAACATGTACAATTCCTTCAAGTTCAATATTGATTCACAGTTTAAGTAAATACAAGGAAAATACATTTAGTTATTTGAAAACATAAATCTGGAGGGCATAACTATGGAACTCCTTTTTGCAGAGTTATTCCTCCCTCTTTTTTGCTTTCTTTGCCCTTTTTGCTCTTGCTGCAGATAAGGTAGGTTTTTTGGATGTTGTAGGTCTATCTTTAGTTTTCCGTTTCTGGAGTTTGGCCTTTGTCTTTGCCCTTTTTGTATGTTTTGCTTTTACAGATGTAGATATGTACTTCCGTACAAGGTCTTCCCGTCCAATTCGAATCATATGATCCTCCCAAGACTTGATTTCATTTTTGTAGCGTATTTTGTCATCTTCTGCAAGTCGCATATAGCCCTAAATTATAAAAAAAAAAAAAAAAAAAAAAAAAGATATCTTATTGCTTATACTTTTTTGCTGAATTCTATAGTAACAATACAAATAAAATGTAAACTTCTTGTTAAATACATTCTTCACATTCACAAAATTTTGGCCAATTCACTTAATTAATGGAATTTCAGGTTCAAGTATGGTGTACCACAGATACACATTTCCTTCAAAACCAAATTTCCTAAATGTTTTCAAAACAACTCTTAAATACAACACTCGCCTGTTTTTGAGATGAATTCAATCTCACCCATTCATTAAACAAGCCCTTCATCTTCTCCTAAAAAGACAAAAAATACCAATATTATTCCAAATATGAATTTATTTCATTATGTAAATGTCACTTATAATAAAAGTAAGCTATAAATATCTGAAGAAAAGTCCTGTAAAAATAGAACAATAACCAACTGCAATTCTAACCCAGATGCTAGATCAGAAAGATTGCACCTCTAAACTATGTGCAGCCATTTCAATCACAGATAAATGTTTGCATATTAACAAAACCTTTTTTTTCATACTACTACAATAAATATATTTATTCTGTATCTTATCACTGTTTGTTTATAAAGGCAACAAAAATATTCCACTTTAATATACTGTATAGAGGTATTGCAACTTTACAGACAACCATTGCTTATTTGTTTATAAATATAGGCAAGATTGCCTAAAGGTTTTTACAGATAAATTGGGATTAATTAATACCATTCTATTTTTCTGAGACAAACAGCATTTTTGGTTAAAATTATTTAATACCTGTAATGAAACTCCTTTAGCCTCTACAAAGTGTTCAGCCATAAAAATGTTAAATGCTGATCTTGGTCGTTTAGGCTTCCCAAGCACTGTTAACTCCTATAAATGTAAATAAATTATTGCTGAATAAGGATCTAATAAATTAACATCAACAATATATTTTCAATAAAAACAGCACTATTATTCATACACTTTTAAAATTTGGTTAATTTGCTCTCTTTTATTCAAATTTTTAGTATACTTAAAAAGATAAACAATCCAAAAGACATTCTAAAGGATTCTAAAGCTGACAGAATTGAGTATCATTGTCTAGAAAACGCTCATGTGAACTTGAATTACTTTTTGCATTCTTAGATCATTTGTAAATTATGGCAAGGATCCTTTGTTATCTTAAAAGTTCTTTAATTTAGTGTTTGTGAATAAATTATATAATATTTTGAACAAACAGAGACACTCACCCTCTTTCTTCTCATTAATTTTCTTTTAACTCTTTTCTGACGTTTCTCCTCCTTAAATGCAGCTGCCTGGGCTGGAGTTAGCTGTGCATTAAATTTTTCTATATCTTGTTTATATTTTTCTCTAGCTAAAGTTGCTGCCTCCAGAAAAGGCTGAATTTAGAAATAAAGAATGTCAATAACAAAAAAATTCAAACACTATACAATTCAGTTCAGTTCAACACATGAATCCTAAGAGTACTGTCTTTTTTTCAGCAGAAGAAAAGCAATCTCTAAATTTACTAGTGTAAAAGACTATGCATATTGAATGTATTAAAGTTTTGAATATGTGATGAAACACACACACATATATTATATAAAAGTTTACCTTTTTCTGGTCAGGTGTCATTCCTCTCCATTCTTGTGCAATTTTTTTTGTAATTTCCACAATTCGTAATGCTGGAAAATGTACATATTTTTAATTTATTGAGTTTTCATATAAGTTTCATAAACATTTATATTTACTTTATAAATTCACTTTTCAATCCATATTTTTCTATTGCAAAACAATGATAACCTAGCCCATCCCAGAAGCACTGGGCACAAGGCAGGAGCCAAATTTGTACAGGATGCAAGACCATGACAGAAATCGCTTAGTACCACCCACTCTCACTCAGAACAGCTGTCAGTTAACCTAATATGCACATCTTTGGGATGTGCCCATTACTTTGTCAGAAATTAGATGGCGACATATCACTCAAAATACTGAAAAATGTTGTAAACCAAAACTAAATAAAAAGGGGCACAGTCTCTGGTTATGCTTGGTCAACAGACATTTTTTGACTTGTGGCAAAATGTGATGTTAACTAATGACATCAGATCCCTCAAGTGTGTGATTCAGTACTGTACTTGCTGCAACCTGTTAAAAAGGTAAAAAATTACTCCTCGCTGAGTCCTTATAGGAATACTCAACCCAAAAGTGGTATTTTATTATGTTAATTACATGACAACTTTGAAGTGGTGGCCGAGAAAAAAATGTAATCTCATGTTTTCATGCAGAATGTAAAGGAAGAAGCTTAAGATATAATACAGTAGACAGCAGTATCAACCTGTGCTGCACAATGGTAAACAATCTAAAAAAATGAAACGCTGTCTTCAGTTTAAAAAGTCATTGCCAGGAGGCTTTAGGATTACAGCGCATATAATTCAGGAAAAAGTAAAAAAGCATGCTTTTTATACATTCTTATCAATGTCATATGGATTAAGTGACACCAGTAATGCAAACTGTTACTGTTTTTTAGTGGACTTTTTTTACACTGTTGCCATTGTACAGCACTGGTCACTACTGCCTTCTCTAATATCACAATTTTCTTTCAATTCTGCATGAAAACATGACATTTATTTTTCTTGACCACCACTTCAATGTACATGGGGCAAGTAACAATTTTTTTTTGGTGGACTATAAGGCATTCTACAATGTCAGAAGATGACCAGTTCTGAAATTGTAATGTCTAATAACAAAGTATATCTAATACGTACTAATGTGCAAAAATAATCTAAAAATACATCTAAATGACAAGCATAAAATGTTTTATGAGGACATAATACCTGGATATTGTTTTAATAGTATGGGCTGTTTCTGCATTGCATATCGGAGATATCCAGTCAGTGGTCTTTTGGGAGGATTTAAAGAACTTGTGCTGAAAGAGACTTTCTTCATCACTTCACAAGTACACCTGTAATAAAAAAAAGATTTTTGTAGCCAAAATAATTACAAAAGATATCAATACACGACCTCCGTAATCTTTCGGTGTTTTTTTTTTTATTTCTACCAGTTTTAAAAATAGCTAACACTCCCCCTAATTTATTACGAAACCTTTATATAAAAATTTGAATTGTTAGCAAATAACATATCTATTAACACTGAAGTTACGTTCATTTGCATTAAGAATGGGGAAAGGTAAGCTTATCAATAAACAAGATGAAGACAGGAATAAATATAAACGTGAATATAGGCATATTGTTAACAAAACGATTCCGTCAAGGCTGCAAAACACATGGGGCATAGTACAATCTTGAGAATGTATACACTTAAATATCAAGGGGACAGAAACCTGTCTTTAACAACGCTCAAAAAATCAGTATGCCACCGTTGAAATAAGTAATCTCTGACGAGGATAGGCCAATCAGCCCGACGTCTTGCGACACTGCTCGACTCGTGTTGTGATTACTGCCCTGGTCCGAGCCCGGTCTTAAAGCCACCCAGTGTGTTTACTTCACCCGCGATATCAGGCAAGCGCCGCGATAGCCCGTTACTACAACCACTCGACCGAGCCCTACGCAAGCTTTCATTTGTCAGAACATGACAAGAAAGAGGACGAGGATCGGAATTCCCAGACAAGCCGTTAATAATCACGTTTCACAGCAAAGCTCCGTGCAAAAGTCATTTTGTACATAATGTCGAAGAGGCACCACATTCACGACATTTGAAAATGACAGAAAAGTAGAGGAGCTCAGTGGGCACGTGTCGGTAAATGTCAGACTAAGTGGATTAAAATCCCAGTCTTTAGCTCGGGTGCCTGATGAATAATAACAATATCAAGACCCTTACCTTGTGAAGGACCGAGTGCTCAAGAAGCCAACAGCTTTCGAAAAAAACGCAGCTCCATTTGAAATTAAAGAGACCATTACTACTGTTTTAAGTAAACATTAAATATAAAAAGAGAATCAACTCTCCCTATCCTCTGTCCTAACCCCAGCGTACAAACTTTAGGCGCTTAGTTTTGTTATCATCCTCGTGCATTGTGGGTAAAGGTATCGGACGGAGGAAATTCGACTGTACATTCACGGCCGCACTTTCATCATCCGAACGTGCTAACCTGCCTGTCAACTGAGGTAAACATTTATTTTTTAAATCAGCCAGTTACCGCACTGGGTTATAATAACCAAAAACTGGTTTGAAAAACACTAACACAATACTAAAAACATTTTTGTAGTTCACTTCATAAGCACTGGGATGGTGAAATTAGAAATGCTATTTTTTCTTGTATAGTGATGCAGTTCGAATTTGGGATGAGCGCGATTCTATGTACTCTGAGAGCCCCCGGCAAAAAACACAAAAGGGGCCTTCCAACTCACGCTCCCCAGAGTCCCGACATTATTACAGCTATTCTAGCGCAAATCTAAATTAATAAGAGTCGTTTAGGTTAGATTTATTAATCCCATGGGGAAATTCAGATGCTGACCAACAAATGTGTATTTGATAAACACAAATCCTTTATTTTTATATTGCACAAAGCATATTATATAAAAAAAAAACAATACAATCAAAATAACAAGTATAGAAAATCAATAATAATAGAATAAATTAAATAAAAATCTAAAGTAAAAAGTACATAAAATGTAAAATGAAGTAAGGTGCAAATTGTAATAGAAACAAATACAAAATGCACATTGTACTATTTAAAAAATGAAGTGGACGTAATGGAATTAAAAAAAAAACCAACTGACTCGTAGTCGTAAAGTTATTACCGTAACTTTCAAAATTGCTGTAAAGTGTAGTCATTGCAGGGGTCAGGACCCACTATATATAAACATGTCCTCGGCAGATAGAGAACACATTAAACTTAGCTTTAGCACTGAGTTTGTCGTTGTCTGTTTCTGTGGTATCTTCTCCTATTCGGATGTCATCTTTTATTTCAACTGTAGTTTTTGTTTTACTGATGGATTTGATTTCTTTTTCACTCCAGATAAGTTGTCAGTTATTTTCCTCTGTTGCTGTCCAACATTCCAACAGTACGTTCAGAGTTTGTGAGATGCTCCTTCTGATTCTGCAGTTCAGTTCTAAGCCCCTCTAATTAAAAATGCTCAGGATAACATGGAGATACATTATTGAATCATCATTCCAGATTCTCTGCTACTTACCACAGGCCTTTCCTCCTCTTTTTTTCCCCACATTTTGCTTGCAGACATTTAAATCCTCTTCAAGATTTATGAAAATGGCTCTGATTACATTTAATGTTACTAAAAAACAGTGCTTATTACAGACATTCTCACAACAGAGATTGGGACGTCTTGGCACTGTTTCGAGTTGTGGTGGTGTTGTGTGTCAATGCTATGCTTCAATAGGTGGGCTGGGTTCCTACACATTTTCCTATTAAATACATACCAGCTTAGGCTGGGTGGAGCAGTGGTACATGATAGCAGTCTGACAGATCCAGTCTCTTGGGTTCAAATAGTCTGCTCACATGTTCTACCCATGTCTGCATAGGTTTCCTCCTCCAGTCCCAAAGTCATTAATGCATGTCCGGTTAACTGGTAATTCTGAATTGGCTGTGTATGTGAACAAATGAGGAGCCTTGAATTTGGTTAAGCAGGTTGGAGAACAATGTTATATTACAATTTTGATAGATAGATAGAAATAATTATTTCTAAAGGAAACTGCAGGTTTAGAACAAAAAACAAAAAAGACAAAGACAAGAAAGGCATAAATTTACATATAACAAGAAGTATAATAAGCCTACATATGCTAGCAAGGTGCCAATACACTACAGCAGAATGAAGAGTTATCTATAAGTAAATTAACAAAGTGTAAGTGTTTATTAAGTGCAATGTGATTGAAATTGCACATACTTATCAGTTACAATTTCACAGTTCAGATTGTCAGTCATTGGTACAGTATATTGCACAGAGCATCATTATCTGTTATGATGTCTGCTAGACCAGTTCAGTACCTCAGCTGAGGGGAGACTCTTTACAGAGGTTGATACCTGAGGGTATAAACAACCTCATTTGGTGCTCTTTGAACCAATGTAGGTTCTCAGTTTGTTACTAAATGTGCTCCTCTGTTTAGGCAAAACCTCATACACGAGGTGAGTGTCACTGTCCAGGACAGTAAGTAGTTTCTTTAATGTCCTCTCTTCTACCTCTTCCTCCAGCCTGAAGCTTGAAGATTGAACTAGCCTTTTTAATCAGTTTATTTTGTCTGTTAGCATCACCTGAAGGAACACCATTTCACCAGCACAATACCTTATAGAAAATTGCACTGGCCACTACAGACCCATGGAAAGCATGTAAGAGTGGTCTGCACACTCCAAATGACCTCAATCTCCTCAGGAAATAGAGGCGACTGTGACCCTTCTTTTATACAGCCTCTGTATTGTTACTGCACTTAAGCTTGTTGTTCAGCTGCACCCTGAGGTATTTGTATGTCCTTACCTTGTCCACATTTTCACCATCAATGAGAATCGGGACCAGTGTCAGCTTGCTTCTCCTAAAAGTCTACAATTACCTCCTTTGTCTTGCTGATGTTAAGGTTCAAGTGGTTCAATTATTTGCACCATTCAACACAGTCATTCAAAAGTGTACTGTATTAACTTTCCTGCCCACTGCTGATACACCCAACTGTGGTTGGGTCATTGTAAAATTCCTGAAGATGACATGATACATTGAAGTTGAAGCCATCAGGTGTACTGGGTAAACAGAAAGGAAGCCAGTATTGTTCCATGTGGAACCCATGGGCTACATATGACCATGACATGTACACAGTTTTTAAGCCGAACAAACTGGTCTACCAGTTAAGTATTCCAAAGTCCAGAACACAATGGTAGCATCAGCCCTCATTGACTGGAATGTCTTGTCCAGCAGTTTGGGTTGTATGTTGAATACACTAGAGAAATCAACAAACAATATTCTCAACCTGCCACCCGGTTTCGCCAGGTTGGAGTAGGCACTGTTCAGCATAAGGATGACAGGATTATCTACCACTATGTGATTCTGGTAGGCAAACCAAAGAGGATCCAATGCTGTTCTGACCAGGGGTTGAAAGCTAGGCATGGACTAGTCAATAGAATTTCCAATTTTAAATAAAGTGAGTCCAGTTGCACTATTTTAACAAATAATTGATTTTGAAATAAATGAACAGCAGAGATACTGGTGTGCTAATCAGTTAAGTGCTAGTTTGTAGAGATGATTTGTAATGAGAGGTCAGTACCACTTTGTGGAGCAGACAAGGTCACATTAACAGAGAAGACCCCTCATTTAGAAACCACACAACAGAGTTACCTGAAGAACAGTATTAAGCCGAGACTGACAAAATAATACAGCCTGCCAATAAACGCATTGCAGGCTTCGAATATTAATCAAATGCTATAGACTGTATTAATAACACTACTCAACATCAGAATAGTGTGCCAGCAAGCCAGATACAAAAGAGACAATGTGAGGATGACAACTGTTCACGCCTCTTGCCCCACCTTTTGACATGGATTGGTTATTTGATTACTTTTATTATGGCACGATTAAAGTGTGAACTCTGATCGAAATTACACATGGAGCTGCTGTTAAGCAAAATGCAATCTGTCAACATGAGTTAAAATACAATACATGTTTGCATTACATTTTACATTGACAATTAAACTGCATGCTGTAGTGAAATGCAAACGATTGTTGGCTTGGTACAGTTTTAATTAAGACGTGAAAAGACCTTGCTAAAATCAAACGTCCCACTTGCATATGTATTGAATTTCAATGTTTGTTAACATGTTGGGCTGCATTTAATTTTAGCACAAATAATCTTCCATACAATAGCATTCTTTGACACATTTCAGGTGAACAGTTTGTTGGCTGAAAGTGCTCATTGTTAGTGCGTCAGAGACAGAATGTGCAGCAGTGTTCATAATGGTTCGTTTTAATTCTCTTCTTTGTTACTATCTTTAGGAGGTCCAGAGTGCATCCCATAATAATTGAGACAGCCCTTGTAATTAGCTTGTTGGTTCAGTGGGCCTCTCTTGAAGTGATGTTACCAATCCAGCACACCACAGAGCAGAAAATCACACTGGCCATGACAGAGTTGTAGAATATGTTTTTGTCAACTATACAATTCCTGTGGGACATCCTGAGACTTCATGGGATCCCCTTGAGGGTGCTGTGCAAAGTGGAGGCAGAACCTCTGCATTTTTCCCAGTTGATTCTGGGGTTTATCAGAGGTGTGTTTTTGCTCCTATTCTGTTTAGTGCTTGCATAGATTTGGTGTTAAGCAAGGTCGTGGGGTCCAGCAGCTGTGGGATATCTGTTGGCCAAGAAAGATTCACTGGTCTTGACTTTGCCAACGATGCTGTGATCTTCGAGGAGTCAATGGAGGATCTGGGGCTCTTGAGAGACTGAGCGAGGAGTCTGAGTGTGTGGGCTTGCGAGTGTCCTGGATAAAAACCAAGATCCAGGTCTTTAATGTCCTCTTGGGCACAGCCATCAGCAGTGTGTCTGTTTGTGGAGAGATTGTTGACCTTGTCGAGAGGTTTACTTACCTCGGCAGTGACATTCATGTCTCTGGTGACTCTTCCTATGAAGTCGGTAGACGGATTGGAAGAGCAACGGGGGTCAGGAGGTCACTGGGAAGGGTGTATGGCGCTCCCGATATCTATGCAAAAGGACGAAGGTCCAGACATAGATGCTGTCCAGTGACCTGAGACGGTGACTGGACTCCTTTGGTACTGTGTCACTTCAGAGAATCCTTGTGTACCGCTGGTTTGACTTTGTGTCGAATGAGCGGTTGCTCACAGAGTCCCAAATGAGGCACATTACCTTCATTGTGAGGGAGCATCAGTTACAGCACTACAGCCATGTGACGCGATTCCCCGAGGGTTATCTGGCTTGCAGGATCCTCACTGTTGAGGACCCGAGTGGCTGGACCAGGTCAAGGGAAGGCCCACGTATCCCCAGGCTGTGGCAGATAGAGGGTCATTTTTGGAGGGTGGGACTGGACTGCGTGTCTGCCTGAGGGGGTTATCAACCAGGATCCCGAGCTGTTTCGTCATGTTGTGGGTGTGGCAACACGCTGCAGCAGTGTATGCTCCCCAACCTGACCTGACCTGAACTATACAATTGCCTTGCATAAGAGTATATTCCCCGGTTATGCCTGTTTCTTGTCTTAAGCCCAATACTAGTTTCTAACTTCTTGTCTCCCTAGAACTGAGCTAATTAGGTTCAGTAAATTAGTAAGACTTATTTTGGGAGAATATCTCATTTTCAGCAGTTAAGAATCATGTTTGATTGGGTTAAAGATCTGGAAACTGACTAACTGTCCAGTCTAAAAACTTTACATCTTTTACCCCCGATTAATTCCATGGTTGCCTTGCCAGCACCAGCCTATGAATGCAGAGTCATTCCAAGGGTGATCGTTAAAGACAAGTGAGTTCAATGCAGAAGTGGGACTAGCTCATGACTCCTAACAGATGGAGAGGCAGGCTTTAGATCTTCTGCACCTTCCTTACTATTGCATTTGCAGAGATCTCTCATTGTCACATCCGTCACTAACACTTTGACTGCAGAGACTCATCCCTGTATTTGTTGTTTGTTGGTGTTAATGAGAGTTTTACATCTTAAGGTGCAGACTTTATAAAGATGCTGTATATTGTTACTCCTACACCTTGTTTGTGAAGGCTCCTGGTGATTTCGGTGGCAGTTGTTTCATAGTTTTCTTTGCAGACTTAATCATTTTTCTGATTGTAATGTTTACCAGTGGTTATTTCATTTTTCAGCATACTCCAAATTGTTGATCATGTTAAGCCCAGTATGTGATTGAATTCATATTTAGTGTTATCAATCAAATTGCTTACTGTCCTTTCATGGATTCTCTAGTTTTCTTTTTATGGCAAGCCTACCTATCTTAAAAGTAAGAGCAAATATTCTGTGATGAATGACAACATTATGACAACTCTTATATAAAGTGAACAACTGTCAACTATCTCATAACGATAGTGCATGTCAAGGTCACGGGTGTATTAGGTGGTAAACTGACATTAGGTACCTGTAATTGACGTCTTAAAAGCAGAAGTTATGGGCAGGTGTAAAGACCTGAATGACTTTGGTAAAAGTCAAATCATTATGGCCAGATGACTGGGCCAGAGAATTTCTGAAATGGCAAGATTTGTGGGGTGCTCAGATGCACAGCCATGGTGATTATCTACTGACAGTGGTCCAAACAGCAAAATTCTACAAAATCGGTATGAACCAACAGAAAAGCTATTGTGGCACAAATTGCAGATGATTTTAATGATGGTTTATAGGAGTAATGTGTCATGACACAAGATATATCAAAATCTTCTGCATATGGGACTGCTTAGCCATAGTTAGTCATAGCATCCATATTAACCCCCTGTCCCTGAACCCTTAACTACAATAGACATGAGAGTGTCAGAACTGGACATTAAATCAGTGGAAGAAGGTTGACTGGTCTATTGCATCATGTGGACAGTGGGTATTTGTGTGTCATTTATCTGGGGAATGGATGACATCAAGATTTACTGTTGGAAGAAGGAGTGGAAGGGTTGTGACATTTTGGCCAATGGTCTGCTGGGAAATGGTCTGGGCATTTATATGAACATTAACTTGACAGGTACCTAAATACCATTGCAGACCAGGTGCACCCCTTCATGGTGATGGTATTACTCAATTGAAGAGGTATCAGCCACACTGTGCACATTGTTCAGGAATGGTTTGAGGAATATAATCAAGAAACCAAGGTGTTGCCCTGGCCTCCAAATTCCCCAGATCTCAATCCAATCAAGTATCTGTGGGATGTGCTGGAACAACAAGTCCAATCCGCTGCAGCTGCACCTCACAACTTACAGGAGTTTGAGAATCTGATGCTACTACTGTGGTGCTAGATACCACAGGACACCTTCAGAGGTCTTGTAGAATCCATGCCTTGGTGGGTCAGATAATTTTTGGTGGCACATGGAGGAGCAACAGCATACTAGGCAGGTGTATTGTCACATCAGTGTACAACACTTCCTATCAACACATATAATAAGTGTTCATTAATATTACTCATCCATATTTCCATTTGCTGTAACTACTTGTACAAGGCAGAGTCATGGGGAAATGGAACCTACTCCAGCAAGCATCAGGTGCCATGCAGAAACATTCCTAGAATCCATAATTCTTATTTTACATGGTAGTTGTCGCTAAAAGCCATAAATAAAATAATTTTAATAAAACTTTGAAGTGGAAAGAATAGCTTATGGTAACTGAGAAGCAAGGTCAATCAAAATGAATTCACGCAGGCATCCCTTGAAAATCCAAAGCTCAGATACCGAGAGTTAGGACAAATGAATTACACAGCAGAGAAAGAAGCAGGGCTGTCTTAATGTATGGGCACAATGGGCAGAGGCCTGGGCCCACATTGTTTCTGATGCCTATGTATATTTCTGTTTTGCTATCAAAACAGGGGCCCCAGTACACTATTTTGCCCGGGGGCCTATGATGCTGTTAATACGGTTCTGGTAAGAAGAGCATCATTTTCTAAATACTCAAACAATGAGTGGGTTTTCTCCACCTGTCCAAAGACATGCAGGTTAGGTGAATTAGTGACACTAAATTGGCCCAAGTGGGTAGTTGGCCTGGGACTGGCACCCTGCCCAGGATTTGTTCCTGCCTTGTGCCCTGCGCTAGCTGGGACTAGTTACAGCTCCCTGAAGTCTTGGTCTAGATTAAGCAGCTTTGAGGATGAAAATAAAATATCCTCCCATTGAAAAGAGCGCTCCCTAAATCCTTTATATTCACCCACCCATTTTATAAAGTTCAGGGTCACAGGATGATGGAAACCAATCTTGAGCAAGCCAGACTTGCCCGATACTGCTGGGAAAAGTTCCAGCCCCATGACTATGAATTATATTCAGCACGTTTGGAAATGAATGGATGCTTATTATTCTGTGCTTGACTGATGCCTTTATCCTAGGTAATATACAAGAGCAGGATATATTTGTTTTATTTACATTCATTTATTATTGTTTTCCAATTACATCTCATGCACATCAAGTAGCTTGCTTAGGGTCAGTCACATAGTTACTCAGAGGTGGAAAATGAATCGACATCCCTATGGTTTCAAGTCCATTGCCCTTATTACTCATCTATACAGTATTTATACTGTTTAATGTCTCAAATATTTGCATTTGAGAATACTGTGGAGATTCCTTCCTGAGCATTCTCTTTTTCGGAACAGCCATCACTCAGCAAAGAGCCATGGGAAGCTTATCAAGTGGAGCTCTTTGGTATCTTATGATAACTAACTCAGGAGGAGAAGACACTTTGGGTTTGCATTTTCTATATATTTCAACCTTGTCTAGAGTCGAGTTTTTCATACACGACATGTAAGGTTTCTTCACAGTACAGTATTTTTCACAATCGTCAATAAATAGCTCTTTGGATTTTCATAGCTGGCAGGTTTCCAGATTAACTGTTCATATATTAGGATTCTGAGGAATTTGTGCCAGTTAGTACAACCACCATTAAAACCAGACCAAGTCTGAACAGCACCACTTGTTAAAGTGTTAAGATCACACGACACACTTTGAAATTAAAATGATTTGTCCTGATAAAATGTTAAAAGACAGCTGTTTGCAAACCAAATAAATCATTTGGGAGGCTAAAAAGTATAAGATATTATGCAGTCCAATTGTTTAGTTTGGCCAAAGTGGTGAAAAACCAGATCATGTTGAAGTAGGCCACATTGCACTTGAGGAAACAAACTGTCTCAGTGTTAAAACTGATGGACCACAACTGTTGACTAGATGAGCGTATCTAATCTAGAATCCCTCCCATAATGATTGGGACAAAGAAACATTTTTTAAACTAGGGTCTCTGCCCCCTGCTTGCTTCGCTCGCCCACCCCTGGGTTTGGTTTACCGGATATACAATTTAAAGAGATTGTTATTTTCATCGGAATTGTTACATATGCATTATTTTCACTTTTACTTTAAAACATTTGTAAAAACAATACTGTACTTGTCCTTTATTTCCATCCTCAGGCGTGGTTAAATCTCTTTCTCGCAGGATGTATAATACTGCTCATATTGTGAAGGGGAGAAGCGGTTGGATCATCTGCTGGCTTGTTGCTGCTGGCAAGCTGCGTATTCTGCTTGTCGCGCTGCGCGTCGATCATTTACAAGCCTGTACAACAGCTGTCCTTTTGCCACTTTGCATCTCTGCCACTCGTGTTGTGAATGGGGGCGGTAGGAATGGTGGGGGGGGCGGGTGGGGACGGGACTGGTTGGCTTTTCGCATACTAAAGCGTAGCAGTCGGATCATCTGCTTGCTTGCTGCTGCTGGTGAACTGCGTCTTCTGCTTGTTGCTTGTCGTTGTTTTAAGAGCTGGGAGCACATGTAGCGTGTCTGCCAAAAGCATTCCAACAACTGCTAGGTTAGATGTCCTTGAACTTGTTTTACACGTCTCATTGCCTTGTCTCGCGTGACGTTAAATTGTCTCTCACGGGACGTCAAATTGTCTTCCGAGAAGATCACATCTCGTCTCCCTAGTCTCCCTTCCAAGATTTTTTTTTTCTATAATAGAGAGATGTACTATTGTTAATCTTTAAGGGGAAATTATATTTTTGCATGACCTTTGGGGGTCAGATCGCAGGGTCAGCCATTGTGTAGCACCCCGGAGCAATTTTCAGGTTAAGGGCCTTGAATTAGCCCTCGGCTCTACACTTTAAAATAACAAATCAAACAATTTGGATGGGATAAAAGTGCACACTGCAGACTTTCATTTAAGGGTATTTGCATACATTTGGGTCACACCATGTAGAAATGACAACACTTTTTGCACATGGCTCCCCATTTCAGGGCACCATACTGTTTAGGACAATTGATTGTGGTTACTCACGTGTGTTTCATTGCTTCATTAGTGTAGCTATAAGACACCTAGACTTGCTTCCACCTACAGGCAACATTTGGAGTGTGTAATTGCCATTGCTCAACATGAGGACAAGAGCTGTGCCAATGAAAGTCAAAGAAGTCATTATGAGGCTGGAAAACAAGAAGAAAACCATTCAAGCCATCAGTAAAACCTTAGGATTACCTAAATTAACTGCCTGGAATATCATTAAAAAGAAAGAACACATTGGTGAGCTCACTAATCGCAAAGGGACTGGTAGGCCAAGGAAGACCCCCACTACTGATGACAGAAGAATCCTCACTATGGTAAAGAAAAAGCCTCAAATGCATGTCTGACAGATCACAAACAGTCTTCAGGAGGGAGATGTGTATGTGTCAGAGACAACTATCTGCAGAAGACTTCAAGAACAGAAATACAGGAAGATGCAAACTACTAGTTAGCCACAAAAACAGAATGGCGAAAGAGTACTTGAAAGAGTCTGCAGAAGTCCTAAAAAAGGTCTTGTGGACAGATGAGACAAAAATGAACCTGTATCAGAGTGATGTTGAGAGCAAAGAGTGGAGATGAGAAGGAACTGCCCGAAATCCAAAGCAGACCACCTAATCTGTTAAACATGGTGAAAGGGATGTTATAGCTTTGGCATGTATGGCTGCCTCAGGTACTGGCACACTTATCTTCATTAATGATGGAACTGCTGATGAGAGTTTTACAATGAATTGTGAGGTTTATAGAAACATCAGCTCAAGTTCCAGTAAATGCCACTAAACTCATTGGATGGCACTTCATCCTTCAACAGGATAATGATCCATACATACTGCAAAGTCAACTCAGGAGATTTTTAAAGCTGAAAAATGGAAAATTCTTAAATGGCCAAGCAAGTCACCCGATTTTCTGTAAATCCCATTGAGCATGACTTCCATATGTTGAAGAGAAAACTTAAGGGGATCAGTCCCCAAAACAAGCAGGAGCTTAAGATGGCTGCATTAGAGGCTTAGCAGAGTATCCCCACAGATGATATGCAGCGCCTGGGGCCTCATGCATAACGCCGTGTGAAGAATTCACACTATAACATGGCGTACGGACAAAAGCGGAAATGTGCGTATGCACAAAAAAATCCAGATGCATAAATCTGTGAGAATGCCAACTTCCACGTTCTTCCGCTACATAAATCCCAGTCAGCATGAAAGGTAATGCACGTGCACACACCTGCTGTCCCGCCCTGTCTCCTCCCAGAATTATGCCTCTTTGAATATGCAAATCAATATAAATAGCCCTTAAGCTCAGTGTTCTGTGAAAAGACAATGGCAAAATCACAAGGGGAAATAGAAGAATTTCAACGAATACCAAGTGGAGGCAAAGAAAAACGTACTATTTGTTGGTTTAAACAGTGGTATAAACAACAAAAGGAAGTTGATCAAGTGACAGAGTGTCGGAGAAACTCAAAAGCTCAAGTTCATAAAGTCGCACATTGCCCGAAATAAAAAAGAAGTTGTCACATATCAAAAAGACGAGTCGTAGCCCCACCATCTGAGTGTCATATGAAAGCTTATTAGGGTACAGAGAAAAAAAAAAATAAGGACACAGTGGAGAAAAAAGCTTGAAATGTCAACTTTAATCTTAAACTTTCTACTTTAATCATGTTGTTTATTTTGTCTTTAAAATAGAACATCATAAACCATCTTAAAATCATTTAATTTACTAGTTTCTCAAATCCCATCGTAACTAAAGTAGCTTGTTAAATGCTTTGTATTTGATCTTCTATGTGCTCTATGTGTGTGAATCACTATGTGCTTCTTAAACGGGCTTTCTCTTCCTCCAACAGGACACAGAATCTATTACATTTGTGATATTACAGCTATTACAGTCTGTATAATTAAAATACTGAGATGTATGCTTGATATCATTTTCATGATGATAGGAGTTAAAGCATGTTATTAAACATGGGAACACCGTGGCGCAGTGATTGTTCCTGGCCCATGCTAGATGCTTGCTGCGCCGTGCATGACCTTCGATGAAATAATTTATTGCAGCAGTACTGTATCTTTCAAACATACTAACCTCCCATTCCTGTCCTTTCTTTTCCTTCTCCAAGTAACCATATCACCATATTATCAGCTCTGTAATAGACGTTAAGCCATCTGTAAGCTTAGAACTCCGATTCTTCAAAACTTTTAAGGAACATTGAAATATCTTCGTAGTACATGTTTAATTATTCCATCCATCTATCCTTCCCTTGTTGTGCCAGCCCCAGCAAGCATACAGTGTGAGGCAGGAACAATCCGTGAACAGAGCACCAGCTCCTTGCTAGAGCAGCGACACCGTGTCCTCACATGTTTAATTATTAACAATATAGATTATTTAAATGAAGTTAAAGTTTTATCTGTATAATGTAATAAACATATTTTGCTGCATTTCACCTTAAAAATTATATTGTCATCATATGTAAATACGCGCTTTATAAAGTGGCGCAGGTTGTGCAATATTATAACTGTATCGCAAGTTTACAGTGAGGTAATTGTACTTATAAGTAAAGCGTTCTACAAGGAGCAACTGATGGACTGATTGAGTGCGTTTATAGTTCTTGGGATGAAACTGTTTCTGAACCACAAGAAAAAGCTCTGAAGCGTTTGCCGTATGAGATCAGTTCAATAGACAGCATGGCTGAGGCAGCGTGTGCTTGATGCTGTATACCGATAATTCTCTTTCCAATCAGCTGCTGTAGAGCTGTGATTCACACTCAGATACAGTGATATAAATACTCTGAGTGGTGCAGTGAGAGTAATATGGAAAAAGATGATCTGCTGTGGCAACCCCTTACAGGAGTATGTGTAAGAAGAACAAGAAGAAGGTGCAGTGAGAGTAACAACGCTAAAGCAGCTATGGTATTTAGAATAGTTTGACCATTCTGTGGACCATTATATTGTTACAGGTTAATTGCAATCAGATGCATTAAACTAATAAACAATATGCGGTTAATTTCAGTGTATTTATAAAGCCGTGTCAGGGATGTGGATCTAAAAAAGAAAGGGAAACCACACTGGAACAGTAGCACTGCTTTGACGCTGGGTGCTGCCAGTTTACAAAACCGAGCAGAGAACTCGCGTATGCCAGGGTTGGAGCTACTGTGAAAATGTGCGTGACTGTACACCAAGTTTAGGTTTTATACATCGCGATTTGAACGTGGAAACCTTCGTACGCAAATTTTTTGTGCGTACGCACCATTTATACATGAGGCCCCTGGTGTCTATGAATCACAAACTTCAAGCAGTCATATAATTACCTTCTAAGGATATGGAATGAAGTACTAAACATGACAGCTTTAATATGCCAGCCATTGCTAAATAGGGGGGAGCATGTACTGGAGAAAAAATGTCATTTTTACATGCTGTGACTGAAATGTATGTAAATACCCTTAAATTAAGTCTGCAATTTGCACTTTAATCATGTCTGAATTGTTTAATTTGTAATTTTAAACTGTGAAGCATAGGGGTAAATCAAGGAAAAATGTGTCTTCTTCTGAAACATTACGGGGGGCACTGTATATTAGCATTTCCATTTCTAAGGTTTTTATTTTCTAAAACTAAATGATCTTCAGTCACACCATACAATTTTCTAAGCCCAATCAAAACTGCAATTCTGAGTTTGCCACAGTTAAAATACTTTTAAAACATTTTTCAAACTTGGAAAATCCATTTTAACCTGTTACAAGGAGAATTAAAGTTAATAGCACATGGTAGTTCTATGCTTCCTTTAAATATAAATTTAACTGTGGATTATTATGTGCAGCACTGGTTCAGCTTCATTCAAGATCACACCTTTACCTTTCTTTTCCCTGATGCAATAACAACTATATCCACACTGATCCTGCTTAAGCTTGAAATACAGGACTAAGTTTCATTTTTTTAATATTTTTGTAAGTATTGCTATACTGTGGATGTCATTTCATTTTAGTCATTTAGCTTTTTTTGGCTCATTTTCATCTTTAGCAGTAAATGAAAATATATTTTGGCTCATTCCACGCTGCAGTGCAAGACTGGGATGCAGGTTAGGTGAAGTGGCAATGCAAAACTGGCCCTAGTGTGTGCGTGTTCACCCTGCGATCGACTGGCACCCTGTCCAGGAGTTGTTCCAGCCTTCCACCCAGTAATTGCTGGGATAGACTCCAGTGCGTCATGCCAAACCTCCAATGTTTCCAGTGTGACTCTGGCTGTTTTAATGCCCTAATATTATGAAGACATTGTTCATCTGTTCAAACTCTTTAACAAAAAGAAAATATTCTAGAATATCAAAGACATCAGGAATATTCTAAACCTGTTACTAACATTATACTTTGTTTAAACATTATTATTAAACATTACACTCATTAGCTGTGATGGACTGGAAACACTCCTTCAAACTTTTAACTGTATTATGGATTTGAGCACTGTACACAAAAAGAACAATGACCAAAGAAACTTTAATAATTCCACATTTTCCTTAACAGTCCTTACATTTCACCCCTCTACCACACTGCAGTAGCTACCAATATTACTTGGAACGCTTAGAAGTTGTCGAGGATGCCAGGGGCCACGACCCGGCCGGGATGCCTTGGAGGACCGGAAGTGGGCGTGTGCCCATCTGGGATCACGTGGGGGCCACTTTCCTGGTTGCTTTGGGGGCCACGGGTTCAGGGCGTGGAAGCCCCACCCTGTAGGGGCCCGTGGTCACCGCCAGGAGGCGCCCCAATGCCTTGGGGACCTTGGACCTCAGCACTTCCGCCACACCAGGAAGTGCTGGGGGGGAAGAGAAGCAGGGACACCCGGAGAGCTTCCGGGAGAACAGCCGGCACTTCCGCCACACTGGGGCGTGTCAGCGGGAGATTGCCGGGGAGCACCTGGAGCTCATCCGGGTGCGGATAAAAGGGGCCGCCTCCCTTCATTCAGGGCGAGAGTCGGGAGCGGAGATGACTGAGCTGGAGAAGGCAAGGAGGCGGCCTGAAGAGAGTGAGAGAAAGGCATTGTGTGGCCAGGACTTTGGGGACTGTGTTTGGGATTTTGTGGTACACCTGTAACTGTAAAAAAACGTGTGTTTGGGTGAAATGAATGTGTCCGCCTGTCTGTGTCCGAGTCCTCCACAAAGTATAAAATAGATGCAGGGTAAAAAATCTCGACACCGAGAAAGATAGCCATAATGGATGTATGTTTGTATGTGTGTGTGTTTTTTATATATATATATAGCTGTATTCAGATCATCAAATTCTAAATATGTTTCCAAAAATTCCAAGATACTTACAGTAAATATATTTTTTGTGACAGGCAGTAATGATTTTATCAATAAATACAAGCATACTGAAAATTCTCAGACCCCTTCAACTCTAAAGCAGCAATCAATACCCCAGAATTTAATAATAACAGGAATTTAGGATTTTTTGCAAATTGATCCAAACCAAAAAAAACAAACTAATTTTTCAAATGGGGACACTAGTATTCAGATCTTTATTCTGTACTTCATTAAGGCACCTTTGGCAGTGATTACAGCCTGCAGTCTTTTCTTGGTTATGATGCAGCATGCTTTGCTTCAGGAGCTTCTGCCATTTCTCTTTGCAGATCCTGTCAAGCTCTGTCAGACTGTATGGAGTTCCATGGTGAACAGCCATTATCAGGTCTCTCCAGTGATGTTAGACTGGTTTCAAGACCAGGCTCTTACTAGACCAGACATGTCCATTCAGAGTTGTAATCCATAAACGACTCCTGTGTTGTCTTTGCTTTATGCTTACGTTATTGTCCTGTTGGAAGTTAAACCTTCTGCCCAGAATAACGTCCAGAGTGCTTTGGAGCGGGGGTCACCAACTCCAGTCCTGGAGAGCCACAGTGGCTGCAGGTTTTCATTCTAACCCTTTTCTTAATTAGTGACTGGTTTTTGCTGCTAATTAACTTATTTTGAACTAATTTTAATTGACTTATTCTTGAACACTCAGACCCCTCGTTTCTTTTTCCTTAATTAGCAGCCAAACAATAAGATACAAAATGAGCGAAACCATGACCAGCAAACTGTGTCCCTCATACAATATCTGAAAATAAAGAAAGCTGAAGGTCTCAGGAATGTTGATCTGCTCAGGTCACCAAAACATTTTAATAGTGCTCTTAGAAAGAGAAAATCAACAATTGCAGAAATACAGTGCATCCGGAAAGTATTCACAGCGCATCACTTTTTCCACATTTTGTTATGTTACAGCCTTATTCCAAAATGGATTAAATTAATTTTTTTCCTCAGAATTCTACAAACAACACCCCATAATGACAACGTGAAAAAGTTTACTTGAGATTTTTGCAAATTTATTAAAAATAACAAAACTGAGAAATCACATGTACATAAGTATTCACAGCCTTTGCTCAATACTTTGTCGATGCACCTTTGGCAGCAATTACAGCTTCAAATCTTTTTGAATATGATGCCACAAGCTTGGCACACCTATCCTTTGCCAGTTTCACCCATTCCTCTTTGCAGCACCTCTCAAGCTCCATCAGGTTGGATGGGAAGCATCGGTGCACAGCCATTTTAAGATCTCTCCAGAGATGTTCAATCAGATTCAAGTCTGGGCCACTCAGTAACATTCACAGAGTTGTCCTGAAGCCACTCCTTTGATATCTTGGCTGTGTGCTTAGGGTCGTTGTCCTGCTGAAAGATGAACCGTCGCCCCAGTCTGAGGTCAAGAGCGCTCTGGAGCAGGTTTTCATCCAGGATGTCTCTGTACGTTGCTGCAGTCA
Source organism: Polypterus bichir lapradei (assembly GCA_026402145.1). Classification (NCBI taxonomy): domain Eukaryota; kingdom Metazoa; phylum Chordata; class Cladistia; order Polypteriformes; family Polypteridae; genus Polypterus; species Polypterus bichir. Next base: position 49,749,255 of record JANRMT010062813.1, on the reverse strand, counting down.
TCATTCCCTTTATCCTGACTAGTCTCCCAGTTCCTGCTGCTGAAAAACATCCCCACAGCATGATGCTGCCACCACCATGCTTCACTTTAGGGATGGTATTGGCCTGGTGATGAGCAGTGCCTGGTTTCCTCCAAACGTGACGCCTGGCATTCACACCAAAGAGTTCAATCTTTGTCACATCAGACCAGAGAATTTTTTCTCTCTTGGTCTTAGAGTCCTTTAGGTGCCTTTTGGCAAACTCCAGGTGGGCTGCCATGTGCCTTTTACTAAGGAGTGGCTTCCGTCTGGCCACTCTACCATACAGGCCTGATTGGTGGATTGCTGCAGAGATGGTTGTCCTTCTGGAAGGGTCTCCTCTCTCCACAGACGACCTCTGGAGCTCTGACAGAGTGACCATCAGGTTCTTGGTCACCTCCCTAACTAAGGCCCTTCACCATCGATCTCTCAGTTTAGATGGCCGGCCAGCTCTAGGAAGAGTCCTGGTGGTTTCAAACTTCTTCCACTTATTGATGATGGAGGCCACTGTGCTCATTGGGACCTTTAAAGCAGCAGAAATTTTTCTGTAACCTTCCCCAGATTTGTGCCTCGAGACAATCCTGTCTCAGAGGTCTACAGACAATTCCTTTGACTTCATGCTTGGCTTGTGCTCTGACATGAACTGTCAACTGTGGGACCTTATATAGACAGGTGTGTGCCTTTCCAAGTCTTGTCCAATCAACTGAATTTACCACAGGTGGACTCCAATTAAGCTGCAGAAACATCTCAAGGATGATCAGGGGAAACAGGATGCACCTGAGCTCAATTTTGAGCTTCATGGCAAAGGTTGTGAATACTTATGTACATGTGCTTTCTCAATTTTTTTATTTTTAATAAATTTGCAAAAATCTCAAGTAAACTTTTTTCACATTGTCATTATGGGGTGTTGTGTGTAGAATTCTGAGGAACAAAATGAATTTAATCCATTTTGGAATAAAGCTGTAACATAACAAAATGTGGAAAAAGTGATGCGCTGTGAATACTTTCCAGATGCACTGTATCTGCTAATGCACCATGAGAGCAGCAACAAAGCCACGAAATTAAAGAACAGGTTTAATTAATGACAAGAACTGGCACCTCATTAAGCAGCTGGACGGAGTGAAATTGGTTGGAGTTTGAGGCCCGGACTTAGTTGGTCTTCTGTTGGCTCCATCATTTCACATTTCATTTCTGTTTGGGCGCCATTTAAGTAAATAAATGAAGAATTCAGAGGAACAATAAAGAAATTCAAGGGAACAAATCTTAAAAAAAGCAATTCAATTAAAATGAATTCAAAAGAAGTTAATTAGAAGCACAAACAGGGCACTCATTTAAAAAAAAGGGTAAGAAAGTAAACCAGCAGCCACAGTGGTCCTCCAGGACTGGACCTGGCAAACCCTGCTCTGGAGTAGGTTTTCATTAAGAATCTGTGTGCTTTGCACTGTTCAGCATTCTCTCAAAACTGCGTAGTCTCCCAGCCCCTGCCAGTGAACAACCACCCAACGGAATGGGATTGCACAGACACAAAGCATCTCCAGACATGACATTTAGAACAGAGGGCCAAGACAGCTCAATCTAGGTTTCATCAGACTATAGAATCAAGTTTCTCAAAGACATGAATACTATATGGCAGGGGTGGCACACCCCTGGCCTGGAGGGCTGCAGTGGCTGCAGGTTTTCATTCTCACCCTTTTCCTAATCAGTGACTAGTTTTCACTGCTAATTAACTTTTTTCCCTTCATTTTAATAGCCCTGTTTTTAAGGATTCAGTGCTCTGAATCATTTTCTTCATTAAATGACACCCAAACAGAAATCAAATGTGAAACAAGTCAACAGTTGACCAGCTAAATTGGGGCTTCAAACTCCAACTAATTTCACTCCAACCAGTTTCTTAATGAGGTGCCGATTCTTGCAGTTTGTTAAACTCGTTATTTAATCCTATGTCTTGTTGCAGCTCTCATTCTGACACAGCAGACATTTCCGTAACTGTTGATTTTCTGTTTCTTCTAAGAACACTGTCAACATGTTTTGGGTAACCTGAGAAATCAACCTTACTGAGACCTTCACCTTTCTTTATTTTCAGATATTGTGTGATGGGCACAGGTGAGCTGGTCATGTGGCATTATTGTTTTTCTTTAATTAGCTGCCAAACTACTAAGGGGCCTGAATCAAGTTAATTAAAATTAAGGCAAAAGAATTATACTTAAGGAGTAATCAGCAGCAAAAACTAATGAAGATGGTTAGAATGAAAACCTGCAGCCACTGTGGCCCCCCAAGACTGGAGTTTGCCACCCCTGCTATAGGGTGCCTTTTTGCAAACCCCAAGCAGGGTTTTTGCATGTCTTTTACGGTGGAGTGGCTTCTGTCTGGTCATGGTGACATAAAGCCCATTTTGGTGGTAGTCGTTCTCGAAGTTTTTCCTATCTCCAGCCAGAATGATTATCAGGTTCTTGGTTACACCTCTTCCCTGAGCAGTTCACCCCAAATTGCTCAGTTTGTTGTGGGGGCGCTAGGTCTAGAAAGAGCCATGGTTGTTCCAAATTTCTATTTATAAGTGGGGAACCTTCAGTGCTGCAGTTTCTTTTTTTTTTTTAATGTATCCTTCCATAGATCTATGTCTTGACACAATCCTATGTCTAAGTTCTGTAGGCAGTTCCTTTCATGTCACACATGGTTTTCATGTTGGTACAATGTCAATTGTGGGACCTTATAGAAGGCTACAACATAAAAATGTGAAAAATGGGTCTGAATACTTTCTGAATGCACTGAGAGAGAGAGAGAGAGAGACTTAAGCTTCAAACCTTATAGACCAATTTCTTCATTATATACAAATAACAATCGTGTGTCAAAAGCACTTGGTAACCATCTGCCTTCCATTATTTTTACAAGGCCAAACAGGATGCGACACCAACATAAGGGCATCCCGGACAGAAAAATATTTCTGGTGGCAGAATACAGGACAGCTAATTTCAGGACTGGATCAGAAATTACAGCTTGGATAAAACTTTGTATTACTCTTACGTCAAAAAAATATAAACTACATTTTTGCTGTATAGTGTCATACAAACATGTTCCTATTCAAAACGGCTTGATGTTGGTTCAGCAGTATGGCGATTACCAATTTAGAAGATGCATAATAAAAACAGTGGTGTACAAACATTATCGACTGCACTCCTAAAAGCAAACCCTATGTTTCTATTTTATTAGAACAGCCAACATTAAATTTCAAACATGAACAGTGTGTATTAGAGATCCACACTGTAGATGAATACTTCTGAAAAATGCAACCCAAAATACATTTAACTGCAAACCAGATATTCCACTGTAATATATATCCCAGTTACCAAAATACTCCATGTAACACCAGTATTGCTGTGTTAGAAGTCTCTCAGATAAACGAATGATTTCCAAATTTACATTTGTACAAGATGAACATTTCCTTATCCTTCCTGCAAAGACAATGCACAGAGCAGGACTCCTTACTAAACATCTGAGATTACTGTAAGGCTACTCTACTATATTTCTCTTTAGTGTGCACAGATATGAATAAAATTTAAATATGTACACAGCATACCTCTATACTGTAAATGGATAATCTCTAAAATCAGCTCAGGATTACACTTGACCGCAAGACTTTCACTCTGAAGGAAACCTCTGTTTTCATTCCACCACATGCTTTCATATCCATACTTTCCTGCAAGGAGTTACAGTAAACAGTACACCAATGTATTTGCTTTTGTCATACTGACAGCTTACAATCAAAATTTGGTCATGTACATTAAAATCTCATATTGGTGGGGGGCTAACTATTGGCTACTATTAGAGACAAGGTGGAGAGTAATGACTAGTTACATAAAATAGAGGAAATAATATAATGTAAATAAAAAGATGATTAAATGCCCTTCTAGACTAAGCAATTTAGTACTCATAAAAGAGCCTTGACCTGCATTCAATGACTGTTTTTGGAATTGATCTTCTCTACAATTAGATGTACACGAAGTATTGATGTTCTCAGATTAGTTTATGGCAGGTTATACATTGAAACAGATGAACAACTTGTACAACTAACTTTGGGATTTACTGCATTAGAACAAAATTGGATTTGCAATTACAAGGAGGGTAAATACTTTAATTATGATTTGTTCTTCATTTTGTGCAAAGTGCTTAACATTATTACATTATCAATTTTAATTTTAACAGGATGTGCAAACTTTTGCAATCAAGAAAATTTCCATAAAATTTCCAAATTGAATCTATTTGAAATTAAATATAAAAGACCACAATGTGAAAAAAATGTTGAAGGCACTGTATTGTATTTAAAATATATTTATCAGTCCCTTATTTCAGAAGAGTACCCAACAATTTGCATACATCACCACCTCAGAACATCACAATACTGTACTTATTGAAATAGTATATATTTTACCATTCATCTAAATTTATCACAGCAAGAAAAATGCAACAAAATTGTTTTATTAAATAAATAAAAAGTAAGATTATAGGTTGAAAACCAAATACTGCATTTTAGAACTGTAGAATTTTCATCTTACACAAAAAAAAAAAAAAAACTGATATGCACTTTTACATGTTTACTAATCAGTCCTAATTAAAACATTAAACTGGACCAGAGACCCAAGTTATTTCCATAAACCATACAATTTCCCCGTCGCCTTTAATGTTCTTAAATATTCTCAAATACAAATTTGAGACATAATGCTTAGTCATTCCAAAGAATGTTTAGACACAAAACAATATACAACATAGGTAATTTATTTTTATAACTTTTAATGCAAAATAATAAAAATAGATTCAGTATAGCTTTCATACTATACAATAAAAATCTCTAAAAGAAAAAATTAGAAACTACCTACAAGAACAAAATAAGAAAACAATGAATGGAAGTAAATAAGATTTAGTCTATGGATGATAACAGCAATAAAGTTGCATTACAGTTACTTGTAATTAACTTTACATATCAAAAAAAAAAAAACAAAAAAAAAAAAAAAAAAAAAACACAAAAGTGCTTAATGAAGAGAAAAAAAACAACTGCAATTCAAACAAGCTGTTAAGCCTTCTTATGGAATACTCTGAGATTTTTCCCTTGCAAAACACTAAACATCAACTCGAGAAGTATAGTTGCCTTTTTTGAAACAGGTTAACAGTTCGGATTGTTCAATAATATAACCTAATTCAACATTTTAGATTCTAGAATTTACAGTGCTTTGTGACTTTAAAAAAAAGTTCTGTTGGGTTTCCTTTACATTGCATACTTTTGGGTCCATTCTCTTGCTAGTCTGTTATATCTGGAAGGAATAATTATATACATGTTAAATAATGCATTATCATAAAAAATAAACATTCTTGCAACCTGAAAAATAAGAAAAATGTAGAAATAAAATGGTTAAAACAGTATGAAACTAATCAAACAAGCAAGCATCAGCTTTCCCAGTAAGTGCAAAAAGCCAGCTGCACAACACATTTGCCAAGCATCAACTCTGAGTCCAGAATAAAAAAAAAAAAATTTAACTAAAACTACAATACAAAATTTGCCAGTACACAATGCAACTGGGTGCTCCAAAGACAAAAAACTTGTAAAGGGGATAAAGATTTCAGATTTTTCAGTTTCAATAATACTTGTAGTATTTAAGTTGTGTATTTTATTTTAGAATATTATGGCTAAGATGAGGCTTTTAAGTGAATAAACTGTGTAACCAGACTATTAACTCTATTGTAGAGGTTATAAGGGAAAACTAGGATTACATTTAATTCTGTGTATCTAAACAGGAGTTTAGCAGAAGGTTGGGCAAAGCAAAAATTCCAGCACAAGCAGGCGATTAGCTCAATGAGACCAGAGACAGCAAAGGGGATGGGTGAGCAGCTGCAAAAGCAGACTTCCTACATGAGGCAGAAAAGGTGTGCTTACAAAGGTTCAGAAGTTTCAAAAAACACTGGGCTACTTTTGAGACCACTCTAGAATGCGAGTCTGTTAGATCTGCTCATCTTCTGAACTATCTGGTAATTAGCTTAAAATAACACCGCCCACCTCCTTGCTGTTCTGCCATTCTAAATTCTCAGTCATCCAATTTTGACTGATATAACTTACTAAAAATAGCCATTAAGCCTTGGTATAAAAGAAATCACATGTATCAGCAGGATACAAACACTAAACAGCTTTTGAGAGTGGCTTTTAAACAGAGGGATCACACGCAACTTTTAATATGAGAAATTGGAGATGCAGCTATGAAAAGTGAGGGGTTGTTGGTTGGGGGTAATATGATGGTGTAGGTAATTCTGAAGCCACACTGAACCAGCATACCATCCGAAGACAAAAGTGCAGTACCACCTAAAATGCGCCCAAACAAAGAAGCAGACCAAGGATACACCATTAAAGTGCACTTTTTTTATTTTTTTTTAAATTAAAAAAAAAAAAAAAAAAAGCCTTAGTTGCATTAAGAAAAAAGGACTATTTAAATTACATAGACATCTCTCTATACTGGTTGGTTATACTTAAGCAAAGTTTGCATTTGCCAACACTTATCTTAAATCATTCCAGTTATACGTTTTCTCCTACTTTTGATGTTTCGTATTTAATGCTCGGTTTCTCTGCAAACAAATGTAATCATTAACGTTTAATATTACCTAACTGAAACTTGCCTTGTTGATTGATATCATCTGCCCCAGTGTGCTTGTTTGAGCGATGTTATTTGTTTAACTTTTCAAAGGTAGTAATCAGGATAACCTGCAAGAGAACCTCTTCGCCTCTGTCAGAGTAACTGTGCAGCCCTTACAAGGGTAACCATGACTGATCCAAAGGATGTTTGTGTTCCTCTGTGGCCCCTAATAAGGTAATGCAACTGAGGAAGTCTTAGCCATATACAGTGGAACCTCGGTTTGCGAGTAACTTGGTTTACGAGTGTTTTGCAAGATGAGCTAAAATCTATACTAATAAAAGGCAAAGGACTGACTGACTGACCGACTTACTCACTTACTAACTTCCCGTGTAGGTAGAAGGCTGAAATTTGGCAGACTCATTCCTTACAGCTTACTTACCAAAGTTAGGCAGTTTTCATTTCGAAATTCTACGCTTAACAGTCATAACTGCATCTCAGTCGCTGTGCGAGGTTTAGTTGTGTCCCTCATCGTCACGCCTGCCACCTAATTGAGTGCCTGCCCATATAAGGCCGTCCATCAGCGTCAATCCAATAGAACCACTCTGCCACTAAATATTCGTGGGTGAAGGACTGTGCTTATGCAGATGAAGATGAGATGGTCAGGGTGGTGTTTGGCACAAACTCAGCGAAACTGTGAGAGAAACTTAAGTTCCGGGTCTTAGCTAACATTAAATAAAGCCGTGAACATCACACGAAATAGCACAAGCACAGCTGAGAACCTTTGATGCATGTACTCCGAGCGGCTCATGTGAACTGACTGAACACAGTACGCAGACAAAAAGCAACAGCTCCAAAGAGCGCTGAACAAAAACGCATTACACAATTAAGAAGACAGCAAAAGAATATGAAGCGCGTGATGCATACAAGCATATTCATAAGTGCAGCTACTGCGGAAACAAAGCACACGGTGGAAAAAGTCAATGTCCAGCTAAAGGAAGACAGTGTGTAAAAAAATTAAAAAAACCCCCGTGCATGCAGTGTGTGATGTCTCAAATAAAGAGGAAGACGAGCTGTTTATTGATGCAGTAAGAAAGGAATCTATGAATGAAACCTGTTATCTTTACAACGGTTGACAAACACGGAATGTAACTTGAACACAACACATCCTCCAAATACGAACCCGATTGAAAGAAATAATGATAATCAAATCCTTGATGACAGCAACACTCATAACAGTGACAAAACAATTACATTGACAATCATGTTACGTTATTTTTAAAATGTTCTTTTCTTTTTCATTACTTCTTTAACACACTACTTCTCCGCTGTAAAGCGCGGGTATTTTGCAAGTTTTTAATAAAGTTTGACTTGATAAACGAGCGATGTCTTGCAATATGAGTAGTATGTATACGCTTTGTCGGCTGAGTGTCATGTAATCACAACTGAGCAGATGGTGGTTCTCTCTCTCGCTGCGGGATTGTGGGCAATCGTCGCCTATTCTTCGTCTGAGTCAGCGTGCCTCACTGATATAGTCAACATCCGTACGAGCGTATACAGTGATCCCTCGCTATATCACGCTTCAACTTTTGCGGCTTCACTCTATCGCGATTTTTTTCTCATACACGCTTACGTCACTACACATGCGCTTTCTGATAACTTTTATCTAAGCCCTACGATGGCTCCTAAACGTGCTGCTTTTTCTAAGCCTTCTGACAATAAAACTAAGCACCGGAAATGCTTACTATCCAGGAGAAGGTGAAACTCTTGGATATGATTAAAGATGGCAATACCCTACAAAAGCCTCCTCACGCATATGAAAAGACAGCGCCAGCAACTGCCTATCAAGATGTTCTTCAGCCGCGCATCCAGACACCCACTGCCTACTCCTAATACTTCTTCACTGAAGACAACAACGCACCTGCTGAAGATACTGCACCACCTCTGAAGACTTTCCTACTGAGGTCGCGCCTTCATAGGTTAGTGGTTGTGTGAAATTTAATGTACAGTACAATAATCTACTATATAAAAACGTTCGGGATTGTCCTTCCGTCCCGTGAGTGCAAAGCGTAGCGGTATTCCGCTTATTACAGACTTACTACTTGTGGCTTGAGGTACGAAGCGACACGATGTGAGCAGAGTTCTGGTGCTCTCATTGTTCCCTTGCTTTTGTGCGCGATGCGCTGGAAAAATAGACAAAATGATGTCTCTGGAAATAATGTTGATGGAGTACAAATGCCTCACCGCGTAGTAAATATCAGGGGAGATGGTGCTTGCTTATTCTCATCTATAGCTTATTTAGTGCATGAAACTCCGTCTTTAGCGGTACAGATTCGGGCTGACATTGTACGACTTTGGACAGGCACTTGAGGGGATTTAAAAAAAAAAAAAAAAAAAACAAAACACTTCGGTTTTCGGGAGATGTTATGAATGGGCACTTTGATGTTCTCATTCCCTACACTTACATGCCTGAAGTACACATGGAGCGCACAAAAATTGAGGATAAAAGTCGGTCGCGAGTGCGCCTAGTAATATGATATTTGTTACATCTAATGTGTCTTATTTTATCTTATTTTGTCTAATATATTGGGTAATACGAGTGTAATGGTGACTAAAGGGTGTTATTTCATATCTAGAGGGCTCTAATAATGTTAAAAACGTATTTAGAAGGTCGTAAACAGGTTTTGTATACTCTAACTGCGAAAATATTCGATTTATAAATAATCCTACTTCGCGAAAATTCATTTATCACGGTAGAGTCTGGAACGGATTAACCGTGATAAACGAGGGTTCACTGTACTGTTTACTACAGCATTGTGACTGTGTGTGCGCGTGTGCATGTGTGTGCTGTGACGTGCGAGTCCCCGTCTTGCACCACCAGCTTTATACAGCTTGAAATAGCAACAGCGCAGTTATTTATTGTAGCAGGATCTGCCACTCTGCTATACACAGACACAGCAGTCAGGCAGGGTCGTGACCAAGTAGTACTGTGCCCTGCGCATTTATAATGTTCCTTGTATCACCCACTGACGGCAGCCACTTATAGCATGTCCGCGATCTTTCTGGATTCGCTTTTTACAGCGAACTACTACAGCGTTGGGAGACTGCAATTGCTTTGGGACGTTCTTCCGCATGTCGTCCCGTTGGGTGGAATCCCACAAGAATTTAGAAACTCACTCACACCAGCCATGATTGTTTTCAAATGTAAAGTGCAGGTTAATTTATGTATTTTTACTTTATATTTTGTATTAATCATTTTTATATGAATAGTTTTGGGTTGTGGAACGAATCATCTGAGTTTCCATTATTTCTTATGGGGAAATCCACTTTGATATACGAGTGCTTTGGACTGCAAGCACATTTCCGGAACGAATTATGCTCGCAAACCGAGGCTCCACTGTACTGCTAATGCATTTTGATTTGTGCAGCTTCATTCTAGCAGCCCCTTATAAAGTGACTATTTTGGAAGCAGAGCACCATACCCATGCATTCCAGCAGAAATGCTGTTCTTGATGAACCTCTTGGCCTTTGCTAAGGTAGTTTGAAAATGCATAGAAAAACTTAAGACTCTTAGTCTACTGTTCATCTCAATTTAGCTGGAAGAATTAACACTGTCAAGATGAATATCCTTCCTAAGCTTCTTTTTCTATTTCAAAACATTCCAACATACATCAATACATACTTTTTTAAGAAGGTGGATTCAGAACCTCATTTATTTGGAATTCAAAACATCCACATATCCAAAAGGAGATCCTACAAAGACCTAAGGCAGAAGGTGACTGGGCTTTACCTAACTTTCAAATTTTATTACTGGGCAGCAAATACACAAGCTATAAATATCTGGACATTGACACAAATAGATGAACAAACAGTAGCTTGGTCTGCAATATAAATAAAATCCTGCAGTACTTTATTCCTTACTTATCGCTAACATACTAACAATCCAAATGTGTTTCATTCACTCAGAACATGGAACCAATATAGGAAGGACTTCAAGATAGAGAAGCTTTTATATGTGGCACCTTTGCATAATAACCACCTTTTTCCACCCTCTCAAATGTATGCAGTTTTTAATATCTGGAAAACATTCGGGATAAAATCACTTAAGAGATCTGTACATAGACCACATCTTTGCATCCTACGAACATTTCTTTCACTACCTCCAAATTAGAGACTTTGCTAAACAAAACCTGCCCTATTTTCCTCACCTCCCACCTACTTCTACTCGAGGGAAAAAAATATTGATCAGTCTTAAGCACTCAGTTTCAAAGATCCCAGAGTACAGCAGGAAAATTATCCCTCACTCAACATTTCAGAAAAGAATTGGAAAGCAGCAATGCACAGAATTCACTCTAGCTCCATATGCACAAAGCAAACAACTATTCAACGTAAAATCATCAAGAACATCTGTCTCGTTTAAAAAATTGTCCAAAATGTGTCCAGGGCAATATCTAACCTGTGAACGTTGCAATCAAGTACCAGCCTCATTGAGTCATATGTTTTGGGTGTGCACCAAATTATGATTTTGGACCAAAATCTTTAAATGCTTTTCAGACATCCTTGGTGTCACAGTCTCTCCTAATCCATTAATAGCTGTATTTGATGTACTTTCAGATGAGCTTAAAGTGGAGAAGGACAAACTGTAATTGTGTTTACTTCACTATTGGCACATAGACTTATCTTGCTCAACTGGAAGAATCATAACCCACCTCTTAAAATCAGTGGGCAACTGATGTTATATATTTGAAACTGGAAATAATCAGATTCTCACTTAGAGGATCTATGGAAAGCCTTTTTAAAACCTGGCAGGATCTAATCAATAACATTTTAGAATAAGCATTTAAATTGAGGAAGTAGATTCTCTTCCCTTATTATTTTTATGTACTGTTTTTTCCTACTATTAAAGTTTTACTCTGGTGGCTTAGCTCTCTTTCATGGGTGGGGGTTGATTTCATTTAAACTTGGTGTTGTAAAATTTGACTTGCTTGTATGGAATGTTATTTGTTTTTAATAAATTCAATAAATTAAAAAGTCACCCCCTTCAGGGTTAGCAATTCAGGTGTCCTGACAGTAAGTGAGGCAAACGTCTGGCCCTCAGGAGGGTATTGACACTGAGGAGACCAGCGGCAGCCATCTCTGTTACTGAACCTGAACTAGCCAGCCTTGGACCTTGCTGAGATGAGTGAGTAAATGACACACAGGTAAGTATTGCGGAGTGTAAGTGCAAATAAAACTTTTGCCATTTCCAGCATTAAACTTGTCCAGTAATATAAAAAAAGAATTAAAGGTTAATGTACTTTTCATGAACACCTGTACCCGTCAAAACAAAAATGCTCGCAAACACTGCCATGGTTATACATAGCGGGAGACTGAAAAATGTTCTGTAGACTGAATGCATGGAGATTCCTTCAAATTAGAAGTGTAACAAAAATTTATATTTGACAGTGTTTATTTAATGAATGAGGTGACCAACAGTAGATTACAATGATTTAGCTAAATCATAATTTGGATCATCCTACCACCTTTAGGTGTCATTCCCTTACAAACTTTTTGCATGGTTTTGCACTAACGGTATATTGAATTGAACTACCAAAATGCAGAATGGCATTCTACTGATCTCAAAGATCAAGAAAAAAAAAAAAAAATCTGAGTTTTTTTATACTACGTGAATTTTGAAAAGGAAAAAAAACACTGAAAATAATGGCATTAAATCCTTACCAGGACCTAATTTTTTTTTTTACCAAACACACACATACACAGATATGATGGTCCTGGCCTTAAGAGATACATAAAACACACACACAAATAAATGTCATAATAATGTGTCAGTTTCTTTTTACTCTTTAATTTTACAATAGTCCTGGTAATAATGTACTGTACTGGCTTTTCCAATTCGGGTTTACATGGGATCAAAGCCTATGCTTGATGGGGTACCTGTCTATCACAGGCGACACACATGCACACAGCCTTGTCTATGCTTTGGCAGATTTAGAGAGTGGCCAAATAATCCAACATGCACATCTTAAAAATGTTGGAGAAAAACAGAAAAGCACAGAGAAAAATTAATTCAGACATGGGTTAGAACATGCAAACTCCACACACAGTGAATGGGTCCGGACTTCAGACCAAATCTCCTGAGGACAGGCACACATGCTAACTTCTGCATCATTATGGCATCCTCCAATAATTGTTGTTTGTTCAAATTATACTTACTTTTCTTTATCTGATTTGTAAATGTGTGCTATATCTGGTACTAAGGGGTCATCTGGGTTGGGATCACAAAGCAACGAACATATGGACAATAAAACTGAAGAAAAAAAAGGTGAAAGAAAATGTTATGGTTGTCATTTTAACAGGTAGGAGGCTATTGAAGCCAGTTAAAAAAAATACATGCATACAACTGTATCACATCCTCTCTTTTGAGATTGTAACATTTTTCAAATTTTGCTGTACTAATTCTTTTTTTTTACCATTCACTCCAAGAATGCTAAACAAAACAAAAACTAAAGTCAGAAGAAAGCTTGTAATACATAACACAATAAAAAGCAAAAAATAAAACGAGCAGATTCCCTTACCTTTTGATACTGTTAATGCAGGTGACCACTGTGATCTCAAAATATCCAAACAAATACTTCCATTACTGTTTATGTTAGGGTGGTATATTTTTGTTGTGAAAGCTACCTGTTAATGATGAGAAAAGCCCAGTAAGACTTAAAATGGCACCACTAATTAACATTTTGGGCATTTTGACTTTAGCTGTCATTCTGACCTTTGGAGGTTTAAAAGGATAATCCGTTGGAAAATGTATTGTCAAAAAAAACACTCCTCCTTGATAGGCACTATCACTCTGAAAAACAAAAAATATTTTGGTCATGAGTTGAATTGCCGTAATCAGGCATTTACCATAACACAGTAAAAAGCTCAAACTTTATTAAACTCTGAATGTTGTTATACAGCATTTTTTCTTTAATGTTTCACTTTTACAGTAAACTGCTCTTTACTGATTAGTTAACTAAATGATAATTTTCCTATAAACATACACATTCTCAAATCTATTTAAACTAATTCAGGGCCACAGGAAACAACTGTTTCTTAGTTGAGCACTTTCACATTCTCCCAGTATCAGCAGGGGTATCTAACGTGTGCTTCAATTTCCTCCCACACCTTAGAGAACTTGAGTAGTTCAATAAGTAAACCCCACATAAGACTAGTGGCCCAACGAGATATAGTTCCTGTGTTGCCCCCGATAGTCTCTGGCTCCATGCAACCCTGTATTGGGCAAAAAACGTTTAAGAAATTGTGTTTTGGTGTGTGCTGCTTAGTATAATTTGCAAACACACGGTGCCTACAAAAATAAACCCTTAGAAGTTTTCAGATTTTATTATTCTAGAATATTGAATCACAGTTTATTTAATCTGGCTTTTTTGACATTGATCAAAAGAAAAAAAATATCAAAGTGAAAACAGATCTCTGAAAAGTGATCTAAATTATAAAACACAAAATAATTGATTGTGCAAGTATTCACCCCCTTCAGGTGGGCACACAGATGTACCTATGGCAGCAATTCCAGCTTTAGGCCAGCATGTATTATTAGCTTTGGACATCTGAACACTGCAATTTTTCCTCAGTTTTTTGCAAAATTGTCCAATTTATTTCAGATTGGGGAGTGTTAGTGAACAGTCTATCAAGTCCAGCCACGAATTCTCAATTGGATTAAGATCTTGACTCTAATTCTGCACTGCCAGGACATTAACATTGTTGCTTTAAAGCCATTCATGTGTTGCTTTGGATTTATAATTGGAGCCATTGTCTCACTCAAAAACAGAAGCCTGCATTTTGCAAGAAGATTTTATACTATATGAGGATTTCAATGCATTTTGCTGCATTCATTTTTACCCTCTGCTCTCACAAGGTTACCAGGACCTGTTGCAGAGAAGCATCCCCCCAGATTGATGATGCCACGATCATGCTTTACTTGAACGTTTTCTTACATTCATTCCACTGACTGCTGCTTTTCACTCATCTTTTTGGAGTTACGTGAAGTATTCTTTTGACTTTGGTCTAGGTTTTGCTGACTCACCATGAGTTGAACATTCCCAATAAAGGTACCTTATAAAATCAGTTAAAGCACTGCAACTACAAGCAGGTGCTCACCATTTGACTAATTATGCGACTTACAAAAGTAATTGGCTGCCCGACTAATGTTTAGGTATATCATAGTAAATGGGGTGAATACTTGCGCATTTGTTTTTTGTTTTATATTTTTAAATTAGTTTACACTTTGTGGAGACCTTATCCTACTTTTGACATTAAAAAGTATTTTCTGTTGATAAGTGTCAAAAAGGTAAATTAAATCCACAGAGACAAAATGATGTATAAAAATGAAATGTGAAAAACTTCCAAGACTGGGAGTTACTTGTTATAGGGACAGTACAGGAGAATAGCAAAGAACAGGCTTTACCCAAAACATTCTCTTCCAATATTGCTTTCTAAACCACCACTAAGCAAAAAGCCCTACAATGCAGCTGTTTTCCACTATTTCCAGTACTTAAGGCATACTGCACCTATTTTTCAATGTTCTATTAATGAAAAATGCCATCACCTTAAAGCAGTTTTAAAAATCAGTTTGATTCCTGTACGTTGGCAATTTACATATTCGTAATTGCTATACATTACAAGAGGCCAATAGTTAACATACAAAAGCAAAACAAAACCAACTAAACATGTAACATTCCACATTATAAAGATAAAACCTATGGGTGTCTAACTCTATTGGTCCTGACTACATTCCTGCAGATTCAACACATCTGTTAAAGTAATTGAGTTGCATATGCTCATTCACACATTAGGAAAATTAAGAATATGCATATATGAAACCCATGTATAATTGCTCATAATTGCATGTTAAACTCTCCTCCACCTCTCCATTCCACATTGTACCTTTCTGGTCCTTGAGGAGCAAAAGATGTGAATTCAGCGCCCATCTATATTTTATATAAGTTGAGACACTGAAGTCTATTCGTGTTTCACAAAAATAATATTGTTTTTAAAAAATATAACAACTTATTTGTGGTTGATAAGCCTTTGTAATTCCAGGGCACAATAGTTAACTAATGCTGCTCACCCAAGTATTTTTCTTTAAGCATTAACAAAAAAAATGGGGGAGTTGATCACCAACCTTTTACACATTATTTCTGGTCCCATCCTTTTTTACCTAGGACAGCTTGGTGTGAAGGAAACAACTTGTTTCTGTGTGCAAAAACAATCAATCATGTTTTGAGAGTTTAGTTATTTTAGTTTGTTTTGTGTAGCAACATGTTGTATGGGTCCACCACTCACTTCCCAATACCAATTCAATTGGCCTAATACTACTCATTCTTTGTCCTATAAATTCTAAATAATTCACTGCTTAGTAATTTTTTTTCCCTCATTAAAAACATTTCAACCATGTATTTGCTACTTCTCATTCCGGTTTTCTGCAAATCAAGTGCTGCGCTCCTGAATGCAGCATACATCATTCTAATCAAAATACTTGCGTTTTTCTTATGATAGTGATATTAACACTTAAAAATTGCAAAGAACTTGATGCTTTCCTTATTGTCTACACTAGTTTGTGCTGCATATGTTCTAGTTCAGTTATATCGCAAAGAGTGCTAGCAGAATACATTGAGTCATGGATGAACACGCATGACTGAAAATGTATCCGTTCTCGATCAAAACTAGTCCTGGTAAAAACAAAACACCTTTACTAACTTAACTAGAGAGGAGAAAAAAATGTCAGTATGTGGTAGTACAGTAAGACATTGATAAAAGCATAACTGGAATTTTACACAAAAGTTTAGTTGTGTCCCTTTTTACAAAAGATATTCCAAGACGACAGATTTTTTACTAGAAACTCCAAAAAGAAATACAAGGATGAGTTACTAATAGTTAATTTTTGAAGTTTTTTCTGTCAAACATTCCTGAACTCCAGTGTCATTTCAGGCTTTAAAATGTTTTTTCCTTTTGTGATACTGAAACAAAGTGCTGAACCTGTCAGCAGTTCTTACATTAATAAAGGATTAAACAATGCACATTTTTTTGAGAAACGGTTAAATACCTAACTGCAGAATAATAATAAAAAAAATAAATGGGACTTCATCATCCCACAGACACAGGACAACTGCAACTATGATCACCCCTAATATATATTAGTTATACACACCAAAATAAAATTTAAACTTTACTCAGTTTACTTGAAACAGTACCTACAGCACATTGGCAAATATTCACAGGTCTCAAAGGTTTTTGCAGCACATTCACTATTCGTAATGCACTTAGAGATACACCTCTCTACAAAAAAATGTGCTACACAAATAATTGTTTTGAGATGGCAAAACAGAAGTACTGCCATTTGTCAACAGTGGTGGTGGGAGGAGTACGGTAGCACATCTGAGGACTACACATCCTGTGCAATATGCTACATCAGTGTGAAGTCTTCATGTGAAGGGAAACTTTCTGCCTTGCAAATCAACCAGACAGTTGAGAGAAAACTGAAAGTATCAGATCAAATGACAGCACTGATGCCATCACCCATTTTTTGATCAAAAGTATTCCTGTCTCATGCAGTTGGAAAAAGCCTCATTCAACAATAAGACTGATGCATTGAACCCTCAGTATTAAGTATCTGGTTGAAAATACTTCAGCAAAATAGAAGTTCCCATAGAGTTGATATGCCCGTTTCAGCTTGACCACGATGTTAGTTTGTCCAATTCAGCTGTGAAATTAAATACTTCTGTACTTAGTTTCTCTAAAGGATATTGCTTTTTGTTAAATTAAGGTGCATGTCACTGTAGCAGTTTTTCATGATTTAAAAAAAAAAAAAGTTCAAAAGTAAAGTTTTGTTTTGAATTATTCTGGATATTATATGTTGTGCAAACTGTTAAAATATGAATTTCTTTTTTCCCCCCCGATATTGTGGGCTTATACTATATTGCAAAAAAACAAAAACAAACAAAAAACCTCACCAGGCTACTTTTTGATTATAATAACTTTGCATATAACAAAAGAGAACAAAAACTACTATATATACTCGTGGATAAGTTCTCCCGCGGATTAGTCGGGACTACATAATAATAAAATTTCTGGTATTTTATAATGTCTGTCGTATAAGTCGAATGTGGAAAACTCACGCTATTGGTCCAAGGGATTATGATATGCTAACAACCACCTGAGAAAGTAACCATGGAGCGCATTTTTTGGGAACAAATATCTTAATGCCTAAGTGCAAAACACTCATTCAAGATAACGTCTATCTCAAAATGTGAACACTCAAGTCTAGTAGTTAGCAGTAAGTGTCAAACTCAGCAATAAGCTGTAGAGCCTGTGGGAGCTATTAGAACTTTAACTGGCTTTCAAACAAGCTGAAAAGGTGCTAAGTTTGAGCATTTTTATGGTGTCCTTTTATCACACACACAACCCCAATCACATGGCATTAGCATAATAGTTGAGAAAAAACATGGGTCAACACTGACAAAAGCAGCATTTGAAAAAGGGAAGGTCTACTGCAATCTTATATAAAATGGTAAGGGTTGTCCATAAGTCATGCAATAACTGGTGAAGCACTAGACCTTGACCCATAATCTTGGTCTGGAGCAAGACCTCATGAAGTGACACATGCAACAACCAAGAATTGGAGGTGTCAGCTTCCTCCCCCATGTAATTGTGCTATGGGAACTTCTCATTCCTGCACCTCTGCTTGCCATGTGCCATGCCTTGTAGGAACACAAACGCTGCAGGTGCGATTCCAATCAAGTTAGCAACCTCGGTGGGTACCTGTAGAACTAATAGTGAAGGACAATGCACAGGTCAACCAATAACAAGAAGACACACACTCCAATTGCAAAACAAACATACCAAAATGAGAAGTCAACCACATGATACAAGGATCATAAACACAAGCCATTCACCCCCAGCACAGCTAACACTCATACATGACCAAAGAACTAAGTGCAGACTTCCTCCTCCATGTTATTCACAGAACAGCTGTGCAAGTATTTTGCATGTTATAATAAAAAAAAAGGCTCAGCTACAACTATTCACTTGTTTACTATAGCTCCAATCACGTTAGCAAACATAACTGAAATTATATTCACTTAACCCTTAAACTGCCGCAGCCAGCTAGAGTCGGTTTACAGTTCAATTTGGAAGCACGCCGAGTATATGTGGCGACATACAGTGAGGAACATAAGTATTTGAACACCCTGCGATTTTGCAAGTTCCCCCACTTAGAAATCATGGAGGGGTCTGAAATTCACATTGTAAGTGCATTCCCACTGTGAGAGACTGAATGTAAAAAAAAAAAAAATTCAGGAAATCACATTGTATGATTTGTACAGAATTTATTTGTATTGCACTGCTGCACATAAGTATTTGAACACCTGGCAATCAGCAAGAATTCTTGCTCTCAAAGACCTGTTACTCTGCCTTTAAGAAGTCCACCTCTACTCCACTTAGTAATCTTAATTAGTAGCACCTGTCTGAGCTCTTTAAAGACACCTGTCCATCCCACAGTCAGTCAGACTCCAACTACTACCATGGGCAAGACCACAGAGCTGTCAAAAGACACCAGACACAAAATTGTGGACCTCCACAAGGCTGGAAAGGGCTACGGGGCAATTGCCAAGCAGCTTGCTGAAAATAGATCAACTGTTGGAGCAATTGTCAGAAAATGGAAGAGGCTAAAGACGACTGTCAGTCTCCCTCGGACTGGGGCTCCATGTAGAATAGAATAGAACTTTTTGGTCTAAACTTCACTCGCCGTGTTTGGAGGAAAAAGAAGGAGGAGTTGCATCCCAAGAACACCATCCCTACTGTGAAGCATGGGGGTGGAAACATCATGCTTTGGGGGTGCTTTTCTGTCAAGGGGACAGGACGACTGCACTGGATTAAGGAGAGGATGAATGGGGCCATGTATTGTGAGATTTTGAGCAAAAACCTCCTTCCCTCAGTCAGAGCACTGAAGATGGGTCGTGGCTAGGTCTTCCAACATGACAATGACCCGAAGCACACAGCCAGGATAACCAAGGAGTGGCTCCGTAAGAGGCATATCAAGGTTCTGTAGTGGCCTAGCCAGTCTCCAGACCGAAATCCAATCGAAAAATCTTTGAAGTGAGCTGAAACTCCGTGTTGCTCAGCGCCAGCCCCTAAACCAGATAGATCTAGAGGAGATCTGTGTGGAGGAGTGGGACAAAATCCCTGTTGCAGTGTGTGCAAACCTGGTCAAGAACTACGGGAAACGTTTGACCTCTGTAATTGCAAACAAAGGCTTCTGTACAAAATATTAACACTGATTTTCTCAGGTGTTCAAATACTTATGTGCAGCAGTGCAATACAAATAAATTCTTTACAAATTATACAATGTGATTTCCTGAATTTTTTTTTTTTTTACATTCTGTCTCTCACAGTGGGAATGCACCTACAATGTGAATTTCAGACCCCTCCATGATTTCTAAGTGAGAGAACTTGCAAAATCGCAGGGAGTTCAAATACTTATGTTCTTCACTGTACATTCGGCAACGTACATTCATTGAACTCAGCAACTGGCTATAGTTGTTTCTCAGTGCAATTTGCCAGCACACTGGAGACGAGTGTATTGGGCGATGTATATTCATTGAATGTTGCAACCGGCTGTAGTCATGTCTCGGTGCAATTTGCCAGCACGCAGGGGGCGAGTACATTCCGCGACGTACATTCATTGAACCCCGTAACCAGCTAGATTTGCTTCACAGAGCAATTTGGCAGCACGCCGGAGCTGATCAGTCAGTGCCGTACATTTGTTGAGCAGCCAGCTCATGAGCACTGCCGCCCCCGGCAGAACTGCAGCACCAGTGTCTCTGGGATTCAGCCGCAAGACTGCAATCATCAGCGTTTACCTCTGTGTGTTTGCGTGCAGCCAGTTCAAGCGCAGTTGGCTTGGTGATTTACTGAATTTCATCAATTGGCTTCAGTTGCACCTTGAACATATAATAGACTGTTACAGTAGTTTTTTTGTATACTTTTTACGGTTCATTTGCAGTGTGTAAAATGAACAGTGTTGCAGTAACTGTGATGCTCTTTGCATGAAAACAAAATGTGTTCCATTAAAATTTCACACTTTTTGTGAATTGTGACGTTTACTTAAAAACTGCAGCTAAAAAGTATTTGTCGACCAGGGGTGAATTAACCCCCAAGTATGTGTTGGTTTAAGGGTTAACCATCATTGTCGAAATCTTGATATACACATTATAGTACAAACATCAACGTTAACACATGACACTAAGTTTAGTCGCTAAAACTTACCTCTCAAGAGACGGCGGCATCACAGCTCCAGGATGCTTGCGTTTCAGATGCTCATGCATCGCGGTGATGCTGCAGTGAAAAGAAAGCTCCGCTTTGCATAATCTGCATTCAACTTTTTTCTCTTCTTTTTCAGTGAAGTGCTCCCACACTTTAGAAAGTTTCTGTCTCAATTTTTTTCCCCCATCTCCTTCCCCCTCTATCCGACTCGCCATTGTAACCACGTTTATTTTCCTCTACATTCTTCTCCTCAGACTACCTTCGTTGGTAGGACTGTGTGCAGGCTTGACAAACAATAACAAACGATACTGCCCCCAGACGTTCATGTAGTGCATTGCAGTTACAAAAACCAATGTGGTTCTTTGTGACTGGAGCCTCTATTTGAAGGTATGATGCGTCAACAATAAAAAAATCTGCGTCAACAATTTTTTGTAGCAGACGTTGTCAATTATGTCGACTAATCATTGCAGCCCTAGGCGACACTGACTCAAAGTGAGGGACATCACAGCAATTTCATTTGAGTTACGTGGGGAGCTTCGTGAAAGGCATTTCTTTGACAGCCGCAAGTCCCTGTGGTTCCAGTAAATGAAACAATAGCCTTTTTATATAACTAGCAAAATACCCGCGCTTCGCAGTGGCGAAGTACTGCCTTAAAATTTTTATTAAAGAGAAAAGTAAACCTTTTTAAACTGAGGGAAATTATACCAGTAATTAAGGATCTCTTTGTATGCCACGTTGTCAGCTCGGCCCTCCGGTTGTAATATGACCAAGCTGTGCACTGAGCTTACTCTTGAACATGCAACATACAGTTGGCCATGTGAAAATCAATCTTGCCTCAAATCTCACAGCTTGGATTGCTGCTGTCATAATCGGTTTGAGTTTCATGGTTTGTTTAAATTACGTTAGTATTTGCAGGACTTGTGTTGAAGTGACATTCGGCATCTGTCAAGCATTGTAAGCATACAACCGGTTTCATCGATAACTTTGCATCCAGCTTTTGAGAGTTTAAACATTCATAAACATCAAAGTGTCCACTACTCAAATCGTCACCTGTCAATCTAAGATGTTTAAGAGGCATTGGCGGTTCTCCAAAGGTGTAAAATATTTGCCCATTTCGGTACACTTGAAAGCAACAACTGAACAATTCAGCAGCAGCCATCAACTCACATGCAGAACCATAGGTGAAGGGCTTAAGCATTTCAGTCTTATAGTGCTCCTGTATAGTATAATTATCTCCTGTACCGTCATCAGTCCACACCTTGAACCTGTCCCAGTCATTCAATACATAAGACACAATGTTCCTCCGGATATCAAGAGTGAGCCTGATATGGCCACGCAATATGTAACACAGAGAATGGAAAAGGCAGGCGCCATCTCCGGGCATGGAAACCACTCGGTAAGTGACAGTTCTTTGATCGATGGTGATCGCCTCGATTGACATGTTAACGGGGGTACGGTTGGAATGATAAAGAAAATGGGTACCTGAACAATGTAAACTAAGTCTAAAATACCTATACAATAACTATAATCGTAATAAACGAATAAAACAGCGGAGAAGCTGTGGATTAAATAAAAAGGCTGCAGTTATCAGCAGGGAGACGTGAATACTGTGGCGAAGCAAGGAAGGGAATGAAGAGACCGGAGCGACGGACGGCCTTATATAGACAGACAGCCAACAACGTGGGAGGCGTGGGGATGGGGGACCCAACGCCGCCTCACACGGCGACCGAGCTGCAGGCTATGGACGTATATATGTACGCAAGTAGGATTCAGTTAGCGTTGGGAACCCGTGTACCAAATTTCTTTGTTACCTATAGGTAACAAAGACCATTGGAAGGTTCAATATGGCGGCTGGACAGTGGCGTCATACCACCGAAATAAGTACGTACATCGGTTTCGGTTAGCGCAGGGAAGCCGCCTACCAAATTTCGTGAAGATGGGGCCATAAATAAGAAAGTTTAACATGGCGGACGTTGTCGACCGTTACGTGTAGAATTACGAAATGAAACCTGCTTAACTTTTGTAAGTAACCTGTAAGGAATGAGCCTGCCAAATTTCAGCCTTCTACCTACACGGGAAGTTGGAGAATTAGTGATGAGTGAGTCAGTCAGTCAATGAGGGCTTTGCCTTTTATTAGTATAAGAAGATTGACTAAGTCGCCGACCATGGGATACGCACGACAGAGCCCCGCCCGCCAACTCTAACCCTCCTCCCGTGTCATGGGGTACGCACGACAGAGCCCCACCTGCCAACTCTAACCCTCCTCCCGTGTCCACCCTCGCTATCGAGGCATGCACACTGCCTGCTCATGTGCCCGCCCCCAACACCTCACAAATGTTTACACGCTGTATACAGCGATTCCCATCCGCGACAAACATGCTTCTTCTTAGATGGTCCTGCAGGACCATCCTAGCTACCATCAGAGCTAGGAAGCTAGGACCATCGTTCTGCTTCTACCTCAAAACCAGTCCCGCCCACATGCAGCCGACACGGCATTTCTCGCCAAGCTTCTCAAGTATGCTTACAGAATAAAACAAACTCTACACGCAGCGAAAATTTACTTTTCCAGCTAGATTCCATGCTCATAACCATCAAACTCTTCACTAAATCATACAAACACATGCATGAAATCGCTCAGTCCAATCCAACAGCACCTGTACGAATGCTTTTCGAGGAAAACCCTAGGCAGGATTTACGACGATACAATGCCCCAACATGTCACACCAATGTTGCAGCGATTTTCGTCAGAGAAGATGGCGAACTGCCTGCCGAAAGGGACATTTGCATCTGTCCCATAGGCCACTCCTGTAAACAGATTTCCACGATCAATGTGAATTGCGATCCTATGCTTTACCCACTTTTATTCTCTTACGGATACATTGGCTGGCACAAAGATTTACAACATGTTCCCGATAAAAGAACCGCCAACTGAAGAAGGCTTACTCAATGCCAATTTTACGAGTACAGATTAGCAATGAGGAATACATTTAGTATTTTGCACTCCAGTGGCGAACTATTCCAATAGTACGTCGTAGATGCGCATGTTAAAACAGAGGGTGCGCGTCTCAACTATCTCAGAATAGATCAACAAGATTTGCACGTGGAACAATACAAAGAATTGTCAGACACACTGCAAGCAAACGCTGAAAATAACGTACGTGTAGACAAAATGATCATATTACCGTCCACATTTCCAGGAAGTCCAAGATACATGCAACAAAACTATCAGGATGCCATGGCCATAGTACGTAAATTTGGACAGCCTCATTTATCACTTTCACATGTAATCCTGCTTGGCCGAAAATTCTACATGCACTGTCGGATACCCAAAGACCGGAGCACAGACCTGATATTGTAGTATGAGTCTTTTGGATTAAGCTGTAGGAATTACTTAGAGACATTCTACAACAACATCTTTTTGAGGTTGTTATTATATTTACGTAATCGAATTTCAGAAGCGCGGCCTTCCTCATACCCACATGCTGTTTACTCTTCACAATAATTCTAACAACCAGTCTTCTGCCACGGTCAGTTGTACGTGGCTTTTTCTAGGGTTAGATCTTTCGACTCATTATCTGTCGTCACCACCAAAACACTTATTCACAACTGCGTCTTTCAAGATTTATTTCTTCTTGATTTCCGAATTCCTTTCTCACCGCTTTCCATTCCTATTCTTACACCACCGTATGCTATGGTGGGCTTCGGCTAATGTGCGTGTGTGTATATATATATAATTCCTACTATATTATATATATATTTTTTTAGATTCCAGGGATAAGGTTAAACATCCATTAATTTCTGATAAGTCTACTAGTTAATGAGGAAAATGCATAAATAGAAAATTAAGTAAACCAAATTAGATAGTGATGGAACTCTGCTCTACTTTCATGCACACAAATGCTAGGATTTGGTTAGAATCGGCAGGTCACTCCAGAACTCATATGGAGACTATTCTGGCAGCATTACTTGCAAAGCAGCAACAAACCCTGAACAACAGGTCAGTCCATTTGCTAAAAAAGATTTCAACATACTTAGGTTATCAGTAGAGCTGCTGCTAACCTGTTCAACATAGTTAGGTCATCATTAGGGCTGCAAGAATGAACATTGCTAATGTATAAGAAAAAAAAGCTCTTATTCAAAACAGTGACATTTAATTCTAAAACAACTTTTATATATAAAAAAAAAAAACAAAAAAAACAAAAAACCTTGCACTAACTTTGGCACAGTGTTACTCCAGATATACTATGCTGCAATACTTCTGTGTTTTGCACATCACTTCCACAATCAGTATTTCTATCATTTTTAATTGTTAGCGTGAATTACCATTAATAAAATTAACAGATTTTGCTACCTCACCGTTCTGCTTTTTGGTTAGAAGGTGTACTAACAAAAGATGAAGGTATCATTTTGCTCCTGATCCTGTTCTCTCTCAATTTTGATCCAGAGGTCCCAGATTAGCTATTTTATATTAAAACAGTTAAGCAATCATTGTGGCAATTGAAAGCTATTTTTCTTACTCAATAAATACAGTATAATGGAAAATAACTGCCATATTTCTGATTTTTTTTTTTTTATATCAACTTTAAAACTGCAATTTTAAAGAGCACTTTCAGAATCAGGAAAGCAACCTCAATCAACATGTGTCTTTTAGAGGACACTGACTTGACAACTCCTTAAACAAAAGCAAAATGAAAAATAAATCTTAAGGTTACGTTTTCATTTTTTCTGAATTTTTAAATAGGGATTATTAACAGGTTTAGTTTAATCCTATAGATTTTGGATCACCAACACCCCACTCTAAAAACTTCGCAAATCAAGCTGATCAACACATTTGATTTACCTTTTACAATTTATTGAATTCATAGAATTTTTAAGCTGCTATTAATGAAAGTGTTCGCTCTCACACACACGTATACACATACACACAAACACAAACACACACACAAATATATAAAAACTCCTTTTGTGAAACACGAATAGACTTCAGTGTCTCTACTTATATACAATAGAGATGGGCACTGAATTCACTTCTTTAGAGCCCCAAAGACTAGAAAGGCACAATGTGGAATGGAGAGGTGGAGGAGGGTTTAACATGCAATTCTGAGCAATTATACATGGGTTTCATATATGCATTACAAGTATGAGAAATGTCCTAATTTAACTTTTTTTCTCTTGGATCATGTCATTCACCTTGAATTACTACAAGATGGGTGAAAAGAACATCACAGAAAATGAAAGCATCAATTCTTTAAGGCACTACACACCCCCAATACATAAAAAGCAAAATTTCATAAATAACTAGCCACATATTAATAATGAACTTTGAAATCTATGTGGATTAAACAAAAGCCTTATTTTAACATTCAGTTTTTGACTAATTCTTACTTGATCTTGTATTATAAAAAGTTAATTTCTAAAGAAACATTATGAAAACTATTCATTATAAGTCTATGACTACAAGATTTCCAATTTCTTAATTAAAAGAATTTCTACTTTTTAAACTTTATAATGCTTTGAGTGCTCACTCGAGAAATCATACAATTAAGAATTTCTGGATTGTCCAAGAAGTTTTTTAAAAAGTTACTGAATAAAGAAATAAGTGGCTGGTTCTTAATATAGAATGATTCGCTAATTTCTGAGATAGTAAATTATAAATGGGAAGTAAAAAAAAACTCCCCCATGAAAGGTTACACATAGATTTCAAATAGAACATATCTGCCTCTTCACACAAACTACTTGCTTATGAATGTAACTGGCCACAATCAGTTCATTGTAATGATATACCTCACTGCTACTTCGTATACCCAGAACAGAAAAACTACTGCTCTACAATAGTGGATCTCAAACTCTTTTCAGGGTAACACAGACTAGAGGTTTTACTTTTAATCAATTTCATAATTAGTCACTTTTAATTGAACAGTTTCATTTACTGGATTACACTGCTGTCTTACTGTACTGTCAAGAACAGTGCCATGTGTTACTTTATTTTTGCTGCAAATGTACATTAGCTGTATCTAAAACAATAAAATAGCGGGACAGACACCAAAGTAAATAACGGCTCAGAAGAACAGCTTTTTTGTGTGTCATTTCAGTTTATGGGCTTTTTTTTGTAAGCAACAACTGAAAAAAAAAAAAAAAACAAGCTCAGAAAAATGCATTCATCTCTGTACACAAAGATCCAACTACACATGGTAACTGATTAGAAAACACTTAAGATGCCTCCTTACATCTGTCCACATGCCATTTAAACTAAAATGTAAACCTGTAGCCTCACAGTTCCACAAGTCTTACTGTAAGAAACCACTACTTTAACAACCAGCTTCCAGAATTTTAAAAATCATGATCCAGTTAGATAAGGTGTGTGACGGATACTTACCGGTCCCATAATTGTTGCTTGCCAGTGAAATACTGAAAAGGACAAAAAAAAAAAAAAAAGTTGTTTTATAATGAAAACTTCCAGAATCTGTTCTTAATTAATGCCAGCTTGTTCCACTTGTGGCAGAAATTATTCAATACATGAGTTTTAAACTTACAGTCATCTCCCACTGGTCCTGCTGAACACTGTGCTGGTGGATCACGTTGCAAATCATTCAACTCCTAGCAAATAAAAATATTACACTGTATTTAAAATATTTATATAAGTAAAATGTACTTGATAAGCAATGCATTTTAGAAGCTAACATAAAACAAAACAATTTACAGTCTACTTTAAGCAATCAACAAAAATTGGCACTTTTCATATACCAATACTTATTCACATGCCAGGAGCTTAAATCACTACATAAAGAAAACTGCCTATTAAACATCAATTGCAAGTTTATTACTCAAAATTAAAAAATGTGTGTTACTTTTGCTACAGTGGACTTAAATATTGTTTAAAAAAAGTAAAACAAAGTTTATTCAGCTAAATTACATATGAACAGTATAATTATGTGTTGCAGCAATGACAAACTGAGCAGGGCTGACCAGGTCACACTATTCTCTGCATCTTCTTCCAAAACCTTCTGGGCAGTTCATCACATGCAATATTTCAGGACAATGTGACCTCGGCAAAAATACTAAATATTTGAATAATCATTTTCCGATATATTTTAACTACCTAAGGCACTTCGTACCAATTGTGATTTTGTGTGCAGTGCTGGCAGTGTGTAACATGCCTGAAGCAAAATTTGTACACAAGAGAATTTTCTTCTTTTTTTGCTCCACTGTCAGCACAGTATTTACCAGCCTCCTCAATTCTTTACCTGACCTTGCCTCCGTGTCTGTAGATAGTTTGTATGTTCTATACATGTCTGTGATGTTTTCTACAGAAGCCATACCTGCTAGGTTAAGTGCAAACTCAGTTGACAGGGAATGTGTGTATAAGAGTATGCTACAATGGGATGTCACACCACCAGAGCTGGTTGACACCTTTCACCCAATAATGTCATAGGAGGCATTACACTCCCTGCACATCAGAATTTGCCAGGTAGGACCGAAAATGGAAGGGTGAATAGTAAACAGTCTGTACGTTATCAACTGTTCACACACCAGACACAGTACTTTAGACAAAAACATACAAAGCCTTATCATGCAGCTCACACTAACACAAGATAACTCGGTTTGAGAAAAATGACACATTTTATAACCAGGACGTCAGGTTTTATACATGGAGCTCAGAAAGTGTTAATGTACATTTTAAAATTAACTCAACAACACGGTGACCAAATTGAAGTTACCAACTTCCTGATTCAAATATATCCAACCTTCAGCTGATAAGGAAATAATATTCAAATTCGCCTACGTCATGCTCAAGAAAGGTCAAAAGATTACCATGTAGCTGACACAAAAACAGAAAAATGAAAATGTCTGAAATCTCGCCATAATTTATAATTTACTTGCTCCTTAACCAGAACTGACGCACATCACAATTGGGTCATGCCGAAGCACTAAAGGTTGCTGTTGAAACGGGATTCATTACGCCTACTAACTTAACGGACAATCGTTTTTCTAGATTTAATTATTTCCCAAACTGCTTTAAGTAGAAAGAGTTTTGAGGATTGCAGGCCCAGCCAACAGAATGCCGTTCTCAGGACAGGCCTTCGAATCGCTATAAAAACTTACACTTACTATACTGGGAAAGCAAAATTAATAGTTAAACAACAGATAATTAAATATACTTATACCTCTATTTGAAGTCTATGTTCCTTTTCAACTTCTCTCTAACAAGGAACCCCACGAAATATTTCTATAAATGTGTTACGAACAGAACGAATTGAAAAAATGACGTACCAGGAAACAGTGTTTTAAGGTACTAAAGACATTTGAACGCATTCGGCTTTTAGTTTCACTCTCTATAGGTCAGTGGGAATAGTACATCAAAAAACGCAAATAAAACAGATTATTGCGTGAGGTAGCACGTTAAAACACCGTTTATGATATCCACTTGACTCCGCAGTGCTTAACGTGTGGCGAGCTCAAACTTTCACCTCGCTGCTGGGCTCGAAACAAAAAAAAAATAATAAAACAAAAAAAAAAACGTTAACTGAGGGGAGGAAAAACGCCACCGTCAAATCTGGTTACACCGAAAAGGGCTGCGCTCAAACGAATCTGTTTTTACTTCACAGGCCTCTGGTTTTGTACCGTTTCTACTCCACCATTATACCGCAGTACCACTCTATTGTATTGTACCTCTGTAGTCTTGAAAAGAAAACATTTCGGAAACTTACCTTCTGTATTCTTTTCAACGCCATAGTTAATGCCCGATACCCTGGCGTACCTTTCGGTGACTCCTCGTTGCTATTTCCGACGGTCCACGTAACGCAACCAGACCTTTTCTATTTCATACAGCCGCTCACTCACTCACTCACCCAGGGTGTGTAGATTTTTTTTTTCTTTCTTTTGTTTCCGCTTTCTGTTCAGGAAAGCACGATGACTGTTGCATTCTGGGATCTGTAGTCTTTTATTTTCTTTTGCGGCGTCTGTTCTTAAAGTGAAACCGTCACGAGACAGTGGTGCAACAAATAGAGGGCAAACTGACATGACGAGCCATAAGCTGTTCGTGAGTGCGTGGTGTGAAATAGGGTGGCCAGGGATTCTCATCAGCACAGAATTCGATTTTTTTGGCTTTTTTTTGCATACGAACCAGAAAAAAAATCGATTTTTGTATAGTCACAATTTTATTCAAACATATTTACATCACATCTCATGCCATATATCATAAATTGTTTTTAATTTAAAATGACATTTACATGTATTTGCTTAGCCGATGCTTTTATTCTAATATTAAGATATTCAAATATCTGGGGGTAATCATAGACTCAAAAACTGACTTTTAATGAAAATACAGAAGCCATCTGCTAAAAGGGGCAGCAGCGCCTCTACTTTCTAAGGAAGCGGAGCCTTGTTAGTGTGAGTCCTAGCATTATGTCACTCTTTTATAAATCTTATGTTTAGTCTGTCTTTTTTTCTGCTAGTCTGGTTTGAAAATATTAATGTTAGTAACCAAAACAAAATAAGTAAAAAATTGTACAGTGGAACAGTAAAATAACACAGTTTCAAGAGTCAAATCTCACTGACCTGATTAATAAACAAGTACTATAGAAAGCAGGGTGTATTTTGTCAGACAGGACTCACCCACTACATTCTCAATTCCAGCTGTTGCCATCAAGTTTCAATCCAAGGTCCCCAACTGCTATTAATCTTCTAAATAAGTTCAATATATATACACAAGCTTATATAGTGGGTTGACATTTGCTTCAAGCATTAGCCACGTCTAAATGATGGTTTAATTTTTAAGTGTCTTTTTTTTATCTTATGATTCACCATAAATATTGTGCTAAGATACGCATTATACTTCTTTGTGCTAAGCTTATGTTTGATGGCTGTGTTATTTATGATGTGGTTTTAATGTTATGTTGTGGTCTCCCTATAAAACTAACTTATAAACCGAAGTTCTCTTGTGGGACAATAAAATAAAATTGAATTGAGAGCAACAAGAATTGAATTGATTTACTTTACCATCCTGAATCTATTCTTCCTCAATTTCATGTCTTTAATCCTAGTGCTGTTTCTTGCTTCTTAAATGTAAAACCTATGAACAGTTTAGTGTATGCCCTTCTCCAGTTTAAACATTCTACTGAATTTATTTTCACCCATATTGCTTTTCTTCACAGATTGAATTCATCTGGATCCTCCTGTCAATTAGTTAATTTTTAAGCCACAGAGAGAAAGACAGAGAAAGAGTTAAATTTGCTCTTCTCTGTGCTGTTAACTTTCCACATCCTGTAGAAGTGTCCATTTGTCTAATTAGCAATTGCAAGTGGCTCAGTATAACTGAGGAAGCCCTGCAGTGTGTTGGTCCATCCCTCTCTGCCTTGGGTTGATGATCTGCTTCCCTCCCATGATCATCTTTATATATAATTCGCTACCGTGGCTGTCCGTTTGTCTGTCCAAGATTTTAAATCATCTGTAGCTTGCAAACTGTTTGACCTATTGACCTGAAATTTGGTACACATATACTACATGACGTCTACTATCCACTTTCGGGGTGATAATTGACCTCCAAGGTTATTCCTCTTTTTATTTTTATTTTATTTTATTGTAGAATCAACTCTCAGCAGTGGTCAGCAGAGCGGCCATGCAGCACATGCGTACGGGCGCCGTTCTCATCCCTACCACCTTCGCCATCACTTCCCCTACCTCTTCATATCTTAAATTATTCTTGAGGCAGATTGAAAACTTAAGTGCCAGCTTAAGTGAAAAATTAAGGAAAATGTACTAAGTAATTGCAACACAAACACCGACTTAATCAGTTTTAATGCAAAAAGATGCTGATGAAAGAAGAGAAGAAGTGGGCTGCTAGGGTGGAGTAAAGAAGAGCTGCTCAGGAAGCACCAAGAGCATCAGCCTCTGAGCAAACGAATGCTAAAAGCATACAGAGAAAGAGTATGAAAACTATGAAAGCTCAAGTCAAGTGTACGTGCAGTGCACCGTTACTGGTGTACTATAATTATTGAATTTGGAAAACTAAATAAATAAAAAAATATTTTTTTCTCTGAAGTAATCTAGAATAATAAATAACACAACCAGAGTTTATTTGAAATTTGTTATTAATCATTTTGTGTATAAACTTACTAAGTTTCAAATTACTTTTTTGAATATCAGGCAAAGGTCACCCCATGTGGTTTTAGTGTGTGCTATGTACTTGATGTTGCTGGGATAGGCTCTTGTCCTTGATAACCCTGAACTAGAGGCTTCAGTAAAAAATGGTCTCTTTTAAATGAATACAAATCTAAGGAGTTAATACCTCCCTGTAACCATTTACGACAGTATACTTAATTATGGAATTAATTAAACCATTCTAAGAAAACCAAACAGCATCTGTTTTCCCAAATTCAGCTTTTGAGGCATTCAAAGACATTTCAGTATAAATAACCTGACCTTTGCTAATATGATTTCTCCTACTATTTTAATGATGTAACAATTACAAATTAGAAAGCACTCCAATCTATACTCATTTGTAATAATAATCTCACAGTATTTTATATTGTTTATTACTGAAATACCTTTTAGTGAGGTAACATATTTGCACACTTTGTTAATCCACTTCAGGATTGCAGAACACCAGGCACAAGACATGAACCAACACTAGACAGGACACATAGCTATCCCACAGCCTACTGACATGTGGCCAGTTTAGAGTCAACAGTCAACCTGAAAAGCAAGTGCTATGAGGATGAAAACCAGAATACTTAGTGGGAACCCCAACAGGGAAAACGTAAGTTCCACACAGAAAATGCTTGGGTGTAGTATACAGAAGGTGAGTCAAGTTTGTTAACACCAACAATTTAACCAGAAATTGAAGTGTTTTAATTACATACATGTATTAATTTATTCATTAGCTAGTGTTATACTTTTACAATAGATTTCTGTTATCTAATACTAATTAAAATTGTTCTTTAAATGAGCGTTTTGTAGTACCTGCTGATAAGACTTTTTTTGTCAAACAAATTAATCTACAGGAACAAGGCAGTCTGCTAAAATCATCCATTCACTGAACTCAATTAATTCAAGCCAATATCGTGCAGTGCTGGAGCAGACCCCAGCAACATTGGGCCAAGATAGGATCTAGTACTGCATGGAAGGATACTCGTCTGATACTCCGATTAGTGTTAATGCATATGTTACTTGGCACATCATTTAAACTGCACACAATTTAACAAAATGTCCCATCCACGGAGGGCTCTTTCTTTGCGCTCTTGTATAAACAGCAACTTTCAGTGTCCTTGGAGGAGGAGGTTATATTGCATGGGTGGATGCAGATGTCTTCAGATAGTTCTAACTAATTTAATGTGCCTTTTTCCAAAAAGCAAAACCCAAAGTTTTTAAAACGGTATCAAAATAACCTCACATTGATCGCCAACCGCTCCTTGCAGTAGACATCCTCATGATCGTTGTAAACTACTGTAGGTAGGAAAGGCTGTCAGATTTATTCAGCTACAAATAGCCCAGTGACATTTAAAAACACAGAAGCAGAAAGTAATTAAATCTAACGTTTTTTTCTGCCATATCTAACGTTTTTTTCTTGTCTCATCTGACTTTTTTTTCTTTCAAATGGGGTATTGCTTTATGTTAATTTAATTTGCATTGTGGGAAGTAAACGCAATATACCTAATTTGTGGTCGTGAATAGACTTGTGCCTTTACTTAGAAACTAAATCTAAAATAATAGGGGTGGGGGTGTGGGGTGTGGTGATACTTATGCATAACCGCTACGGCCATAGACATAGAATTATTAGACACCGCATGACCAGCAGCATCGTACGTCAACGTCGCCGCCATATTGCGAGTGGCACTGCTGTGGAGTGAAGTAATGGATAAAGATGCCTCACGCATGTGCTGCTTGGGATTGTACAAACCTTTGTACCTTCCAAACCAGATCCCTGAACAATCGTTTTGGTTATATATGGCCATTAGAAAATACCATTTTATAATCTTAACTTTAGCTAAGGCAGTCTAAGCTAGCAAAGCTATGCATTTATGTGCTCAAGTGAGCCTCCAAACAACGTTTTGGCTAAACGTATTTAGTCACTAACTATGTAAATTGTTGTTAGCTGTTAACATTTCTCAAACTTTGAAGGTTTCCCAAAGAAATCCACCTGATTAACCAGTGGGAGGTAGCCCTTAGACGGGATTTTGAGAAAGCTGTCCTGTGATGTGTGCCGTGCTAGTTTGGTAACAGATGCTGTACCAGCATCATATGATCAAAGCTACCACTTTTCTCACATTAAAAAACAAAGGAGGTTTGATGATTCCTTCTGAGGGTACAGTCAAGGTGGCCAAAGTAGCTGAGCGTGTTATCCGACAGTCGACATTAGGGCAAGCTGTCAGTGTATCTTTGATCAATCAGTTTGTTTGGGCTTAGATTGGTTCAGGTAATGTGTTTTTTCTCAAGGAGCACATTGAGGAAACAAAGTTTGAAATTGACAACCATCATTTTATGCTCATGTCTTTAGTTGTGTCTGTCTTCCACAAACTAAGGCTGCACCATATTGCCAGACTGAATACTCTCAAATTACAGTGTGGCAACACATGGAAAAAGCTTTGTAAGACAGTTCTGTTTCAAGGATTTTAGATCCTATCCTGTATATATTTATAAGTAACCACATTGTGTGTGCATGCCTGTGTGTAAGTGTGTGAGAGAGAGAGAGACTGAGAGAGGAATGAGTGAAATGTTTTCAGAAATTACTAAGCCAATTTGTATACAATAAAATTGTTTATTTTTGTCATTGAGTGTATCATTTCACTGTTAAAAGAAAGACAGACTGCCAGTTGCAGTCTTACTATTTTGACTTTCAGACATTGGTCAAGTTTTCGTCTCAATAATAATAATAATAATAATAATAATAATAATAATAATAATAATAATAATAATAATAATACATTTATATATAATAGGCGCCTTTCTTAGCACTCAAGGTCACCTTACAATAAAATTAAACAACATTAGTAAAATTAAAACAAGAGAATGATAAATCAAAAAGCAATAATTAGCAAACAAAGTTACTGGTAGTAACAGTGCAAAATTCAAAATTGGTATGCCACTTTGAAAAGATAAATTTTGAGGGCAGTTTTAAAATGTGTTATTGAATTGAGCTGACGAATATGAGAGGGAAGAGAATTCCAGAGTTGAGGAGCACCATGAGAGACGACGCTCGAACTCCCATAGCACTGAGTCTGACGTGTGATACAGAAGGTCGAGCTGATTAACGGATACTTTAGTACTGTGTTGTGTATATAATAATTATTATTATTATTATTTAATAATTGCCATTATTAGTGTATAAATTGATATAAATAATTGCATTTAAACGATTCGCCAGAATCTCTTGTATGTAAACGATACTGTTTTAAACGTTGTTTTTTCATCAGAAAACCCGGTTTCCACGTCTACCTAATGGCACTTTTGCCACTCGCAATATGGCGGACACGCTGACGCATCATGTCGACTGGGCAACACAGTGAATGCGTCGTCTACCTATATATGTCTATGGCTAAGGCAACTAAGTGGGTATGTGCAGCTACTCACGTGAGCTTTTCGTGCGCTTTTAGTGGTTGATGTTTATATGACAAATTCCAACCCTCATGCTTCGAAACAAGTATGACCCAAACGGCGTTCCATAATCTCGCAACATCCCGCGCGTCATCTGTGACATCACCTGAATGACAACTTCTGTCATGTGGCCCGGAGTTTTATATCGTAGTTCAGGTTAATCAGTATTTGCGAAAGTAAGATAGTGTACGCAGTGGAGATATGGTAGCTAGATCTTTATCAAAAGGTGGGTCTTCACTTGTTTCTGTGATCAGTACCAGCAATGCCATCTAAGGCTGTGACTTTATGACTTTAAGGTCAAGTAATTAATTAAAATATTTCTACCCTTTTCTTTGCTAATTGTTTACTTAAGTTTAGAAACTAGAAGAGGCGTATAGCCCGAAACTGGTGAATTCATTCGATAGTCTTTCAGTTTTTCCACATTTTCGGTGGACAACTGCGCCTAACCACGAAGCGCGAAAAGGCAAGCTGACTCTTATTCTACGTACGTCAATT
Source organism: Polypterus bichir lapradei (assembly GCA_026402145.1). Classification (NCBI taxonomy): domain Eukaryota; kingdom Metazoa; phylum Chordata; class Cladistia; order Polypteriformes; family Polypteridae; genus Polypterus; species Polypterus bichir. Next base: position 49,713,229 of record JANRMT010062813.1, on the reverse strand, counting down.
CATTTCGTGATTATACAGTACATAACTCATCTTTGTTTTTTCTCGCGACCGTGAATTGGATTAATAACGTTTTGGAGTTTTCAGTAGTGTTTTCTTAGTTCAAGGTCAACGTTTGATGCTCCGGTCATGGGGCCGCTTATGCGAGATGGAAATCTTTCGGAATTAAGGATCGTATGCTGCTTATTTGCACATATTCCATTTGGAGAAACAAATACAGTACCTGGTTTTACTGATATTCACTAACTATGCGTTGGCACTCGCACGCTGATTGACTTTCTTTTGAAACAAACGTTTTATGTTAGCTGTATCAAGCCATTGTTACTCGGTGGTGTGGCGTAGATTGCTGCAATAGAGTGTCACCGCACCCAAGAACACCAAATCAAGTGTTACGTGAGAACAAATACAACAAGTGGCGGTACTTGGGACCAGAGGGTTGCATTTCGGTGTCATTGCTCTGGTGTTTTGGGTTCCTTCCCCGATCCGGTCATTGGCGCTGTAATGCAAATTCTTTTCATTGCATTGTCTTTTTAATACCCCAAAGACGGGTTAAGACAAATTATCTATTCAATCGTGGTCCCGCGGTTGTCTTGCGCCATGTACAAGGTTGTTTCCTCTCTTTCCCACAGTAATGTTCAGTTAAGCTCCGGCTTCCTTCGGCCTTGAACGTGATTATTAGGAATTCGAAAAGTCATTTACTGTAAACCGTGAAATGCGTATTTATGTGGACATGGTTTCATTGATTGCAATCATAGGTAGGTACTCACGAGTTGTATTAACCGGTGTGTATTTTTTTATGGATAATGTAAGCATTTAAAATGATCTTAATGTATTCAGTGTTCTTTGGAAAGCAGTCAGGCAACTTGCAAGTGTGGTCTGCTGTCCCATTTGTGTATAGTTTGCATTTCAACATGCTTGGCCTCTTAAAGCAAACTTAACAGGACATTTACAATCACAGCTGTTTAATTAAAAGTAACCCTACGTGTAGAGGTAAAGGTGCACGGTCAGCAGCACCCACACCACTAAATCCAGGGACAGACTTCACCTACAAGCCATAATTAGTCATTCGTTTCTATATTGCTTGATGTTGCTTTTTGTCAATGGTGTCACAATAATCGCCACATCTTTCACTGATTTGAGAGTGACCTGCAAATAAGAATTTCAGTTGTCCTATGTACTGTACATTTGACAGCAATGTTTAATATTTGACGTAAAGTTTAAAATGCACATCTTTGATGTTACATTTCTGAGTGAGTTTTCCACCCACAACATTAAAAACCTCACTGACTGAGATCAGATCAGCATTAAAACTCTCTGGGAGATCTAAGGTAGAACCAAATTGTACTACACCAATGTACACCCTTGACATTTTTTTGACTTGTAACACTGCATATTCTTTTAGAGGCTGGTAGATCACTTATTTTTGACATATCACAACTTTGGACAAATGTATATTTTCCATTAATGCTGGTGGTCTGACATGATGCCATTTTTAGGATTGTGGCATATGGTGTGTTCATTGTGTAAATTGCTCAACTAAACAACTTGTAGCATTTTATTAGGCTTATATATTTAGCTAATTTTAAAATGTTCCATTTTTGAATAGCTGAATGGATAGCCACGGTCTCACTGGCTGCAGGAGCTGCTGCTGTTGGCTACTTGGTCTATAAACACTGTCTTTCCAAAAAAAGATGCAAGTCATGCGTCAACCTTGACATCCAGAAGGAGATCCCAAAGATTGTTCATGCTTTTGACATTGAAGACTTGGGAGAGAAGACTGTATACTGTCGATGCTGGAGATCGAAAAAGGTAAAATGTACATATGTAACTTTTATTTGCGATGAAAACATTTTTTTTTTGATGTGATGTGTATTTTATGGTTATGTCAATCTTTTTATCTTTTTGTTTCCAAACCCACTAAGTTCCATAAGGGGGAACTGTAGGGCTACATATGTTATTTTATAATTTTATTACTTTCAATATTTTTGCAGGCAATATGTTATAGATATATTGACAATTGGATGAAAAAGTATTAACCTTTGTTCTAGTTTCGCAATTGAGCATCAATGTAAATTAGTCATTTATTAAAAAAGTGAAATGAAGAACATTTATTTATATAACATTTAAATGTTTATTGAAGTGTTCAGTCAGAGAAAGGTTATCAGGAAAACGTACACAGTTTTGGAAATTCCCAAAACTAGGGTGGAGTACACATCTGTGATTATGTGTAATTATTATTTGGATAATAAAACCATTAGTTAAGTGGACCACTTAGAAAACTATGTGCACATTCAACATTTAATGTCAGAGTGGCAAAATGAAAGTCATCCCTATGGAAAAAAGCTAGCTTCCTGACTAGAGTCTGACAGTGTATGTGGGACATCTGAGATAAAATGGAAGAATATTCAGTTCTCCGAATAGACTAGAATCAATCTGTTTGTAGCACACGCATACTGTAAATCATTCTGAAAAAACAGCATACTTGCTAAGAAGCATTGTGGTATAAGTGACATGCTATGGGAACAATAATCTGTGTGACGATTTGCTGCATTGAAGATTTATGAAGAAAGAAAGAAAAGGAAAAAAAACAAAAAACAATGTACTATAATTAAAAGCAGGTGATTCCTATAAGAAGACTTCATGCACCCTGTAAGAGACCAGAAACGTCTAAAGTGTATTTTCCACATGGGCAGTGTTCAACCAGTTCCAATAAATCCAGGAGGACAGTGATTTTAAACGAAGGAATTGACATTCTAGAGTGGTCTAGTCAAAGTCAGTACGTACTTTAAATTAAAAAGTGAGATAATTTAAAAATTCGTATTCACCAATATGCATAGATTTAAAACAAAAAAAATGGTGAAAATTGTTTGAATTTACATTGCAGTGCAGAAAAAACTTTCATGGCTTTAGATTTTTTGCCAAAGGCACTGCAACAATATTAGAAGCAGACAAAACGAGATGTTGGTTTTGGCCTAAGTGAGTAACTGAAAATGCTGCAATAATGCTGAAAGTTATAGCAATAAATTTAACCAATTTTGAAAATTAGACACAATAGTCTTGTATTTACTCCTCAGTAGTACTATAAATCACACAGACTATAAATTGCACAGTCACAAAACCGCTTGTTTGGAATACTAAAAAAAAAAAAAAAACAGGAAAACTTAGCTATGATGCAGAAACCTTGAACCACAGGGTGTTTAAAGTATTAATCCAGTATGTATGCAGATTTTAAAATGGCTTAACTACTGTTGTTTAATTTTGTGTAATGTGACCCATAGGGCGTGCTCAGGGAACTAAGAGATAGAGCACGTTATTATTTATTTGATCCCAGGCATTCTGCTTTTGGTTTTAGTATTTTATAATAGCACACATGAGTTTGTGATCCCTCTTTACCTTCTGGACCAATCTTTCTTTTTCCCTCCATTATGCTTGGAGATAATTTTCAGGCAAGATTTCCTATCTTGAGGTTGAGACTATGAGAGCTCCAGTCCATCTTGATGTGTGGATTTGTATATTCTCCCTTAGAAGTGTGACAGTCGTGGTCCAAAAATATTCTTGTGAGCTTTCCTGCAATTTAATAGATAAATTGGTTTTCCAGTTACTCTTCCTGCAATTTAGGAGAAAAAAGAGGTTGGTTTCTGGGGCCTCTGGAGTTCAGTGGTATCATCTATATATTTAAAGAAAAAAGTGAGTGCAATGAGATGAAGTTGCGACAAGGTTTAGACTGATCTGTTAACAAAAATATTTGGTTTCTTTACTAGTAATGCTAATTCACTTTATTTTTTTACAGAATTTTTTTTACATAAGTATTATGTTAATTTAAGTATCTAATACAAACTTACTTGAATCAGACTATTCACTGTGAACTAGAATAACAATATCCTATAAATATCTTTATGAATAAGAATTATTTATAATTTGATAGTCATGGAGTTAAGTTTTTTTTTTTTTAACCTCCCCTCCCCTTTTTTTAATGCAGTTTCCTTTTTGTGATGGCTCCCATACAAAGCACAATGAAGAGAATGAAGATAATGTTGGTCCATTGCTAATCACAAGAAAAGAAGTTTAAGTAACTGTTTTTCACTAACATGCAATCAAAAATATTTGAAAGTTGTATATTTTAAATTAAATGCACTTTATGTATATGTATTGCAAAATACTGTAGATGAAATGACTAAAACTACTTTTTTGAAAAACAAAGGAACTGACATGTGATTTGATGACTGTTGTAATTTGTTCTGTATTAAAGTAATACACAATAATTTGTTTTATTTGTAATGATTGTAATGTAATTTGCCTTAGTATTTTTAATATCCATGCTGCTGTTGGACAATTTGCACTCACTTTTTATGCATTTTTTAATTTTTTTTTTGTAATTTTATTAATGTGCTAGTATAAACACTCCAGTACATAATAAAGTAACATTTTGGTAACATTCAGCTTAAATAAACCTGTCATGATGCTGAAAACTACACGTATCTAGTATTTAACATGTTTAAATACTTGTCCAATTAAACTGTGATTATAACAGTGACCAAACATATTTAGAAAATAAATATATTATTGAAAAGCAAATAATTGCTGTAAATGTGCTTTTACTAGAAAATGAAAAACAATATTTCTTTCTACATCCTGAACCATTAAATGTTATTGAAAATAGTAAATACTGTCCTGTCATGTTGGTGTATCTTAATGGATGGGTTTTAAGCTACCTATATAAATATAATCACATGATTACAAAAATTCCTATTAATAACAACAAAGTTTCAACCAGATCTTTCTTAAGAATATAGAAAATGTGAAATTAATTGTGTTTTTTAAGTTTTATGCACTGTATTGCTTTTAAATATCTTGTAGTACATTATTACACTGCCTGCACACCAAAGTGAAATCACTGATCATAGCCTTAAAAGATAAATCTATATTTAAGAGAATACAAAAACACATCTGATTTAGAGTGCAATTACATGATAATCAAGTCAGTTCATCTTACATTTGTTCTTGTAAAATTGTTAATAGGAATGCAGTTTCAAATCTAATTTTCTTTCCTAGCTATTATACTGTAAGCTTTTTTTTTAGCTGTCAGCATCTGCACAGTAACTTTTGTTAACTACCTAATAAGGGCAGGTGAAAACACAAGTGACAGAAATGGCTGGAGATGAAAAAATGTTTCAGATGAGGATTAAGTACAACCATTAGGTATTGGTAACATGACTTTTAAGAAGAGAGAGGCACAAGTAAGTAAGTAAAGAAGTACGGTGTGCTTATCTCTAAACTATTTTATGTGCATATTTGCATTATTTAATTTAGTATAGTATTACAAAAGTACAGTATTTCTAGAAGTGGAAGAACAAACAATGGCTTTCTGCCATAAGTTAAAATTTTAACATTGTTCAAATAATATTTTTATATTAAATACTTTTCATTTTTTCATTCCATTTTTATTTTAAAGTAGATTAACTATAAAAATAGTTTATAATTAACTATAAAATCAAATATATACTCAGTAGTCCATCATTTACAGTTATTCTATTTAATTAATGGACAAAAATTAAGGTAAAAAGAGCAAGACTGTAGTGATGAAATGCAGACATTGTACCTTTTGAAGCATTTGAGACTAATCAGATAGAGGGAAATATGCATAATAATATTATAAGTAAAATTAATGTAATATTCGTAATTATATTTGATTTAAAAGAAACATATCTCTAAGAATTCTACACAACAATATCAAAATGCAATTGGTATTTATTAAAATCAGCTAAAAAGATCACAGGATTAATCAAAATGTTAAAAATGCTAGTCCAGCATAAATGCAATTGAATACATTATATGTCATATTTGCCTGCAACAATTTCCAGGAATCAGAGCATAATGGACATCACTGCATAATTCATAGTGAAAATGTAAAATTTATTAACATAATAATTATATTTGATAAACCTGTTTAATCTCTAATCTGAAAGTAGAGGTTCAAGGTGGATAATAATACTGTAGGTTTTTGTTGTCTTCTGCTGGAATAATTTTGTTTTACTAGTTTGGTTTTGATAATAGTCTCTGTTTTAATGTTGTGTATAGTTCTGTAGCTTGTAACTAATTTTCCAGTAAAGAAATTGGCTTTTGTTATACAGTTGACAAGAGTGGTTATCATTACTGTGTCGCACCTCCAGAGTTTTAGGTGCATATCCTGACCCTGTTACTCCTTGTAGCAGAGTTTGTACTGTATGTTTTCGTAGTGTTTGTGTGTAATTTTCCCAAGGTACTCTAGTAATCTTACCGTATCACTAATATGAGGTTATGGAATTATTTAGCCTAACGTGCCTGTCATATAATTGTTGGCAAGAATGTGCCTAGTGAAGGACAGCATCCTTTTGAGGTTTGGTTTATGTCTTGCATCCTTTGCTGTCAAGATATGCTGTTATTTTCTTCATCTGTGACCCAGGTTAAGCATGATAAAGGTTAACTTTATTTTTGTCTTCACAGTGATGCTGAAACTGTACATGTGCACACTTTTATTATGAATTTACTTGGTTGTGCACCAGCTTGATTCATTTCACTTGATAATGTTTCTAATTACAGCCACATCATTTAAAGTCTTGCACTTAACTGCTTCAAAAGGATGATCTGAACATAATTGTATAGTGATCTCCTATTAAGAATCATAATCGTATATTATTGTTTTTTTCCATATTTGTTGTATATTGAACTTTATGTACATTCCCAAAGAAAAAGATCCACAAATATGTATTCTAAATAATTAATTTCTGAAGTATATGTGTTGAAGTATGTACTACAAGTCTTTTTTTTTCTTCTGCAGATTCATTTGAACTTGTTTATGAAAAGTTATTAGTGCTCAGATTGTCATGTATAAGTATTTTATGAATTACCTTTGAAGTGTCATCCTTCACATCACTGACAAATGTAAGAAATCACATTTTAATGTGACTGGTGCAGTGTGTCTTGCAAATAATTGTATAGAGGAGTAATGTCTCTGCTAGATATACATTTTAAAGTCATATATTGATAAAGTCAAGGCAGAGTATACATAATATGTAATCTGTAAATCTTCACATTGTGGTATATTGTAAAACGTTTGTAAGGACCCTTCTAATATTAGTTTGTTGATTCATTTTATTATTTTTATGACATTTTCCAGTTTAGTAATGTATTATACTACAGCAACCTGTTGTATAAGAAATCACATTATACATTATTAGAAATTTATTTTTCAAAGATCATGTTGAAATATGATAAAATAGGGATACGTACTACAAGTAAAATTCACTGACAAGCCAGGAGAGGGCACTGAATGAGCCCATATGTTTGTTGATAACCCAGCATTCCGGTATTGTATTTATATAGAAAAAGCTGCTGTTAAAAGTTAGGCAAATGTAGTGATTGTTTTATTTTGTTATTCAATGAAATCATGTCCTTAATTATAATTTATCATACTGATGCAGCATTCTGACTTCTGAATATTATGTGATATTTTATATTAAGTTATGCTGCAAATCCTAAATTTCATTTTTTTATCCTAACTGCATTTTCCTTGAATTTGAAAAGATTTTATGCTGTTTTTATAAGATTAAATAGAAAAATGTTGTAAACCCTAACCTGTATTATTCAGTTTTACCTTACACAGTTAATTTGTTGTGAACTAACATGAAATACATTGCATTTCCTACCAGTGTAAAGCTTTCATACAGTATCTGTAACCCTTCAGTTTATCCTCTTATGTTTGATAGTGTATTATATAGATTAAAACAGTATTCAGAATGTAAGAAGCCAACATTTAATTCTTCAATTTCAAGTAGTAAATGCCTTGAGCATGAGAAAGGTGCTATATAAATAAAAATAAAATGTATTATTACCAGTACTCAATATCACATTCCTAAATCATTTTGAACAGAAAGATGAAAGTAGTTTTATTATAATTAAATAAAATTAGGTGGCAGTTTTAATGGTTGAAGATGGTGATTTTTATCTGACAAAATTAAGAACAAATTAACATCATTTTGGGCAAAACTTTTTAAATGCCTCTCAGACAGCCTGGGAGTCACAATCCCTCCTAATCCACTAACAGCTGTGTTTAGTGTACTCCCTGATGGGTTTAAAGTGGAGAAGGACAATCAAACTCTAATTGCCTTTACTACACTACACTACACTACTGGCACGTAGACTTATCTTGCTCAACTGGAAGAATCCTAACTCACCTCTTTTAAGTCAATGGGTAACTGATGTTATATATTATCTAAAATTGGAATAAATCAAATTCTCACTTAGAGGATCTGTACAAAACTTTTTCAAAACATGGCGGGATCTGATAAATAACATTTTAGAATAAGCATTTGAATTGAGGAAGTGGATTCTCTCCCCTCCTTTTCTATTCTATTTTTAATTATTTATTTACATATTTTTACTATTATTAAAGTGCTACTCTGCTGACCTAGCTCTCTTTCTCATGGGTGCGGGTAGATTTGTTTCAAACCAGTTTTGTTAAACTTGACTTGCATGCATTGAATGTTTCTTGATATTAATAAAATAAAATATAAAAAAATACGAATTGAATTGTCACAATAAAAACATTCGATACAAAAATAAAAAATAGAAATATCAACTAAGATGTAAATCAGTAGCAGAGCCAAAACCTGTGGCCCAGGGAAGATGGAGCTTAACTGCAACTCTTGCATGCTTGGTTCAATCATCATTATATTTTAGTGAGAACCTGGAGAAATTACTGAAGTGTAACATTTGAAACTATGTAAACCCATGCCTAATGATAATGGTGTAGGAGTAGACTGGCAAGAGCAGCATTGTAGTCTCTGTGTTGCTTGAAGGAATGTAAGGGGGAGTTTCCCAGTACTGTAAGTTAAAATAAAATTGTTACTTTGCTCCTTTGCAGAGTTCTGCATTGGTATGAAGGAGATCGAAGTGGGATTTGAGGTATATTACAAAAACAATGTCTGCTTTGCAAATGGTGATTTTTTTTTTTTTTTTTTTTTTAAACTTGGTGGCAAGTTGTATTAAACAGGGTACTGTGCATGTTTTAGGACATGATTGGTATGGTATGGATCTAAATATCATGGTTGTGACAGAAATATGTGTAAAATAAATTGATGAGGTTATGCTTAGAATTGTAAAGTCTAAAACCCTAGGTCTTTAGCTTTCTTATTTTTATTTTAAACCCAAGTAGGGTTGCAAAAACAATACAATTTCATAAAAGACATTGAGAGGTAAAGTTGTATCAGAGGCATTGAAATATTGACATTTTGTAAAAATGTTAAATTTAGTTCTACAGACAGTGCTGTTTTTGAGAATTAATTTAATTATTAATTTAAATTAATTAATTTTTTGGTGAAATTAGAATAAACCCAGAAACTTGATTGTCTATAAAGCAAAATAAAATGAAAAATCTGAATCAAAGATATATAGAAATATAAGCCCTGTATATAAAGCCATTTGGTTTGAAACTCCACTCTGAGTTACTGCTTGATTTAGCAAAGATATTCAGAGATTTTAGGTAAAGAGATGAGGTCAGGGTGCAAACTGGTAAAATCTGTGACTGGAGTCTGACTTCATTCTATTTCAGCAGTCATCTAAATGCCTCATTTGAGTGTACACCTTTAAATCTTGTTTTATTTTTCCTTTGTATATTAGGCAAGCAACAATGCTTAGCTGTAGTGCATGTCTTGGTTCTTAACATTTTAATACCTTCAGTTTTCACCCTCATCCTCTTTAACCCAAATAACTTTGTATTATTTATCTTAATTCATGCCCCATAAATAAACAAAGAAAGAGGTTTCAAGTCTTTGTTCAAATTTGCTTAACACAACTGTTAATTCATTTGGCTTTGTAGCAGACAGCTAACTAAATCTAATTGAGCTTAAAAGCAAATGGAGTTTAATCATCCACGGTCTGTGCACAGTAAGGCATGTTTGTTTAAATATTGAATGCCATGTTTAATACATTGAAGGTAAAGAAAGGCAAAGTAAACAATACCTACAGATGCCATGAGTATTTATTTGTATTTTAAAAAGTGTAGTATATAAATGCTAAATACCACAGTTGTTTGTTAAGTCCAGTGTATATTATATTTTGTGCTTTATGGTTAGAGCAGCCACTTCTAATACAACTTTTGAAAATATACAGTGTCTATATAAAAGTATTCAACTTTTTGCTAGTTTTACATTTTATTATTATACAGTATTAAAATCACAGTGGACAGCCTCGACTCTTGTGTGAACATTGTCTCTATCAGCTTTGCATATCTGGCCCCTACAATCCTTTTCCTTTGTAAGATTTAGATCTGGATCCTGCAACAGTCACACCAGGACACTGACATTGTTGTTTTTAAGCCATTCTTGTGTAGCTTTGGCTGAATTCTTGGAGTCACTGTCTTGCTGGAAAACAAATCTCCCAAGGCATAGGTTTCATACAGACTGCGTCTGCTTTGGGACTTCCCAGAATTTATCTGCATCAATTTTACCTTCTACCCTCATATGCCCTCTAGGGACTGCTGCAGAGATGCATACCCACAGGTTGATGTTACCACCACTATACTTCATAGTAGGATGGTGTGTATTTGATAAGGTGCACTATTTGGCTTACACCAAACATGGCACATAGCCTAATGGCCAAAACCTCAATTTTGATTTCATCAGAACATAGAACATTGTTCCAGCAGTTTTCAGAATCTTCATCTCACATGTGCCTTCTGGCATTCTAGCCAAGATGTTATGTGCAATTTTTTTGTTCTTTTTGAAACAGTGGCTTTCTCTTTGGCATTCATGACTGGTGAGGCACCAAGGCAGCAGTTGTAGTTTGCACAATCTCTCCAATCTAACCCATTGTAGCTTGTAACCTCTTCACGTCTATCATAGTTCTCTCGGTTGCCTCCTTCACTAGTCATTTACTTGCATTATCACTCATTTTTTGTGGACACCTAGCTCTTGGCAGAATTACAGCAATGCCATGCTCTTTCCATTTCTTCATGATTCATTTAATCTGGACATCAATTGATATTTAGTGACATGGATATTTTCTTGTAACCCAGGCTGGATCTTTACACAGAGCAGCTTTAAGTGTTTGTTTGTTTTTGTTTTCATTGTGTAGGTGAGACCACAATACTGACTCCCCACAAGATGGACAGGTCCTGATAAGGTGAATTTATACTACAGTCAATTAAACCTCTTGATTACTGACTACTGAATCCATTTAACGAATTATTTGACTTCTAAAACCAATTGGCTATACCTGTGGTAATTTAGGTGCGTCACATTAAAGGGGTTGAATATTTATGGGATCAGTTATTTTTTGTGTTATGTTTGTGATTAATTTAGAAGACCACTTTGCAGAGATCCGCCCTCACTTTGAGATTAAAGAGTCTTTTTTTCTATTGATCAGTGTCAAAAAGCCAAGTTAAATCCTCTGATTCATTGTTGCCTCTCTATTATAAAAAAAAAATCCTGGACAGAAACATTAGGGATACGAGACGTGATCTTCACGTGAAGATCACGGAAGACACTTAAAAGACCCACGAAAGAGATTGGCCACGGAGCATCTCGTGGGTACCTTAAACATGAGACTTTGTGCCAAGAGATTGACCCAGGACCGTCTCGCGGGGATGTAGAACATGAGATTCTTGCAAGCCACGCCCTACTTACAACCAGTATCAAATAAGACCACGGACAGTAAAACACTTAGTCGTGCAAAGGCTTTGAGCACACGCAGATCCAGGGCTCTCAGCGCATATAAAAAGTATAAGGACAATATGTTATAAATGAAACATAGACGACTAAGCGAAGAAAAAAGCAGCGCGGAGAAAAGAGACTCAAAAGCGTTGGAGAGGAAAAAAGAAAAAGAATAATCTAGGTGCAAATTCAGAAAATAAGGAAAGTAATTATCAGCCCGGAACAAGTAGAATTAAAAAAAAGCACGTCCAATCGGGCTCAGAATTAAAAGACAGTAAAAGACAAAGTAGAACTTCATAAAGACATTCACAAATGTTGGCGCTATACACATGCAGAGCAGGTTAGAGATTATGAAAGCAGAGGAATTAGAAAGGCTCAAAAAAAACAAAAAAACAGCGCGATACACATGTAGAGAAAATTAAAGAATATGAAAATAGGAAAAATAGAAAGTATAAACAAAAAGAAAAGTAAAAATCGCAGTAGCGCAAACAAATGGAAATCATGACTCGAAAAAGGGAAAATAGTAACCACGGACCAGGTGTCATTGAAACATAAGCAGGACAAAGCTAGGTCAGAAATAAAAGACAGAGTAGATAACAAAGTAAAACATCATAAAAAGGTTAAAAAACAAGGGGGCCAAACACATGCAGAGCAGGTTAGAGATAATGAAAACTGGAATTCAAAAGACTGAAAAAAAAACGTAGGCTCGAAACACATGCAGAGCAACATACAGAATATGAAAGCAGAAAAAAACGACAGTGTCAAAACAAAGAAAGTAAACACCGCATTAGCGCAAAAAAAGAGAAATGATTAATCAGAAATAACGAAAAGGCGAATAGAGAACGAATATATGGACATGTGATATGTCAGAAGTACAGTATGTACAGTTAGGTCCATAAATATTTGGACATAGACAACTTTTTTCTAATTTTGGTTCTGTACATTACCACAATGAATTTTAAATGAAATTTAAGTGCAGACTTTCAGCTTTAATTCAGTGGGTTGAACAAAAAGATTGCATAAAAATGTGAGGCAACTAAAGCATTTTTTTAACACAATCCCTTCATTTCAGGGGCTCAAAAGTAATTGGACAAATGAAATAACTGGAAATAAAATGTTCATTTCTAATACTTGGTTGAAAACCCTTTGCTGGCAATGACAGCCTGAAGTCTTGAACTCATGGACATCACCAGATGCTGGGTTTCCTCCTTTTTAATGCTCTGCCAGGCCTTTACTGCAGTGGTTTTCAGTTGCTGTTTGTTTGTGGGCCTTTCTGTCCAAAGTTTAGTCTTCAACAAGTGAAATGCATGCTCAATTAGGTGAAGATCAGGTGACTGACTTGGCCATTCAAGAATTTTCCACTTTTTGTTCAACCCACTGAATTAAAGCTGAAAGTCTGCACTTCAACTGCATCTGAATTGTTTCATTTAAAATTCATTAAAATTCATTGTGGTAATGTACAGAACCAAAATTAGAAAAAAGTTGTCTCTGTCCAAATATTTATGGACCTAACTGTAAATATTGCAAGGCTTTGAAGTTTAAGTCAGAGAATTTAAAAAACGGGGTTTACCTCACCTGCATTTATTGGTTACTTTGCAAACAAATTTATTAACTGCTGATGATGTAGATCGTTTTGTCTGTGCTGAAATTCCAAACAGAGAAACCTCTCTTGAATTATGGTACAAAGTCATTAAACACATGTCTCACTGACATCATTTAAAATATTCAGCATATTGGGACTCCAAAGATTCCAAATATTGTTTTTACAGAAGTTCTGAAATAAAAGTGAAACTAATGAAATAGCAACAGTTCAAAGAAAAAAAAAGTGTGTATCCAGAAAACCAAAAACGGGGGGTGGCGAGCAAAGCGAGCAGGGGGCGAAGCCCCCTAGTATAACAATAAAACGTGGAAAACGTTCAAGTGGGTGAATAGTTTTTATAGGCATTGCAATTCGGATGGCGTACAAGAAGGTCAAGTCACACCAATAAATCAAATGGAATCTGCCACTTAGTACGTTATGGTTCACAGAGGACTCCAAGGTTGGTTGTTGTGTGTGAAAAATGTCTTGGATATTAATAACTGTAAAACATTAAATGTAAAAGGATGAACAAGATGATGGGAACAAATACAAAATAGCATTAACACAGTTGATACTCTTTAGTGATACAGAGGATAGTGGAAACCATCAGAGCTTTAGGTAACCATAACCTTTTCAGACCCTCTAGTTCAGAGTTTTAGGAGGCTATAGCCTAACTGACCAGTATTGGGTGCAAGGCAGGAACCAGCTCTGGACAGGGCATCAGATGATAGCACATGGGGCTAATTTAGAATACATAATTCTTATACTGTAACTGTAATTAAGTACATGTTGAAGTCTCACAGAGAAGTACAACTTTTTTAAAGCAAAGGCAGAAAACTGCCAGGTCAGTTTATTGTAGGAATTCCGAAGTTTGTTATTCAGGCAGAGTATTTTTTGTCTATCAAAACTTTGAAGGAATAACACACTATTTTTTATTTAGTAATTCATGACAAAATATGCATTCCCCTCAATAGACTGAAGTCAAGCAACATACTACATACAGTATGACATTTCCTCATATGCACTAAATCCAAACTCATGTTCATAGGGGCCTGGAGCCTATCTCAGCAAGATCGAGTACAAGTCTGTTAAATATTTCTTTAACATAATGCTGGTTTTATTTCAAATGCTTAAATGTGCTGGGACTATAAGTGGCAGTGCGCGTTATAAAGGATAAATTGAATTAAAATTGATACTTTAGTTAAGCTGTGAGGGTGCATATGTTAAAAGAGTAACTATTTCAAAAGGATATTTCCATCTGTATACTCAACATTGTCCACACATTTTCAAGAGACGGCTGTCAGTAGTGCAAGCCAAGTGCCATCTTTTCTAGTTCTTGATTTCATTTGAGCACCCACTTTACAAAAAGCCCCCTTTAAAAACTGTGCTTTTAACTGCCCAGGAAGACACATATTTGTAATGCACTATCTAAAAGCCTAAAATGTGATTAATGACTTTTTAAAATTCATCCAGTGCTAATGTATGCCATTCCTCCTACGCACACTTCTGTAAAAATTAATAAAATATTCAGTTGTTACAACTGACTAAACACAACATAGATTTCAGAACTTTCTGCCTCTGTAGAATATGCAGAGCACATGTGAGAGACGTGAAAGGGTCTGGTGAAACCGGGGAGAACATTATGACTGTTAAGGATGAATGAATCCATACCATTGACTGGCCCCCACGCTCACCTTATCCAATAGAACAGCTCTGGGACATTATGTTTCGGTCCATCCCACACTGCCAGGTTGCATCTCAGACTGTCCAGACGCTCAGTAATGCCCTGGTCCAGATCTGGGAGGAGATCCCCCAGGACACCATCTGTCATCTCATTGGGAGCATACCCCTACATTGTAGGTTGATAATTTTCATTTCCATCAAACAATGTGGTATCCTTTCATTCCAGACACATTACCCAGTCCATGTCAGTATAGATATCCAGCACGATTTTTTTCCCATTGATCTCATCTTATTTCAAAATTTTGATTTTCACCAAAACAAAAATAAAAATATATAAATACATACATACATAAACAAATATATATATATATATATATATATATAAGTTACACTTAGTTTTCATAGTTTTTGGCACATGTGTACCACCTATGAGTTTGACATACTGACTACATTTTAATCCATATTTTGTTCTATAACTGTAAAGTGCTCTCTTGTACATTGTGTACTTCTAAAACTGACTCATTATTAACAAAGGCTGTTAAAGGTTTCTGTTTTTATACCCTAAATGAGAGCTTCATGAAGGGTCCTCCAAGTGACCTGAGGCTGGAGGTTTAAGGAAATGATTCTAAATTTCACTCACTGAAGAAATAAAGACACAAAAGAACAAAATATTTGAATAAGATAGAAATACATCTACTTTTAATGCCACCTAAACCATGTTAAGGTGATGGTGGGCTTACAGTGGATTCAGAAAGCATTCAGACCCCTTGACGCTTTTTACATTTTGCTATTTTGCAGCCTTGTGCTAAAATCATTAAAGTTTTCCCCTCAACAAGCAACACTAAATACCCAAGATAGACAATGTGAAAACGTGATTTCTGATTTTTTTGGAAAATTTTTAAAAGTAAAAAACTGAAATCAAATTGACACAAAAATTCAGAACGTTTTTCATTACTTTGTTGAAGCACCTTTATCAGCAATTACATCCTAGAGTCCGCTTGGGTTTGAAAAAAAAACATTACAGACATACCCAGGGCAAGACAGGATAGCTATCATCTAAAATGGCATTCTCAAACTTGCTTAATTCAATTTAGTGTTGTGGAGGACCAGAGCTTAAGCCTGCTAAATTGGGCACAATGCTGCGTTCCATTTACCTCGGAAGTCAGATGTCAGAGGTGTGAATAGCATCACACCGAGTTGACTGAATTCCAGTTAAACATTTGGAAAAACAATACGGATGTTTCCAGGAAAATATTTGTTGTGTTTGTTGTTTCAAAATGCAGACAACTACTAAACAATACATTACTTAGTATTTCATGCATCCAAACACTGTAGCGACATGTCCACAGATGGAGACTAGACAGCACAGTGTGTATGACTGATTTAATGAGACACAAATAGACATGTGTGCTAATAAACAGTATAATACAACAACCTTCACTTAAGTTTATGGTGTCCATCGCCATTTTGAATTGACGTCATAATAAGATTTAACAGACCAACCCAGAGCCTCTGAGTAGGAAATACAACTTGTGGGGCATTCCAGCTGAAAATTCCGACTAGCAACTCAGAAATTCCAACTTTCCAGTTCAAATGGAATGCAGCACAAGATGCAAGCCAAATCTGGATGGATTCACGCAGTGTTAGTTTGGAGTAATAAGTCAAACTAACGCACCCACAAACTAATTTAAAAACATAGCATTTCATTCACAGTAGTTTTACAATTTTTACTGCCATGAATTTAACTGGCGGCATGGTGGCGCAGTGGTAGCCCTGCTGCCTCGCAGTTAGGAGACCTGGGTTCGCCTCCCGGGTCCTTCCCGCATAGAGTTTGTATGTTCTCCCTGTGTCTGCGTGGGTTTCCTCCAGGTGCTCTGGTTTCCTCCCACAGTCCAAAGACATGCCGGTGAGGTGCATTGGTGATCCTAAATTGTGCCTGGTGTGTGCCCTGTGCTGGGCTGGAACCCTGCCCGGGGATTTGTTTCCTGCCCTGTGTTGGCTGGGATTGGCCCCAGCAGACCCCCATGACCCTGTGCTAGGATATAACAGGTTGGAAGATGACTGACTGGCTAAATTTAACTGGTGGCTGCTTCGTGCAAAGTGCATAGTACAAAGTACCTAGATTTAATTATTTAACATAAATATTGGAAAAAAAATGATTGCAACACAAACAGGGCACTGTGTATGTGCATGGCTATACCCTCTAATTACACTAACTTCAAGAAATGCATCCATTTTACCTTGGGTGTACCCAGTCCAGATCCTGCCTTATTACCTGATTGTGCTTGAACAGGAAAAAGACATATACGAGTAAGTATTAAAGGATGTATACTTGTAAGGTGCCTTAAGGTGGTATTTACTATTGAAAGAACATTTAGAAACAAAGGTGATATTTTGTTTTGCAATTGTTCAGTTTTAGGACACATATTTTGTAGTTGCAAAGGCTTGTCTTATTTTTGTCGTGTGACTCACGACGAGATTGAAAGGATAACATTCTCAAACCCACCTAATCCAATCATGCAGCCAGAACTAAATGCTTCCTTGGTGAAATTGCTGCCTTCCTGCTTTATTTAACTTGAACATAGGCTTTGTGGCATGCTGGTATTTTGACTAACTGCATTTAAGTGGATGTTCACGGCTCAGGTGTACATTGAGATGAGCTCATCGCTTGTCCTGGGCTGCTGTACACCTTGTACCTGCTGCTGTCTAGTCAGGAAAAGAATAGGATGACAAAGATTAGACAGATGGATCGATAGAAGTTTATTTGTCCATTAATATGAAAACATAAACTATGACATTCATTTTTTACCAAAGTATTAAAAACTAGCCAACCCGCGGCGTACCATACACCGCATAATCAGGCCGGTTTTTTAATGATTTTTAAGCACAGGGAGAAAATTAACATTTGAAAAATCGGTAATGTAATAAATCAGCAAGAAAAGCAACATCGTAACAATGCACGGAACGAACCAACACACAATCGTCCTTGACTGAAAAGTGGCGGACCACCATCGCGCCTTCTCCTCCCAGACGGAGGGATGGGGGTGGACAGCGCTCAGGCGCGGAGGGTGGAATGGGAGGAGAGGTGTAGGACGTCCATTCCGCTCCCTCCGTCAAGCTAGTCTGCTGATTTCTCGTTCAGTATGCACTGCCTGCTCATGTGCCCACCTCCAACTCGTCACTTGAGTCGTTGTCGTCTTTGCACAGTCCAGATGCACCTGTGACTCACGTAGACTTTTCATTGCTCTGTGCGGTTTTGGCTGCTTTTCTATATATAATCCAGCAAGACACCCGACCACGGTAGTAGCGAGGTGGGAGGGGGGTATGTACAAAGGGTAGGGACGTAATCAGTGGGAGTGTATGAGTCGCACTTAGTGGGAATTCTACGGCTTGCAGCCCGAATGGGGTTCAACGGCTTACCCATGCCTCTCTGCACCGGGTAGACACATGCTCAATCTCATGCATAAGCTGCCGACAAGTAAGATACCTATGGCGCACGCAGGAAGGAGCCACGCCCACCAACTCCAAGACCATTGGATACGACGACAACTCGCAGAGCCACGCCCACCAACTCGGACGCAACGACACAGAAAAAACGGCGTCATCTATATTTGTCTGTCGTAGAGGCCACATGCACCTCCAAGCCACGTTGACTGTTCATAGAGGCATGTTTCTCATGGAGGTGAATTGCCATATGCAGCGAGGGGTATCCCATGGGATCCTTAAAACAATCCTTTAAAACTGAGGTTAAAACACAATGAAGTAAGCAGTCTTTAAAAACCGAGTTTTCGGTTACGACGCACAACCGCGTGCACCATAGCAAACTGTTTTACACGCTACATACAGCAATTCGCATACGACAGATGAATATAAATGACGCTGTTTTTTCTGTGTCGTCGTGTCTGAGTTGGTGGGCGTGGCTCTGCGAGTTGTCGTCGTATCCAATGGTCTTGGAGTTGGTGGGCGTGGCTCCTTCCTTCGTGCGCCATAGGTGTCTTACTTGTCGGCGGCTTAGTGAATCCACGCCCCTTCCGGCGTGCTTTCCATGGGTGTCTTGCCTTAGTGAATTATATATATAGATAATGCTTATATACAGTATATTATCTGTAACTAGTTTACACATTTTCTCCATGTTGGTGTGAATTTTTCTTTAGGTATCAGTTTTCCTCCCACATTTCTAAAGATTGGCACACAAATATGTGTACAAGAGTAACCTTGCAATAGACTGGCTTCCTCCTTGTATTCAGGGTTAATTTCTGTGTTGTGCCCAGTGCTACCAGGATAGCCCCCCAGCATGACCCTAAATTAGATTAACAGGGTTTAAGAATAATGTGTATTATTTAAAGTAAATAACAGGACACTGTAAATGGCCTTTAGCACCATATAAAAACTCATTGCATTTTAGTTTCCATGACTGGGAGGCAGGTCACTATGTAAAAAAAAGCTCCTATTTCAGCGCTGCACATGATGGCAGTCTATTACAGGGCACATTAATAACTCTACCTAGACAACCAACCTAATGGCAGGTCCCCAGAGCCAAGACATGTAAACATACACAGTCCACCGGGGAATTAAACTGGGGTACATGTATACCGTGGCAACTTCATCACTGAATCTCAGTAATCTGTGTTGGCAGGAGACTCGGCTCTAGCATGCTGCACAAGAGAATGGCAGGTTTAATCTACTTTCTGCAAAACAGGCTCTATAAGATAGATGCTGTTTACAGAGGATGGTTTACCAGACCTGTCAGCCTTGGTAAATGAAACACAGGCACACAGCACTAACAAATGCAAAGAGAGCAAATGGGTCCAATTACATGCAGATACACAAGATGGTGTATTAATAGTAAGTGCTTTAACATTTGGTCTTAAAAACAGATGTTTCCGGCATCCTGCTCATCTAAATTTATTTTACAAGCAAATGTTTTCAAGATATACTCCATTTATTTACTGAACCCACAAAAAGCTGGAATCTATTTTGTCAACATCAAGTGCAAGGCACAAACTAAATGCTGGACAGGGCGCCAGTCTATCATGGCCCCCTCGCATAAAACTACTCACATGAGGCCAGTTCAGAGCTGTCAGTTAACCTAAACTGCAAGCTTTTGAGATGTGGGAGAAAAATGGCATACTCAGGGCAATCCCCACTCAGATGTGGTAATAATGTATAGAATCCACTCAGTGTCCAGGCGACTATTCAAACTTACTCTCCAGGTATTATGATGTGGCAGCACTAATCACTGTGCTGCTCTGCAAGGCATGATAAAAATAATATGTCAACATAGGCCTGGTCCTTAATTCATGAATGTTTAACTTTATTTTAGAGATTTTGTTGTTTGGCATTTATTTTTCATGTTATGTTTTTGGATTGTTTTTGTTTTATTTGAAATTAGGTGTATTACTTGGCTTCGCCTGGATAATTTCCAAAGTCAGTGAACTTGGTTATAGTGCAAAAGGTTAATCAGATGTATCAGTGTAATTAAGTAAGTACTTTTTTGTATGCAAAATTTGTCGTTTTTTTCCCTCTAGGACCTAATATTCTTAAGTTCACAGGAGCTCCTTACTCTTGAACATGCTACATACAATTGGAGATGAGTAAAACATTCCCCCACAGATCAATTCTTGCTTTTCCTAGTGACTGATTTTGGATATTGCTAATGGTCATTGCAAAACACAGTTTTACAGGATACTGTATTCTTTCAAAAAAATATTTGACAGGTATATTAGTGGACCATTGTTAAGATTAGGTGTCACAAACTTTGAAAAATGAGTGTGAGACTTTCTAAAATAACTATAAAGGCAGGGCCACAACCTAACAGCCTGCCCCAAATCCAGCTTGTGTCAAATTTGCTACCTGCTGGCTTCTAGACCTAATAGACCTCAAAAATGGGTAGCTGAACTAAATAACTAGAAAAGTCCCAAAGTAACCTTGGATTGTATGAACAAGGCAAACAAAGAATCTTTAAAAATAAAGGCTTCATTAAAAAAATAGAATAATGTAAGAAATGCTCAAAGAAATAAAACTGTCAAAAATAAGTTGCATAAAAAGCAATCAAGTCCAAATGCACAATCCAAAAAAGAAAGCAGAGATAGAAGCAAAATAAATAAAAAAAAACAGGAAATCCAATAAAAATAGCAATACTGTACTCACAAGACTCCTTTCACAAATAGTGTTCTCCTACCGCTGAGCCTGCTTTGCTCTTGCTAAATAGCCCAATGGAAGGCTGAGGAGTTGTGATGTGGGAATGGCTCAGACGTGTGAGGCTCCATCCACAAACACAAGGCATATCAAGACATTTAAAGAAATGGTTGATAATTACAGACATCACTGAAAATACGTAAGAATATGAAAAACAATAAATTAAAAAAAAAACACAAACACAAGTTAATATGTATCAACCATAATGAGAATACTATGAAAATACTTTGTTGTTTTGCATAGATTCCTTGTATGTCGTGTTTTCACTGTTGGAGGAAGCATGTTATGCTCCTGTATGCAGCACAGATTGGGTAATGACAGGGACAGTCTCCAAGTATGTAATGTTGACACCTTGCATCACAGGCTCTGTGGATGTTTTTTACATGCAATAATTGGAGTCTGGGAGAAGCAGAAAGAGAGAGATAAAGGACTCTGAGTATTGTGGAGTATAATTTTTATCTCAGGGAGGTACAGTGTCCCAGTGATTAGCACTGCTGCCTCACAGCTCAGGTCACATTTGTGGCCACAATAATTGGTCCAGCATATTTGGCAGACACTAGCCCTAGCCCTCAGGCACACTATTGCACTATCATAACCCATCTAAAAATAGCTCAGTTTCTCTTTTTTAATGCATTTTAGAGAGATCTTGAACATTTCTTGATTTTTGCTGAACTTGCAGCAAGCTGAATGCAAAGAGGTTGGCTCATCGCTAGTCATAATCATGAGTCAAAGAATCCAAGGTCCAGTATGTGAAAAAATAATTTTGGCCAAGAAACATAGTGAGAAGAAAACTAACCAGAGACGCATAAGATCACATAACCAGAGCCAGGGCATAAGACTAAAATTGTTATCAGAACCAAAAGAGAATAAGGACCCAGAGAGCCTTTTACCAAACAGTAATAACAGCAGAGTTTTAGGTTGAACCCACAAACTTGGACAAACCAAGAAGTCCAAGGGTTTGGTCTTTGTTGGCTGGGATTGGCTCCAGCAGACCTCCGTGACCCTGTGTTAGGATATAGCGGGTTGGATAATGACTGACTCTGATACCACAACTAACAACCACATAGCAACCACATAGCACATCTTCTCATAGCAGTCACATCTGCAGAGAGTCACTGTGAGTTGTAAACTTGAGATCAAGTCTTGTCTTATGTTTTGTTTGGATTTCTAGTTTTGGATTATTTGTTCTATTCTTTTAGTCTGTCTTCAGTTTGGACTTGTTTGCCTTAGTTGCCTTTTTAGGCATATACTTTTTGATTATTTCTGTACTGTCTTTTTCAATTATTGTCTGTTTTTGTTGGTTTTCTTTGTTTAACACATTTATGAAAAATATAATGAACATTGTTTTGTTTTTGTCAGGAAGGCCAGAGGTTTCTGATTTGTCTTTCTCCAAAAGGACATTTTTGAGCATTTTGAGCCCATGCAGGCCAGAAAGCTTGTCTTTTGAGGTCAGGGCTAGGCTGCCTCAGGTGGGGTCTGCCTCGGGATTCAGACCTGGTGGAGTTCTCATCTGGCCTTTGTGTATCTTGGGGCCTGCTTATCCGTATTTCATGTTGCAGTATCACAACATTAAGGTAGTGTTTTTTATTCATTTATTTAGAGGGTACAGTGAACACACTGGGATTAGCACTGCTGCTTCAGGCTTTCTGGATCCAGCATCCGGGCCTTGAATCCTGTCCACAGTTATCTCTGTGGAGCCTGTACATTCTTCCTGTTTCTGTGTATGTTTTCCTGAATGTTGGGTTAACTGGTAATTCCAAATTAGCCTTGTGAGAATGTGTGTGCCCTTTAACAGACTGGCCTCCTGCCCAGGATTGTTTCCTGGACAAGATGATGAGTTAATCTATGCCAAAGAACAGCTGGCCAGCTGTGCATGAACAACATTAGTTTAGGAAAGGACATAAAAACAACAAAACCAGTTGATTAATTTTAATTACATAATATAATTATCTTTGTTATTTCTTCCTTGGTTCAGTATTTTACTTTCAAGACTTTAAACTATGCTAATTTCACTTTCATTAGGTAGTTTCATCTTGTTCTAGGACTTATTATATTTTTTATTATTATTATTAATATTTCTGATTTTTTGTGGGCATACTGACTGCACTAGGCAGCAGCAGTTTGGAGAGAGAAATGGAATCAGGAAATGGTTATGGTAAAGTAAACTAGCAAAGGTAAAAAAATTGGGAGAGCAAGAATGGAGTACCACGACCACGAGTGCCCAGAATGTGAAATAAAAATTATAGTTGATATTTGAGAAAAGTCAAAATCAAATATTTACATGTAAACTGAGCCAAAACATAAGTCGAAGATCATGGACAAACAGAAAAAAAGTTCATAACAAGAATTCAAACTAAAATTAAAAAAAAATAGTGCTACATGTTTAAGTTTGTATCCACAAACATGGACAAACTAGGAAGTGTTCAATGCTGACCTTTATACCTACGGTCCTGTGATATCACCCATCTCACATTTCCTGTAGACCCTGCCCAGACAACATGAAGCACAAAATGTCATCCCTCATAATAAATACAAAATGGCCCTGAGGAAGGAATTAATTCATTTCACTTCACTTCACACTTCAAATCCAAAAAAAATGTAACCATTATATTCCTTGACCTCTTATATTCCCAAAACAATATATCAGATACACCACATAGCCACAACTTTGGGGACACCTGACCATCTCACCCATATGAGCTTGTTGGAGATCCCATTCAAAACCATGGATATTAATAGTTGGCCTCCCTTTGTGGCTAAATTAGCCTCCACACTTCTGGGAAGGCTTTCCACAAAATTTTGGAGTGTGTCTGTGAGAATTTGTGCCCCTTTGTGAGGTCACATACTGATGTTGGATGAGAAGAACTGGCTCATAATTGTCGTTCCAGTTCATTCCAAAGGTGTTCAATAGGTTTGAAATCAGGGGACTCCACAGGCCACTTCAGTTCCTCCAGATTAAACTCTCCAAACTGCATCTTTATGGAGCTGACTTTGTGCACAGGTCCACAATCATGCTGGAAAAGAACAGGGCCCTCCCCAAACTGTTACCACAAAGTTGGAATCAAATAGTTGTCTAAAATGTCTTTCACAAATTCTTATTGTTTCATAACTGGTGGTTTAGATCTGTCTACTTAGATTCTTAGACTTTGATTCTTTGATCTTGTATTGGGCTTCTTTCATGGTAGTTTGACTTGCTGGTAACAAATCTCATTAGTATTTGAGTAAAGATTAATCTTCTGGTTCTTTTTCCCTTTGCACCTGTGGCCTGCCAATATTCCAATAAATATGTTGGAATAGTAACAGTTTAAGTTTATGGGAGGCCAGAGCCCTTCCTGGCAGCCTTTGGTACATGGTAGGAAGTAAACATGATGCCTATCTATTTCAAGGTCTACTCATGCACACACTCACACAGGGCCTATTTGGAATTGACAATTAACCTTTTTTTTGAGGAAAACTGGAGTACCTGGAGGAAAACCACAGAGACACAGTGAGAACTTATAAACCCCACCTGGACAATGACTCAATGGGATTCAAACACAGAATAGTTACAGGTCAGTGCTACCCACTGTCCCACTTTAATTACAATGTTCAGAATGATTTGCCTATGGGAGTTCAACATTTCCACAGTGAATAAAAAATATTAACATATGCAAAATAGTCCTTCATGATCTGATTGCCCTGTCAGCCTGGGCCTACCTGTACTTTTGGGCTAGAGGAGTGTAGCACAGACTTCTGTTTCTCCAGAAACAGCCTTTAGTTCTCTCTAATAGAACATATTCTCTGGTTTCCCTTTTGGAAAAGCACACTAATCTACCTGTCCAGAGCTATTGCCCTCATGTTTCTTGCAAAAGTGAAGAAGTACATTAGACAAGACAACCAAGAATATCCAGCACCTTCTATATTTCCAGCTAGCTCTCCCTCAGCATTGTCACTGCACCAGCATGGTACATTTCCATCAGTATAATGACCTCTGTCACTGAAACATCTAAAGTACTTCCTATTAATTTTGGTATGAATGTCTTCCTCTTCGCAGTGGTACCACAGCTGCCTCATAGTTCTGTTCCCCCATCTGCTGTGTGGAGACAAGAGTCAAACTATATTCTCCACTGCTTAATATCATGCAAAAGCTTCACTTCTCCCGTTTTTGTGAAGTTACATTCCATGTTCCAGGAGCCATGTGTTCTCTGCTCACTTAACTCTTAGACCTGGCTCCATGGGTCAGTATCATTTTTTGTTTGAACCATTATGGGAGTGCATTTGTGTTTACTTTTAAAGATTTTTTTTTCCTCTTTGACTGATTTACCAAGGGTAACTCCACCAGAAGCACATGACTCCCTGCAGGAAAACTGTAAGAATCCCACAGGGGAAAGTAGGCACTTACTATGTTCAGTTATGAAGTTGCTAATATTTCAAAGCAATCAAGTTACTCCTACAGTATTCATCTACTAAAAGGCACAGTTTGCTTTCATTACCTAAATGATTGTTTTATAGACAGACCATCCAATTCATTAAGAAATGTGTTCACTTCATTAGACAGAATAAAGTCAAGTTGACAAAAGAGAACAGAACAACTCCTGGACTCTTACATTGCAGTTAAATTCTCAGAGTTGTTTTCTTTTCCTGCCGTCTATAAACATGATAATGGAAGCAGAGTTTGACAGTATGCTGACTGCACAGATGACAATCTTTCACAATATATGTGTTCTAGCTTTAAAACGTCTGTCACAGTTTTTTTTTTTTAATTTGTCAGCATTAGAATGTTTACTGGGATTATGTCATACTAAACTTTGTTGTATTATTAACCTCACAGTTTGCATCAAACAATAAATGTTATATAGAATATAAATATTTTAAATGTCACTGACTGACTTCACAAAGCCTTTTTTGCCTTTGGTAATAGAAAATGCTTGTTGTACAGCGGGTTTTAAACTGTGTGGTGCAGGAAATTGATAAGTAGTGTACATAGGTAGAGGTGCAGCAAGACACCTAGAAGGGGAGAACATCATTTAGTATTAAGTAGCCGCACTGACAAAAGAAGGACTCATAATCATGGAGAAATATGGTAACTTTAGGATTCACCAAACCCATCTTATATAATTTATCCCACAATAATATGGTGGAAAATGAAATAATCTTAGATCTTAATACATTAAGGCTAGAACAGAGATACCTGTTGTGTTGTGAACAAAATTCAAAAAGAAGACTCAAATTAAAAAAATAACATCAGGCTGTAAAAGGAGGAAAACTCTGAATAGTAGAAGAGACTGGGAAAAGAAACATAAAACAATACAAGCAAAATGATGCTAACCAAGAATCAATCTTATATGTTTTTAAAGACTAATTGAAAATCAAAAATCAAAGTTAAAGACAAAATGGCATCTAATAATACTAATAAAAGACATACCATCAGCTACACATAAAATTAATTATCGGCAGACTGATGAGGTAGGATCATCATAGGTGGCCTTTTAACTTGGTTCATCAATGGCATTAGGTCCTGCAACCTCCAAGGCCACCAGGTGTGTCTCCTAACAATGGGACTAGTAAAATGGTGACGTGCATGAAAACCAAGATGGCATTGAAAGAAGATAAAAATAATTATAGCTCTCTAAAACTAAATTTTAAAAAGTAAACAATTTCAGAAACAAATTATTTGACAAACAAAAAACTATAGTTCTATATAAAGATCAGCAAAATAGGTTTTGAAAACTTGTAAAAAATAATAAAGAATGTTTTTCATAATACTGGCCTCACAAGTTCAAAGTAAGACTGGCCCTCAATACTCAAGAAGCAAGCTTTATGAGCCATACACCCCAATGGGAGCTAAAGCTTATACATCTCAAAAAAGAGTGGGAAACCTTAAAACCTCTGGGACAAAAGGACAAAACACTTCTTCCTATAATAAAAATGTTTATTCAGAAAAAGCGCAAAAAGTAAGTTGGAATAAGGAGAAAAGGAATTATAAAAATGTTACCTCAACAAGGCAACACCATGTAAATTAATCCAAAATCCAATGACTAAAGCATACATAAACTAGATCCAAGCAGAAGAAAACAGAAAATCAAATAGTAAATGTACAAAACCTGAGTGGTAAAATACAAAATGAGCCAAACAACATACGTGGGAAGCTAATGTCTCAGTGATCATGTCAAAATTTCCTAGCTCTTAAATAGGGCTATTTCATAGCTGCAGCATAAGGGGGCCATGGCTCCTTAGGTTTCATAGGAGATGACAGTGGATTTTAGGAGAGGTCCCACAATACTATCCCCCCTCTCTATACTTAATACTGCTGTGAAAGTTGTGGAAACCTTCATGATTCTGGGATCTATAATCTCCTAAGACTTGAAATGGGAGACCAATATAGTATCCATCATTAAAAGGGTGCAACAGCAAATGTACTTCCTGCAACAGCTGAGGAAGTTCAACCTTTGTCAGGAGCTGCTGATTCAGTTTTACACAGTTGTCGTTGAGTCTGTTCTCAGCTCATACATAACAGTGTGG
Source organism: Polypterus bichir lapradei (assembly GCA_026402145.1). Classification (NCBI taxonomy): domain Eukaryota; kingdom Metazoa; phylum Chordata; class Cladistia; order Polypteriformes; family Polypteridae; genus Polypterus; species Polypterus bichir. Next base: position 49,685,581 of record JANRMT010062813.1, on the reverse strand, counting down.
TTTGGATCAATAACTAAATATGACAAAAACATTGAATAATCAGGTCTGCCAAAAATATCATTGGTACCAGTCTGCCCACCTTACAGGACCTGTATTATTCCAGAGTCATTAAAAACAGACTAAAAAAATCATTACTGACCCTTCACACCCAGACCCCACAACCTTTTTGAACTTCTCCCAAAAGCCAGGCATTATCTATACTAATAAAAGGCAAAGCCCTCACTCACTCACTCACTCACTCACTCACTCACTCACTCACTCACTCACTCACTCACTCACTCACTCACTCACTCACTCACTCATCACTAATTCTCCAACTTCCCGTGTAGGTAGAAGGCTGAAATTTGGCAGGCTCATTCCTTACAGCTTACTTACAAAAGTTAAGCAGGTTTTCATTTCGAAATTCTACACATAACGCTCATAACGGTCGACAATGTCCGCCATGTTGAACTTTCTTATTTATGGCCACATCTTCACGAAATTTGGTAGGCGGCTTCCCTGCGCTAACCGAAACCTATGCATGTACTTATTTCGGTGGTATGACGCCACTGTCGGCCACCATATTGAACTTTCCAACGGTCTTTGTTACTTATGGGCCCATCTTCAAGAAATTTGGTACGCGGGTTCCCAACGCTAACTGAATCCTACTTACGTACATATATACGTCCATAGCCTGCAGCTCGGTCACCGTGTGAGGCAGCGTTGGGTCCCCCATCCCAACGCCTCCCACGTTGTTGGCTGCCTGCCTATATAAGGCTGTCCGTCGCTCCGGTCTCTACATTCCCTTCCTTGCTTCGCCACGGGATTCACGTCTCTCTGCTGATAACTGCAGCCTTTTTATTTAATCCACAGCTTCTCCGCTGTTTTATTGTTCGTTTATTACGATTATAGTTATTGTTTAGGTATTTTGGACTTACTTTACATTGTTCAGGTACCCATTTCCTTTATCGTTCCAACCGTACCCCCATTAACATGTCTAGCGAGGTGATCACCATCGATCAAAGAACTGTCACTTACCGAGTGGTTTCCATACCCGGAGATGGCACCTGCCTTTTCCATTCTCTTTGTTACATATTGCATGGCCATATCAGACTCACTCTTGATATCCGGAGGAACATTGTGTCTTATGTATGGGACAGGTTCAAGGTGTGGACTGATGACAGTACAGGAGATAATTATACTACACAGGAGCACTATAAGAGTGAAATGCTTAAGCCCTTCACCTATGGTTCTGCATGTGAGTTGATGGCTGCTGCTGAAATGTTCAGTTGTTGCTTTCAAGTGTACCGAAATGGCCAAATATTTTACACCTTTGGACAACCGCCAATACCTCTTAAACATCTTAGATTGATAGGTGATGATTTCAGTAGTGGACACTTTGATGTTTATGAATGTTTAAACTCTCAAAAGCTGGATGTGAAGTTATCGATGAAACCGGTTGTATGCTTACAACGCTTGACAGATGCCGAATGTCACTTCAACACAAGTCCTGCAAATACTGTCGTGATTGAAACAAACCATGAAACTCAAACCGATTATGACAGCATCAACCAAGCTGTGGGATTTGAGACAAGATTACTGTTCACATGGCCAACTGTAAGTTGCATGCTCAAGAGTAAGCTCAGCGCACAGCTTGGTCATATTACAACCGGAGGGCCGAACTGACAATGTGGTATACAAAGAGATCCTTAACATATAATTATTAGTATATTTTCCTTCAGTTTAAAAAGGTTTAATTTTCTTCATAATAAAAATTTTAAGGCAGTACTTGGCCGCTGCGAAGCGCGGTTAATTTGCTAGTAGATTTATATATGTCAAAACAAAAAGATATAAGAACAGTTTTTTTTCCTACATGCCATCATCCTCACAAATGGTTACTTTCATCCCCCCTGACCTCCCTGGTTCTTGTAAACACAAATACTGTTCACATTTTGTTAATACTTGTTTTTTCCCTAGTGTTTATTTCAGCATTTCTTGTACTGTGTTGCACTCTACACCTTGTAGTATATAAATATATTTTTACATTCTCTGGCTTTTTTTTTTTATCAAAGGTGTGTGATTAACTGTTGTGTGTATGTCGATTCTGTAACTTGCAATTGGAGAGTCACCAAAACCAGAGTCAAATTCTTTGAATGCATTCATACTTGGCCAATAAATCTGATTCTGATTCAGATATGCATAGAGCATAACAGATAATGCAAGAGAAATAAATATTCACAAAAAAATTTAACTACAGAAAATTACTTAATAAAAAAACAAAAATAAAAACAATGAAATTAACAAAACTACATTTACTAATAAATGCACTAAGTTAAAATAATACATACTGTGATGAATGGCCAGGGCCATTACCCGGCTGGGATGCTGGCTGGGTTGAAGGACCGAGGGAGAGACTATACTGGAGTCACTGTCTTCCCCAAGACACTAGAGGGCAGCCCCACGGATCCCCGCAGGGGCTGTCGGGAGTTGTAGTTTGGAGCAGCCATGTTGGGCTCTGTGGGTGCCACCAGGGGGTGCTGCATGTGCAGCTGAGTCATTGGAGGAACCACTTCTGCCACACCCAGAAATGCAGCCGGAAGAAGGGTGAGAAACGCTTGGAGCACCTTTGGGTGTATTATAAAAGGAGCCGCCTTATCACCAGTCAAGGAGCCAGAGTCGGGAGGTGGAGGACAAAGCTTGCTAGGAGGAATGGAGACGACAGAGGAAGAGAGAGAAATAGAGAGAAAGCAAAAAGGACTGTATGTTATTTGGTGTTTTATACTGTGTTGTATAGTGGAGAACAAAAGAAAAAACAGGTTTGGGGAGCGGTAGGCCCCCTGGTGGTCCACAATATAAAAACGCAAACAAGAATTACCAAGACTGTGGTCAAACACGAATCCCCTAGCAAATCCACAGCAATAGCTACTGTAGGTAACGTGGACTGAAAGTCTACTTCAGCAATAGGCCTAGGCAAGCAGGAGAAGGAGTCACCTCATCTGTGAGCATTGGTTTTTGACAGAAGAAATGTAGAATTAACTGGAACCAGCAAGATACAATGTTATACAATTTTCTGACCTGCAGCCTGTGTCATAAGTCATTTACTAACCATTGTGGTACTGGTTCAACAAATCAAAAAACATTTAGAGTAAAAAGTTTAACCAAACCTTAGACTAAAAGTGATTACTTTAAAGGTTCAATAAATGCCACTTTGAAAAAAAAAATGTAATCATTAACATTATACAGTATTGTAGTCATTTGAAACTGGCACGTCTGTAATGGAATATGTTAAAATTCAATGCCATAGCTTGAACAGGAAGTAGCCACAACAAAGCAGTAGGTAAAATATACATAACCTGTAATTTGCTGCACACTTCTGAAACCTCTCTTTCTCCATTAAAGGCTTGTGGAAAAGTTTGAACATATGTTTGTTTACATTGGGCTGACTTTTCTTGTATGCTCTATAAAATTTCTGTGGTAATTCCCACATGTCCTGCCATAATGGGGTCAAGAACCCTCTGAATTATTGATAAGAGAAGCATTAATGCAAGCTGGATCATAGCCATGATGTCCTCTAACAGAACCTTCCAAAGACATAGAAAACAAATTGGCATGGAATGGTCCATGCATGTAAAGTTCAATCAAATACATTAACTTATATTATGTAAAAAAACAGATGTAGACCAAAATGAACAAGAAATTGAATGATCGGAACAACTTAAATAATATTCATTTGAAACTGAACACATTGGGTAAAATGAAGTAAACAGAATGCACAGGCAGATAGATTTGGTGCAGGGCAAGGTTAATGCTTCTGCGCACATTGATCTTTACTGATCTGCTGTGGTTTTTGTTTTTGTGTGTGTTTATATTATTCTCTTCATCATACAGTGTGTGCTCTGATAGGACAAACCAGCAGCCATCTTTCTTCATGTATAAACTTCTTTGAATGTGTGAATGTGTGTGCGTACATGCACAAATAAGTATGCTTGGGTCTGTCTCTTTGTGTGTGTACATGTATATTTAAATAAATTATGTGTCTCAAGAATTACTTGTGCAAAAAAAATTGCAAATTAATAGGCGTGGTCCTACAATTAAATGGAGCAGACTTCAAAACTGAAAAATTAAAACACTTTCTACGACAGTTATTGTTGGACATAGGCCAGATTGTTTTTGAAGGAAATGGGAGTTAGCACTTGTTCAAAAACAATAAGACAAACACAATGCAACTTGTTATTGTTGTACACAGGTGTACACATTGTGGTCCCCGGCCGGGTCTGGAGCCCGGCCGGGACGCCCAGGAGGACCAGAGGAGGGCTTGTGCCTCCTCCAGACCGCGAGGGGGCGTCCGTCCTGGTTATGTTGGAGGCCTCGGGTAAAGGGCTTGGAAGCCCAGCCCTGTAGGGACCCGTGGCCACCGCCAGGCGGCGCCCCAGTGCCTGATTATCCCGGGAGCCCGGCACTTCCGCCACACCAGGAAGTGCCGGGGGGAAGACGACAGGGGACACCCGGACGGCTTCCGGGTGCGCAGCCGGCACTTCCGCCACACGGGGGTGTGTCCGCAGGAGATTGCCGGGAAGCAGCTGGAGCCCATCCGGGTTCCTATAAAAGAAGCCGCCTCCCTCCAGTCATTGGCGAGAGTCGGGAGGAAGCGGACAGAGCTGGAGAGAGGACAGGAGGCGGCCAAGAGAAAGGCACAGTGACAGAGAGGCCTGGACTTTGGGGAATCGGTGCTGGAGGCACTGGGGTTGTGAGTGCACGGTAGAGACTTGTAAATAATAATTGTAAATAAACAGTGTGTGGTGGAGCCAACGATGTCCATCTGTCTGTGTCCGGGCCAGCGTTCACAACATACATACTCACACACACACACTCAGATACCATGCTAAAATCAGCTCTTCATGACATTTTGAACATCATAGAATCAGAATCTGAACTTAACTCAATAGCAAAGTTTTGACCCCATTTCCAAATTTCCATTTTCATAGAGGTAAAAAAAAGTCTGAATATCTTTGTTGGGAATAATTATCATATATTAGTCTGAACAAAACTTCATGGATCAAATTATCATGACAGGACAAAAGCTCTAATGTTTTGAGTCAGGTTTATAGAAGATAAAATAAGTTAAATTGACTTATATGAAAGTCTCCAATATGTAATGGATACATTTTTACAAATTTTCAAGCTAAGAGTTTTATGATCTTAAAAAAACATGAAAGGATGAGCTGCATCCTCTGAACAATGTCTCAGTTCTTCTAAAGGTAGCTCGTTTGCTAGTTTGGATAGCTAATTTAGGTAGCTCTTGATTTCTTGTGTTATAGTAAATATTGATTTCTTTGAAGGCCCTTTCCACCAACTTAAATTACCCTGTAAAGTTTAATAATTAACATATATTAAATGCAATTGTAGAGATTAAAGACATTGTGGGAAGTTACATCTTTTCTTTACAGGATTTCATACACGACCTGAACTTTTGTATAGCTGCTAATTTAGTCCACTTTTAGTCTTACTATGAGAAAAATGTGCTAAATTTCAAACAAACTACATCAGGATACCTAGCAGGACATTCATTAACTCCACCAGTTTGAAAGGCCCGAGATGTCATGTCTTGGGGCAAAACTGGAAGAGCAGAAGGCTGAAAACCTGCATTCCTTAATTGTGATGCTATGTGAACTAACAGATGTTCATTTTCGTTTAAGACAGTCAACTCATTTTGTAGCTTATCCATTAGCACTGCTCAACTGCCAGACATAGCCTTTCCACAAAGGCATTTTCTTTGGCTTTGATTTACTGTACAGATCAAGGAGTCTGCTCTTCACCTATTGGACCACTTTCTGGCATCAGACTGAGCTCTCCAAGTTAAACTACTTCCAGGTCTTAGATACTGTATGTGGTTCTGAATGTATTGTTATCCCAAACTCCTGTGAATTGGCAAAATCAGAATCGGAGAGGCAATGAGAAAAGTAGTATGGTTCATGTGAACCTGGCATGCAAACTTGAGCTCTTCTCAAAACAGAAAGTGCTATAAAGTCCCAGTGTTTAAGGCACAGGCTTCGTTAAAGTCATCGTTAAAGTAGGCCCTGCCACCTATAAGCACCTATAAGTTGCCTCTTCCTAATTACTTTTAAATGTATGCAGTTTTCAGCTAACCTGTTTTAAACAGGTTCATTCCAGATTTTATTTAAGTTTGGTAAACCTCCTTGTCCTGTTCAAGTGGACAGTGAATGACAATATGAAGTGCAGTACAGTTTTGACTTCTAGAATGGAATATTTGTTTCACTGGAAAGGTTATATACACTTGGGGAAAGGAGCTGAATCCCATCTTCATGCCCCACATACTGTTGTGTTCCTTTCACATGAACGTAAACCAGATGGATGTGTCTGGTATATGCATCAAAAATGGGAGACTCTATTAGGATATTTGTCTTGGTGCTGAATTTTTTTTTATACATTTTTCTTTGGTCTTTTCTATTTTTGTTTGTAATATAAACAATGCATTTTTACTTAATGATCTTTGTACAATATGAATTTAAACATGTTCTATTTTAATATATTTTTTTGAAAATCCCATGATCCCATTTTGTTTTCTTGTGGCCAGTTTCTGGTCCTGTTGCTGTGGTATAATGACCAGTTGTCAGGGGTGGGTCCTAAAAGTTGCATCTTATGAAATGATCTGCACAGCAATTTAAATGGGGACACAATGCCCAAGATTGTGGATAACTCTTTTAACACTTTGATGTGCGATTTTGTGAAAAAAATCAATTAGGATTATTATTTGTTGCTATTGACTAAGACTATAAATTTCTAGTTTATGATTAGGATTTGGCATTTTGGTTTAGGATTGATTTAATGACGTTGACATTACTAGTTTTAGGCAAACATTTCTTCCCTTCGTCCCTAGGAAAAGCAAGCAGAATGAAGGAAAGTGACCAGGAGAGGAAACATTAAACAAGCCAGAAGTCATAAGCAATAGTCAATTAATCAATTATTTAATCATTTAAGCCAAGAATCAAAGTAAGAAAGAGAAGATAAAAGTCAGGGACCGGGAACACTAAATAGCACTACTATACAAATCCATCTAACATGCAGATCTTATAGCGGCACTGCAATGACATTAGTGGTGCAATCTCAAGGAATGAGCTCCATAGCAACCACAATATGGTAGTGCTCCAGGAGAAACAACATGGCAATGAAAATGATGCAAAATAATTACTAATCACTCATCATGAAGTCCAGATTATAGATACATGCCAGAGTATAAATCTGTGCCATGAAAAGAAACAAAAATGCAAAAACATAATAGGATTTCAAAATTGAGAAGGCAGCTAAAAACAACAAAATAAAAAAGTTAAAAGCCCAGAATCATGACAAAATGGAATGAGATGATGGATCATAATAGTAATAACAAGCCAAGGTTATAACCAGAAGGGCATGAATTTAAAAGCAATAGCCAGGATATGAAACAGAGAGAAAATAACCAGAATATTTCATGTAGCCTAGGCCATAGAGCAAAAAATTAATCAACAACAACAGAAAAGAACTTATAATCAGAGAGATCTTTAACAAGAATACCACGAGAAGTCAAGCAAAATGACACCTTTTATTGGCTAAATAAAAATATTACAATATGCAAGCTTTTGAAGCAACATATTGTAATCTTTTTAGTTAGCCAATAAAAGGTGTCATTTTGTTTGACCTCTCAATACATTCTTAATGGCTAACACGGTACAACACCCTAGTACTACAAGAATAACAGAAAGTCTTTTTATTTTGATTTATCCACAAACAATGGACAGCCAGGAAGCATATGACACATATCTTTATACCATTGCAGTAATGACATTATGCATCAAATACTCAGCGTTATTATGTCTAGCACCAGCCAGATAATCTTGCATTACAAAAGTTAACAGTGGTAGCACTAATAATGAACGCAAAATGGTGATGCAGGAAGACATTTTTCAAAAACAACATCTCTGTTATAAAAGAAAATCTTGAGACGAGACAAAACTATTGCCAAGAGATTTTTTCAAGTCCTGCCCTCCTCTCAATCATTTCCGGTTAATGGCCTATGCCCGTGGTCCTCTCACCTCTCATTCGTGTGAATGCTTTTGTCAGACACAGTTCCTGAGCTCTTAAAAATTTTTACGTTTTCCTCACTTTAAGTTCCTAATAAAAAGAAGACTTATTATGTCCAAATCTTATTGAAGAATTTCATCCCGAAGGGTTATCAACAGAAGAAATGAGTACACGGGCAATCGAGAAATGATGAAGCAAAACGAATTAACGCAAAAATTGTCGATCGGTTACACAGCAAATTGTTTAAATGTGTATCAACAGACTATGCTGAAACAGTTGGTGGTGTTGGTGTGGAAGATGAAAACATGAACTTACAATATCCCATAGAATATGTAGAACCGTTAACACCGTCCGGTCTTCCAAATTACTGTTGAAAGAAGGATGTATTGTAATGTTATTGCATAATTTATGTATGAGTGATGGTCTACACAATAGGACAAGATTAGTTGTATTCAAAATTGGTTGAACAATTCTGAAATGTAATATTTTAACAGGCGACAAGATAGGTAATGTAGTATATCTTCCGTGGATAACATTAGACACCAAAGGAGATCTTGATCTGCCATTCATATAAAAATGTTTATAGTTTCCCGTTAGAATAGCTTTTGCTATGACAATTAACAAATCACAGGGACAAACATTCGAAAAAGTCGGTTTATACATTATATGTTGCATTGTCATGATGTAAGTCCAAACACAGAATCAAAATTCAATGCGATATTGACAAAAAGTTAATTCCAAGTATAGTTTTTATTGAAGTTTTACAGTAAAAGTGTTAGTTTAAAAAGTTCAGTATTTGCATGTTAATTTCAAAGCCAAACAGAACAAAAATGTATAATGCAACGAATACCTCTAACGCAACATGAAACATAATTTTCTTTCAATTTATTACGTTTTACTATTTTTTACTATGGTTAATTACTCACTGTAATGTAAAATAGTTAGTTCTAGTATGCATATGTAACAATTCCCATGAAAATAACAATCTGTTTAAATTGTACATCCGCTTCACAATACACGAGCGGCAGAGCCGTGAACTGGCTAGTGCATAGCACCTGCCCAGGGATTGGCGAGCGAAACGAGCAGGAAGCAGAGCCCCCTAGTCTTCAAAAACAAGATCTTCAAAACCATCCTAAATCAAAACCTTTAAATTCCTTTAAATCCCTTGACCACTATAATCCCCAAAATGACATCTCCATTATTTTCAGGGGCCAACAAATAGGCTATAAAAATATAAAACAAAGTCCAGATCATGACAATGCCTTAGTGGCCTGCAATGTAAAATTTTGGCAGAACACTAGGAATAACATTAAGCCAAAATACCAAAACCCAATATAAAAAAACAAAAATTGGAATCAAGAAACACATACAAAGTCCAAACACAATATACAGAATGTTGGACACTGAGAGGGGTGTGTTGCTATCATATACAACTGTAGGACAATGCCGCAATATGTTATATTGCAATCTTAGACAATATGGTTATGGCCACACAAAAACACAGAAAATTGCAATACCCACAATGCAAACTTACAATCCAAAACGGCCACTCTGTAATTTAATAGGACAAAATGACAAAAAAATATTCAAAAGGTGAAATACACAACAAATAAGGACAGAACTGAAATCTGCACATGACAAAATTGACAAAACTTAAAATCATGACAAAATGTAGTTAAAAAATGGAAACAGCAAAAAATACAAGAGGAAATTATACTCAAGTTGAAGTAAAGCCTGAAGATGTGGTCCTTGTGAAGGACTGGCACTCTGTCTGGGGTTGGTTTCCACCTTGTGCCCAATGCTGCTGGACCATGCTTTGGGCACAATGAATATTAGACATTAGAATATATTAACAGGTTTGTGAATATGAAATGGATTAAATGGGTTTGAGACCTTTTATGGGGTGTTGATGTCACCATTGGGGTACAAAGTGATGTAACCAGAAGTCAGGGTCTTCAGGAGCACAAGGACAAAGAATGGAAAAAAATGAAGAAAGACAAGGTAAAATACCACAGCATGACAGGCACACTGGGGCAGCTAGGTATTTTATGCTTTTTTGTGTTAAATCAAAGCACTATATTACATTTTGTTTTGTCTATGCATTGTATCCGTAGCACCAGATCACACAAGTTATTATACAGTTTTGCCTGCTTTTGACATGCATTAAAATTTGGTACATATATCATAACACAGACGCTGCAATTGAATTTGCCAAATTGTCAAGAGAGAAAAAATGTTTATTACCTTAGTTTATTGCTCATTACTACATTATTATGCAGTAGAGACTAGAACTTAGACAATTAATTTTCATTTTTGCAATTAGCCGTACCATGGTGCACAAGTAAGTAACATAAGAGAGAAACTACCTATTTGTCCCACACTAAGGATTATTGAGAGAGAATATTACAGAAGTCCATCTTCTCTGATTAATGTCTAGAACAAAATAAAATTTAAAAAAATATGATTTCTTGTGCTCTTGAGCCAAGATTTTTTATATGAGCTGGGTATTCTGTGCTGCAATTTGTGGTGCAAACTTAATAAACTACTCTACCAAAAGATGCCCCTCTGGCTGCTCAGACTGCTTCATATTGAGTAAACAGTTTTCTTTTTACTTCATGCTTGTCCTTCATTCAGAGGGCACTTGACATAATAGCTAGTCATTACCAGTTCAACGAATATTACAGTTTAGATATTATAAATCATATAGGGGTATGGGACAGCATGATGGAGCAGTAGTAAGTGCTGCTGTCTGAAGGATCAAGTGGTCTGGGTTGTAATCTTATGCTAGGTTGTTGTCTCTGTGGGGCTTCTTCATTCTTCTAAATTGGTCTGTTGTGAGTGCATTTATGAATGGATCCTGTAATGGACTGCTGCCCATTTCAGGGATATTTCCTGTCTTGAACCCAGTGCTTCCAGGACAGGCTTCAGATCCATTCATTAAAAAGGTTTGAGGATGTTAGGTTATAAAAAGGATACGTCTTTCAGATGAATCAGATGAATTTGCCCTTTTCTTTTTAAAAATTAAAATCATTATTACATGTGCTTCAGACAATAAAGACAAATGAAAGGCTTCGGGCTTCTTCATATCAGTTAAAAATCACATCTGAGAAGTAGGGTAGAAGTAGAGTGGAACAATGGGGCAGTGTAAGAAGCTTCTTCTGCGTGCTTCAATTTCTTACCACAGTCTAAAAAAAAAATCTGGCCCTACTTTTTTGGTTCTGTGTGTGTGTTCGACCTGCAGAGGACTGGTGGCCTGTCCAGGCATTGTTCCTGCATTGTGTTCTATGCTTTCTGGGACAGGCTTTAGCTTCCCTGCGAACATGCCCTAGATAAATGGGTCAAGAAAAGAGATGGATCTGAAAAGTGGAGCAGCACAACTAATTCTTTTGGGAAGTATATACTTTTTGTGATTTATTTGACTTGCCAGGCCATTGAATATAACAATAAGATAACATTTACAAACAAAGAGAGACCACTCAGTCCAAATGGCTAATGGCTAGATAATACAATTACAACAACCATATGCATTCATTAACTTTCTGTAACTGCATGTTCTGACAAATGTCTTACCTTTCCTAGACAAACATTTTTTTTTCATTTTATTAGGGAATTCTGATACACTCCCAAATCATAATCTCCTCAGAAAATCCCATGTCTGCTCATGGGACTGTTAATCAGAGTCAGGAATGGCCTCCTAAAAGCCCCCTCTTTGTCTCCAGGTGTTTTTGCTGTCCTGTGTCCAAGCTCCTGGTGAAAGGACCAGTCTATCCCAAGGACACTTGCTCATTATAATGGACAGCAGGGAGCGTGCGTAATGTGGTGGACTTCCCAAGTGTTTTTATAACACTTGCCACATTCAGAAGGGATAGCACCTCCTGGATTAGCGTCACTATCAAGGCCAGAGTACTAGGGTGTTTGTACCGTGTTACCCATTATGGATGTAATGAGAAGTCAAGCAAAATGACACCTTTTATTGGCTAACTAAAAAGATTACAATATGCAACCGTTTGATGCCTGAGTTGCCTTAAAAGCTTGCATATTGTAATTTTTTTTAATTAGCCAATAAAAGGTGTCATTTTGCTTGACTTATTATATTAAGGCCACACAAATTGCAACTGCCAGTGCACACACCACTAGGTTTACTAAAAACACGACTTGTAAAATATGAGTATACTGTACTTGCACCTCTTGTCCTATGGTAAGCCAAATTAACATTTAGAGATATTTTTTAAAATGAATTTCAGACATTTTAAAATGTAATTTACCTTTCATGCATTTCAAGATATCTCAAAATCATTTCCTGTAAAACTGCCTATTATTTCAATGGGACTCCCTGTTTATTATAAGATATCTTAAAATGTATTTGAGATATCTGGAAATGTATTTCAGATATCTTAAATTGTACTTTAGATATCTGAAAATACTATTGAGATATCTTGAAATAATTGAGTGTCTTTTTAAAGATATCTTAAAATGCATTTTTGATATCTTGAAATACAATTTGAGATATCTTGAAATACATTGTTAGATATACTAACCAGGGTCCTGTGTCATACTATACCAACATCAGTATGAACTCGTTTTGTAATTTTAAGGATTACATTACAATACACTGAGCAGGTTACTAATCCATAGGATAAACAGCATTGCACCTTATTCATATCAGACAAACTATAAGACTGTGCGATAAAACAGAATTTTAATCTAATAAAATCTGTGTTGAGAACAACCCTAAAACATGGGTCCCATCAATTGAAACTCTTAATAGTAAACATTCAGCTAAAGCGTGGTTGTGTTGCTTCATCATTTTGCCTTGTGTTTAACTGATTCTCTATAACAAAGACCAGTAACAATTGTGTTGGGTAATGTTGTAGCTTTTACAAGCTTTTCGATTCGAAGCTGCATAATGTAGCTTATTGTCTCTCTCACAGTCTGGTGACAGTGGAGTCATGTGAGATTCACTAAAAAAAGAAAAACACCTTTGTGAAAAAGCTTGTAAAATCACACAGGAAACCAGATCCCTCTGTTCTTCTTTGAAAACCAAAAAACCTCTTGAAGAACTTTAAACAAGCTGATTCCATTTTTTTCTGCCTTATTTACCTTGCATTAAATATTTTTGTCTCTATATATAATGAAAATTCAAGCAAAATGACACCTTTTATTGGCTAATTAAAAAGATTACAACATGCAAGCTTTCGAGACGACTCAGGCCCCTTCTTCAAACAAGATGAGTTGGGACCTGAGTTGCCTCGAAAGCTTGCATGTTGTAATCTTTTTAATTAGCCAATAAAAGGTGTCATTTTGCTTGACTTCTCACTAAATCCGTAACACCCTTGCCTATGTATAAAAACTTACCGTTTTTTATTTTTAGTATTTTTAAGAAAAAAAATATATTATTCAGTTTCTTTGATCAGTGTCATTACTGTGAATTAATTTCAACAGTCAAGAGTCCTCAGCCATATTGACAGGTAAGCAAATATAAAATTGGAGTCTTACAGAAACTCTGATTAACTATTGGCTTCATTAAATATGAAGAAGAAAAAAATAAATAAAAATAAAACCCAGTTTCCATAGTCCCTACACTAATAAATAAAGATTCTCTTCTTAGAGTCAGTTGTGACATACAAGTTATGCTCTTCCAGGTATCTTTGTCATTCATCTCAAGAGTGATTTCTGCAAGGAGGACATGATAGTAAATATTTGGTAGATCTTTGGCTATTACACCAGTTGCCTCAAGAAAGATGAACTCCTTCAAACAGTGGAGTACATACAAAGAAACTGAAATAACTCTATTTTCCACTAGCACAGACTTCAGCTGTACAAGAGGCTTGTGAGTAAACCCACAACCACTTGGAATGTTCCTGACAAAGCAACATGGCAACATTAGCACATGGCAAGCTAACCTTCATCAAGAAATTTGATTGCAGAGTATAAGGAATTAATTACATATCTGCATGTTGTATCATTTCTTTAATAAATCATTTTAGTATTACTGTTTACTGTTATTTTTCTGACATCATTATAGCTGTGTTTTTAAAATTTCCCAAGACTGCAGCCATTTTGTGTATTCTTTCATAGGCACCACTTTATTCTTCACAGCAACCTGAATCCAGTGTTATTGCATGCAGAAAGAGTTATTTTAAAATCATTTATAGTGTTTCACAAACATGATACCATCTAGTCATAATTATTTACTGTATGTAGCATGTTATGGATCTAAATAAATAAAGGTTGTTTCTGGAACCTTCAAGTCTTTTGGGCATTGCTCTGAAGAGCTATTCAGGCAGCTTTATTTTCAAGAGTGTAGACACATAGGCTATAGGTGATGCATCATCACACCATCATTATTTATAAATGATGGTGTACACACACCAGCTTCCAAATTTTGGATTGAACACAAAGGAAAGACCTTGTATTAGTCTAAACTAAAGCAATTCCACAAAGCAGCAAACAATTAGGGTAGAATTTATGAAACTACAAAAGTGTCCATAAAGTCCGTGTGCAATTTAAAATAGTTGTAACTTTGTAAGTATATGTGATAGAAAGAATTCGTAAAAAGGATTAGAAAGCTTGATGTATCTATTTTTTGTTTGTCTTTAGAAGTTTTATTTTTGCTTTATTTGGAGAACTGAAAATCCACAAGAGTCTGTTGAACATGAAAGAGATTCTTCCAAAGTTAATGTGTGGTGTGCTTTGGGAAAAAAATCTAATCATAGTGCCATTCTTTTTGAAGGGTGTGTTGTTAATGATGATAGCTATTTAGAAATGCTGCAAAATTACTTTATTCCTCAACTTGAACAATTAGGACTGATAGAGAATACAGTGTTTCAACAACATGGTGCTGCTTGTCACTTTGCTTTGCATGTTAGACTGTTTCTACATGAGAAATTCCCTAACAGATGGATTGGAAGAAGTGGACCATTTTCTTGGCCTTCATATTTGCCAGATTTGACTCCATTGGATTTCTTTTTATGGGGACATGTGAATGTGAAAATGAATGTTTATTCAACCAAACCTCGATCTTTAAAAGACTTTCAAGTTAGGATAACTGATGTGATTACTGGTATTACTGAAAATCAGCTTGAAAATGTTTTCGGAGAACTACAGAATCGTATTACTCTTTGTATTAGTAATGATGGTGGACATGTTGAAAATTAACAAGAACAATAAAAAATGTAAGTGTTTCTTCTTTCTAATCCTTTTTACAGATTATTTCTATCACATATACTTACAAAGTTACAACTATTTTAAATTGCACACAGACTTTATGGACACCCTGTACTTTATATTTTGTATTTCAACGTTGAGTATGATTTTTGTATTGGTTTTGGTAGTCTGATGGTCCTGTTTAATTTGTATTGATCTCAACCTGTCCTTCAGGTATTCTACTTGTTTTCTCATACATAAAGACCTTAATCTGCCTAAACTCCTAAAGCCTGTTTGGGTCTGTTAATTTCTAAGACAAACTACTTCAGTAGGGAGGCAATGCTATGCTTCCTGACAGGACGTTTCATAGGCTCTGGCTCCTGCTTTGTCAAAGACATGACACTCCACATGTTAAGAGCCAGATTTCATTGCCAAGTTTTAGCCCATCTGGATTTGTTCGGCTCATATCTGTAAATCAACAGGAGTAGAATCAACGCCACACCCCCAACTCTTTCCCCTGTAACTGGTGAGCTCACACAACAGCTGTATCATGGCTACACAATTGGGGTCATCAGCCACAAGGTGTTTGTGAGCAAACTTCACACTACAGAGTGCATCTAGGAAATGTGTCAGGTATCCCTGTGTTGAGTGGTATCACTTTGTATGGCTCATTCTGTTAGGCCAGCTTTTCAAGCGTAACAGATGTCTACTGACCTCGTAGCCCTAAGGATTCCCAGTATACGAAAGACTCTTCATCAAGGCAATTTTATTTAATTGTAAGTGACTTTCAACTCATAAACCAAACTGAAAGTGTGGTCATACAGTAATTTCTGTTACTGTTCTCATTGACGTGATTTTGTATGAATTATATTATTTATTGATTTTTAGCCTATTGAAAAAAATATGTAATATAATTTGCTAAGGTGCTTCATTCTGGCTGAGCTCCTCAAAGGTTTCAAATAGACTAAATCTGCCTCTACTTGCTGAGCTAAACTAACTGATGTGATGCCTCACATGATAAAACCAAATTTTCAATATCTGTGTTAACTGAAATGATAACTTTTTACAAGATAAAAGTATACTGTTTTTAACATGTTTTAGAGGTGTTTTTAAGCAGTCATTACAGAAAAATGGTTTACAGTATCTAGTAACTTACCTATAACTGCAGCAGATGACAAGAGGTGCTACTCAGGAATGCAAATTTGTGAGAAAACATGAACCAAACTGAAAATGTGTTTGCTCCCTATAGAGCTTAACTCTGATTTATTATGAAGTTTTAGGCTTGCTCTTTTTTATATCACCTGTGTTCCTAATTCAATTATAATTTCGACTAAATGTAAATTCCACATCTGCAGGTTCAACATTATAACTGCAGTAGCATGACTTATTTGCATTTTGCTAAATTAACAGTGAGAAAATATTCTGTATATCTAAGTGAACAGATGATTAGCTCAATTATGCTAATTGGGAGATAAAATGTGGCATGCAAACTAGCAAACAGTGTGATCCACGCGGACAGCAGTTGTCAGACCTGTTCTAGGTAATTTGAAATTACATTGGGATTAGCATGTTATAGCATCACCCAAAACACAACTCGTCAAATGTTTCTCCTACAAGGTATTGAAAATAAACAAGCACATCTGCCTAAGGTTTCATCCACTACAGGCAAACAAAACTCTGTTAATATATTTTTCTTACACTGTTTACTTTGATGACATAGTAATTTTGTATATAGTTCTTGGCCTCTAAGTAAGATCAAATTGACTTCACTTTTCATAAAAAAAAAATTTTGCCAGCTGTGTTGTCTAATATAAGCATAAGCTTAGTGTTCATACAACTAAAAACTGCTCAGGGCTTCTTATTCAAATTTTGAATGAGGACATGTTGGGTTTAAATACAAAAAAAAAAAACAGTTCCTTGGCCATAAGTAATTTACTTGGACTTTTAAAACAAAATGAAATAAGGTAATTGTTGCAGCCTAAAAATGAGACTGGTTATGTTGGTTGGGAAACCTGTCCTCTAACAACTGTCACTCAAAAGAATTAACAGACAGAGTCACCCTAAGGAGCAGAATACAGGCTGTCCTGTTTTGCTGCTATACATTTACTAATACTGATGTCCATCCACTCTTTTACTGAACCTTTCAAGCCCAATTCAGTTTCATGTGGACTTTTAGCCTGTAGTAGAAAAACTGAGGCAGAAACCAACTCTGGGCAGAACAACAGAAATACATACAAGAATAATTTCAGATAGCTAAATTAACCTAACATGCAAGAGAGAAAATGGGGATACCCAGGAAAAAAATCAAGCATAAAACACAGGGTGAATATACACATTTCATAAAGGCAGCAATTGGGCTTTGTTCTAAACCTGGTTCATTTCAGCTCAGAAAGCATTAGTGCGAAAACACTGTGCCATCATGCTGCACCATAACAACAGGTGCTTTGTAATTTGACTTCTCTCTGTTAATGTCTTCTCTTTATATTGCCTGTAGGTTACGATGTTTTATGTTAATTGATGTATTGTACTTCCAGAAGACTGTCAGCAAAATTTCCTACATTGAGGAAGTGTGAAAGCCAATCAAACTGCATGAAACGTGTTGATTTCTTTTTCCCCTAATACCTATAAAAAGTATTCACCGCCTTGGACGTTTTCACACTTTATTGTTATATAATTTTGAATCACGCTGGATTTAATTTGGCTTTTATGATAATTATCATCTGAAAACGACTCTTTAATGTCAACGGAAAAACAGATCTTAGCAATATAATCTAAATCAATTACAAATCTCTCTATTATAATAAAAAAATCCTGGAACGAGACAAGACTTTTTAACCTGGGACAAGATGAGACATTTTTTAGCCTGCAATGAGATGTGACTTTTTCAGAGAGATACTTTCACGTCCGTGAGATGAGACTTTGTGCCAAGAGATTTAAACACGCCCGGGGCCAGAAGTAAAAGACAAAGAGTAGATGACAAAGTAGAACGTTGTAAAGAATTCAAAACTGTTGGCACGACACACATGCAGAGCAGGTTAGAGATAACAAAAGTACAAAAACTCAAAAGTCTTAAAAAAATGATAGTAAAGATCGCATTAGCACAAACAAACGGAAATTATTACTCGGTGAAATAACAGAACAGTGAAAAGAGATTGAATATATTGTTCAGATTTAAACTTTAAGTTGGAGACTTGTAGATCATCTAATTCGTGTTGCCATCAGGGAAAAGTAGTGTTTCTTCCCAATGAAGAGGCCTATCCGCAAGAATTAAAAGATTTGCTGTTTGGTGAAAGTGAAATCCACATACGCGAGTGGCAGAGATGCGAAGTGGCTGGCGTGTAGTGCAGGCCAGGGGGGTTGGCAAGCGGAATGAGTAAGGGGCAAAGCCCCCTAGCATAAAACACAAAATAATTGATTGCATAAGTGATTATGCAAGAAAAAGACTAGTGAGGGAGGCCATCAAGAGACCTATGATAGCTCTAAAGGGGTTACAAGCTACAGTGGTTGAAACTGGAGAGACTACGTACAGCAGTTCCTGTCTGGGTGATTTGCCAGTTGCAACTTTATGGGAGAACGGCAATGGGAAAGTCACTGTTAAAAAAAAAATTGCACGAATAGTCTACCAGAAGGTACATGGGAAACTCTGAACTCAGCCTGAAGAAAGTTCTGTTGTTTGATGAGTCAAAAATGTATATTTTTGATTATTAGACTAAACACCATGTTTGTCTTAAGCCAAACACTGCATCAAAAACACACCATTACTACTGTGAAGCATGGTGGAGCACCATCATGCTGTGGGGGAGCTTTTCTGTAGCAGACCTTGGAAAGTTTGTGAGGGCAGAGGGAAAATTGAATACAGCAAAATACAGGGAAATCCTGGAGGAAATCCTGATGCTGTCTGCAAGAAACATGCTCCATGGGAGAAAATTCGTTTTCCAGCAAGACAATGTTCCCAAGCATAAAACCAAAGATACAAAGGAATGGCATAAAACTAAAAATAGGAATGTCCTGGAGTGTCTGAATTGAGAAATAGTAGTTGGACCTGAAAAAAGCTGCTCACTCATGATCCCCATCCAATCTGACAAAGCTTAAGTAGTTTTGCAAAGAACACTGGGCAACTGTCCAGATGTGCAAAGCTGAGAGAGACCTACAGTATACACACAGTCAAGGCAGCCATGGCCAATACTACAACAACAACAACATTTATTTATTTACTGTATATAGCACATTTTCATACAAATAGTGATTTGAACAGGTGCATACTTGTAATTAATTTAGATTACTTTGCAGAGATCTGTTTTCACTTTAACATAAACGTTTTTCTGATTATTAATGTAAAAAAAACAAATTAGATCTCCTGTGTTTCAATGCTGTGCAGTAATAAAATGTGAAAACATCCAAGAGAGGTGAATACTTTTTACAGACACTGCATCTACATTAAAATACAGACTATTTTTATTTAAGACCTATGCATGTTAGAATTAAGGACTTCATTGTCTTTCCATCCATCCATCCATCCATCCACAACCATTGTTTGAGCCTTTTTAAATGTTTTTTGGGGCCTTGAACTACTGGTATCTACTTTGGCAGCATCAGGTGTAAGGCAACAACCAGCCCATAAATGGGGTGCCAGTGCACTGCTGGGCTCATACACACACCTACACTCACTCATGTCTTTGGAATATGGAAGGGGGAACAAGAATTCCTAAAGAAAAATCCGCACAGATATGGGCAGAATGTGCAAATGCTACACAGAAGATTGTTTCAGGGCTCTGGGGTGGTCGGGCTGTAGGGTTAACTAGTGTAATACTGTTTTTGTTTTATTAATATAGTTATCATTGTGCATTATTTAAAACAAACAATAGATCTGGTGAAGCAGTTTGTGAATTATGAAGGATGATCATGAGAATAGTATTACTTTCCGTATTATATTTATCCTGTATATGCTTTGTTGTATATGTATCTATTGTTACTTTGATTCAGATGTTTTACCTGAATTCATATAAATTATTAACCTTTAATGGTGGTGCAATGGTTAGTGTAGGTCCAAGAACCTGAATTTGATTTCTGGCCCTAATCACTGCCTATACAGAATTCACACATTCTGTGCATCCGTTTTCCCTAGGTACTCCAAGTCTTCTTCTATAATACAATGACATGTTAGATTTAGTGGTGTCTTTAAATTGAGTGTACATGAATGTGCCCTGCATTTTTTTCCATGAATGATTTCTGGCTTGTACTCAGTGCTACCAGGATAGGTTTCCTACCTTCCTGCTATTAGACTAAGTCAGTTGAGACACTGGAGGGATAATTATCATTTTCATTTTGCTTATCCTGTCATCCATAACAATAAAAACAGCCTGAGGAGCCAACAGCTGTGGGTGCCCCGGGGTCTAATAGCCTAGCTTTGTACCAGTATGGTGTGTAGCTAAGACACAGGACATTAAACCTCAATTTTGCAGGTTAAAGGTCACCCTATGACTCACTGTGTGTCCCTGAGCAAGTCATTTAATCTGCCTGTGTTCCCATTGTAAGAATGTATGTAAACAATCATACTATGTCCACATTTTGTACATAGCCCTGGATAATGACTGTAGTGCTTTACTGGCCAATTATATGAGTCATCTAATTAGGAAATGGCAACTGTTATATTCAGACTGAGCTGTCTGGGATCTAAAAGTTGAAGCAATTAAGCTTACTGTTGAGATTTTGGGATTTTAACATTCTACTTGGATTTATTATCTTGACATAACTGTCTGTATAAGTAGTGTATTGCATGGTTTTATTGCACTGTAATGTTTTTTTTTTTCTTTAATTCCTGCAAACTATGAAATGCATTATATAAAATGAATAATGATAAATCTAAAGGACGTGTTTGACGTTTATTAAGTCGTTTTCCAATGGTATTCTCCCGTCTTGTCTTGCATGACACTTCAATACCATATATAACAATCTCTACCTGAACAGCAATAATCCCAGATATTTTAGGCAATTATTTAGGTAGCATACATTGTAAAGGCCAGCGGTGCTGACGTTCTTTGTCTACATTAAATCTCTTAGCATGTCTGTCGTCTCTGACTTCTATTAACACTTAAGACAGTGATCTGTTAACACGGATTGACAGAAACCAGGAATGGAAACTACTGTCAGCGGCTCAGTCTGTTGCTCGCGTCGTACTCGAACTAAACAGAGCCGGGCACGTTTGACCTTATTGTGGGAAAAGTGGTCCTTCAACACTTAAGTGTATTTCGAATTCATCTTGTTTATTTTTTAGAACTGAATTAAAAATCCTATTATTTCAACCTGTAATAAACTATTTAAAAGTAAGACATCATGTAACCAATGTAAACCCAATCAGTTCTGCGTTTCTTAGGACTGTCCAAGCTAAACATGAAGACTTTGCACACGTCTTGCAGAACCCTTCACGAAGCCCTCTGTTGCGCCGTTCGGCTCACTCATTACGACAGTAAGGGAAAGAGTGATACGGCTTCTGGCTTCAGAGGGCGGCTACGTGAAGAGGCGGGGCTTTACGACACTGGTGGAAGTTCCGGAAGTGTTGCTGATACTAAGTGGGAGAAAGTCATATGTAATATCTTGCATTGACTGGAAATTTGTGGAAAGAGCAGAAACGCTGTAAATTCTGGAGCAGCCGCGGATGTAACATCTTTGCGAAATGCTAAGATTCAGATTTAAAGCCAGCATATTGCGTAGCGGAGTTTAAAAATGGTATTTGTTTTAACTGGAAAGGAACGAAACACTAACGCCATCGATAGGATTAAATATCGCAGTAGCGCGATTACTGGATAATATCTATGAATTTCGTTGCAGCAGGAAAGCGAACATAATTCTTAATTTTAATGTTAATCTTACTCATCTGAGACGGAATGTAATTTCGTAATGCACTGCATCTCATATTACCATTATTTCGGGTACAGAGCGGGTGTTGCAACAAGAAGACTATATAGGTACTGACGTTGCGTGGCGACAAAGTGGGATGTGGCCGGACTGGATTTCGTGTAGGTGTGTAAAATGTAAGTGTCATTTAAGTTGTGAAGCTGAGAGGGGACTTTGTCACACTGCTGTGACGTTGTGCCGGCAGACTAGCAAGTGAATGATTACCAGGATGAACAAGCCCTTTGGCGATCCTGTGACTCGAGGTGCACGCGCGTCACCGGGCATTTAAAACGGGAAGGAGGGGAGGGGGGGGATTTAAAATATTATACATTAATATATACATCATCTGAAGGAACTTTTATTTTAACATCTGCTTTCGCAAAAAAGTACCAACATGACCACCACGCACCCCATTAACGACTCGTCGCGAGCCCTGGGAAGACTGGAAATAAGCCATCAAGTTGTCAACTGCGAGAAAGACGGTGAAAATGAAACGCGGAAAAGCCAGGAACCCTCTCGGAAGCGCCTGAATGGATGTGTGCCCCTCTCTCATCAAGTGGCCGGACACAAGTACGGAGTGGATAAAGTAGGTTAGTAGCCAGCAGCCGTCACCCTCCCTGCTGCACGTAACGAAGGTATTCTTCTAATTACGGAGATGCCTCTTGCTAGCGCTTGTGCAACTATTCATTTGCTTTGCAAACCTTGCCCAGTTGGTAACTAATCACACAAACTTGTGTGTATATGCTTAGATTCAGAATCTGTTTAATGCCTTTCATAGAGCGTTTTCTTTCATGTACATATAATTTTGCAGAGATTAATATTTGTGAGTTTTGTGGCACTGGTAGCTTGATTGTCTTTTGGTGGGTTCACACAGTGCATTTAGTTTTGAGACTTGAGCGAGCTCTGAATCACAGTTCTTGCTGAGGTGGCTTTTCCTTCTGTTAGTTACTAAGAACCATTGTGGGTAATATTCTGTATTGACTTTGGAGTTGCTTTAAATGAAAGTTCATAGTCCAGTGATAATGGTGCCAATGACTCACTAGGCAGAGTATGCCCACTCCCATCTGATAATAATAATTCAGTATTGTATTCATCACTAGAGGACAGGGTACTAATTGGTGGGTGGGGTTGCTCCTAAGGATCTTTCATAGAGCATCACATATTTTTAGATTCAAGCAGTATCTTCAAAAATAATTTTGATATAGTAGCATAGTATCATTTGCAACTATCAAATGATAAAAATGTCAGAGTTTACCTGCCACCCTTCGTGACCAAGTACATATATACTTTAGTTGTTATGGTGAAGAATAGACATTTGTAATTAAGTGATTGCTAGGTATACTTATAGCAAGATCAGAATAAGTGTTGACTTTACTTGATTCTGTAATGGTAAAAGGGATATGGTAGTGCTATGGTGTTTGGTACTTTGTTTGCAAGACATAAGTTATTACAAGATAATGGAAACATTTTAATATTTTACAGAGGTTTCTGTTGACTTAATAGGTAGAGTTGGCACTTTGTTTTTACAGTTCATTGTCTTGTTAAGCTGCTAGAAGCAGTACAGAAGTATGGATTTTTCCGTGCTGCTTGAATTTGTAAAATTTGCCCAAATAGTTTTTTGCAAATAATTGTATAATCTTCTAATCATCTGGATATTTTCAGAGTGCATCACAGAGTTGGGCAAGGACCAACTTTGAATGAGACACCACCACATTTCTGAACATGATTACAAGCATTGGCTCATTTGTAAAGTCAGTCTGCACAGGTCAGGGTTATTGGAGAAAACTGTAATATCTAGAGATAACCAAGGAGAATGCACACTCCCATTTGGACAGTGAAAAGGCTAGGCGTTGCCTCTGGAACAGGCAAGGCTAGGCTAGGCGTGGTCTCTGAATTGGCCTTGTCCCTGGTGCTTCCATGGTTGGGTTCTGGTCACTGCAACCTTGAACTTGATCATGCACGTTCAGTGGTACGTACATGGCAATTTTAATCTAAGAATAACAATCCTTAATTGTCACTAGCTTCTCAAAGTGCCCTGCTTCACGTTAGCTGAATTATTCTGGTGCATGGGTTGAACAAACTGTGTTGGTGAGCAGTGTTGTTGACAGATTTACATGGCCAAACTTTCAATGCATTTTTCAATTTATGCCTTTAAAAGGAGTGTTTACTGAATTATAATTTTGTGTACCTTTAATGTATTCATATGTACCTGGCAGTTTATAACATATTTGTGTAGGGTGTTTCAACATGGATTCATATGGCTTATAAGTAGTGATACACCAAAATGAAAATTCTTGGCTGAAGCAAATGTTCAGTTTTAGAATCCACTGGGCAGAATACCGAATACCTTTTTTTCTAATTATTTTTTGCGCATTGTTTTTGTGCCATTGCTCAAGGTCTTAATGAAATAAGTTTTACATTTTTGTTTTTAAATAAAACTGAATTATAAAAGGGCGGCACGGTGGTGCAGTGGTAGCGCTGCTGCCTCGCAGTTAGGAGACCTGGGATCACTTCCTGGGTCCTCCCTGCGTGGAGTTTGCATGTTCTCCCCGTGTCTGCGTGGGTTTCCTCCCACAGTCCAAAGACATGCAGTTTAGGTGGATTGGCGATTCTAAATTGGCCCTAGTGTGTGCTTGGTGTGTGGGTGTGTTTGTGTGTGTGTCCTGCCCGGGATTGGTTCCTGCCTTGTGCCCTGTGTTGGCTGGGATTGGCTCTAGCAGACCCCTGTGACCCTGTGTTCGGATTCAGCGGGTTGGAAAATGGATGGATGGATGAATTATAAAACTTCAAGTTGATAAAAACTTATTTTATTATTATTGAAGGTAGTCTTTTCAAGGTAGACATAGTTTGAAAAAGCTAAAATCAAAGTAGACACAAATTTACAAGTACAACAGAAATACAATATGAAAAGAGTAAGCTGTGTCTATTTGTTATCTGACAGGTCATATGGATCCACACCGTTTATCAAACTCAACTTGTTTACACAGAGTTCTTTTGGTATGATCCCTTTTTCTTCTCCCTTCCTTTGTCCATTTGCTTTTGCTTTTGTAAAAGCATTGCAGTTGTGTGTCGTGACTGTGGGTGTTCCTTGTTTTGAACCAGCCTAGCACAGTCCTTTGTAGATGATGTTCATACTGTCCACAATATAGTGTAGTGTGATGTATTGCCTATTTCCTTTAGAATTGGAAGCAATGTTTGAAAGCATCCTCAATAACCAGTGCAGAAGTGCAATAGACGAGCACTACATATTCAGTAGACAAAAATCAGTGCATCCCTACATCCATTTCCATTTTGAAACTTATTATTTCTAGAGTTATTTGTAGAGTTATCTTTCACTTGTAAGATTGACAAGCTGTAAAACGCTCCATTTTAAAAGTTTTACACAAGGTTTCCCTATGATTAGTTGGTGTTTGGCTGTGGTCAGAATTGCAAGGTATCTCTGAAATGTAAGTCAAGAGAGTTGATTTTTTTAATTTCTAGGTTAGTTAAAACATGGGGAAGTGTAAATATCCTTAATAAAAACAGGACTGTATTATCTTGATCTTAATCATCTTACTGTGTTTTTTCCAGTATGCACAGAGTAGCAATGGATATTTTTACTATTATCATTCTGTTTCTTTTCCAGAGGAAGTAAATTGCATGTAATTTAAGGTTGAAAACATTAGAAACAGCATCTCTGTACCATTTTGGTTAATTTTTTTTCCTGATGACTACCAATATTTTTAAAGTGATATTC
Source organism: Polypterus bichir lapradei (assembly GCA_026402145.1). Classification (NCBI taxonomy): domain Eukaryota; kingdom Metazoa; phylum Chordata; class Cladistia; order Polypteriformes; family Polypteridae; genus Polypterus; species Polypterus bichir. Next base: position 49,659,750 of record JANRMT010062813.1, on the reverse strand, counting down.
AGCATAACCTCTAATAAATGAATAAATTTAATGTGTATGTATTCTCCATCAATAAACATCCAATGAAGTATCTGTAATAGAGTTTACTTATTGATGCACTGATTTATTAATAAAATGGATAGGCCTGATTTGCCTCTGTGATTTTTCTTTTTCAGTGTGGTTTGAAGAATGAGACAGCAACACATGTATCTGATGAAGTGTTAAATAGATGCCTGTGCCTTATTTTCATCTTTGTTGAAACATAAAATCTGGCATTACTCATGTACAATATATTGCTGTGAAGGACAATAGCAGAAACATACTGGTTTTACTCAGCACAGGATTCTGCTAGGACAGGATGACCCAGTATTTTGAAAACCTCCCAAGCTTCTGGTGTGTCTTCATTGTACTGTCACAGGTTATCTGCAGCAGCTTAGGCTCCTCACCTGGAGGTTTAAATTAATTATGGAATCTGCTCTTTCAAACTTAAATAGATTTCTCACTCACCTCTTTTCTCACAAAAGAATTAATTTTTTATCTGGAATAAGCGTGTAATATATGCCATGGTGCATTGAAGTGTCTTTCAGTGAACTGCATCAAACTAACAAGTATTCATAGCAGCAGCTGATTCCTCGGTATGTTTTATCATTGTGTTTAACATAGTAAAGACAAATGGGTTTCATTTGTATTTTCCATAGTTTAGTTGACTTTATAAAGGCAATTAATTTGTCCATATTTTCCAAAAAAAGTGATGTCTTTTTTTTTATAGATTCAAGTTAGAGTTTTGGCAATATGTGAGAGGCTTAAGAGTCAACTTTTATCAGTGAATAAGTTAGCCAGAGGACACTCTTTTACTTGAAAGAATATATGTATTATATTTCTTGATACACTCTGCCCGTAGTTTTTACCCTTCAACGGCTACTGCACATCTGAATGAAAAGAGCAAGTGCAGGTTTTTTGACCACATTTTGGAACACAGGACCCCAAAAATGTGTTGGTTGAGGGTGCTGCCTTTTTTACATCACTTTGTTTGGCTCAGGCGGCCTATGTTTCAAAGCCATGGCTTTATAGTGAGTAAAGCAATGAGTCCAAGCTACTTCCAGATCTGCTGCTTCCTTAATCCTTTTCATAATGCTTCTGTTGTTCCCTGACATGTTGGCTACCCCGTGGTCACTCATTATGCTTTGCAGCTTGACCAGTCTAGCCTGCATTTTACCAGAGTTATTTAAATCCTCAAAATCTGTGCTCATGACATGCTGGTAGGTAATATCAAACGGCCGCGAAGGTCCTCATGCAACTGTCTCTCCCAGACATGCTAAACATATACCAAGAAATCAGCACGCAATGCAGTGTTTGTGTTTTTATCCATTTATATCGCAAAATGTCCTGCTGATTTTGTGCAAGATAAAAGCTGTTGCTCCAACTTCTGAGCAGTGTTGCTAATCTAATGAGACACCATGTAATTGCTCATTGGAACTTGTCTCATTTATTTTTTTCCTTTTATCTGCAAACTTTTGGTCTAAGATGCTTTTAACCATGTCTGCTGCTAAAGGCAGAATTAATCTCTCTGCAATAGTGTATGCAGCTTTCTACTTAGCTGCACTGGAACAAGCAATATAGGAGGCTAACTGCAGTTTGTCATTAAAATTAAGATTTCTGCTGAGCTCCTGAGATGTCATTTGAAGTCTTTCTTTGAAAAACGGACAGTGGCTTGTGTTTCAGACAATATGGAGGAGTCAGTAGATGTCTTTCTAACGTATTTGTTTTTATACTATCATTTGCCAGATTTATGTAACATGTAATGTATAAATGGGCTATGCATCCTGACTTTTATTTGTATGGCTGACAAGCCAAATGTTATTAAATAGTTATGGTAAACTCTTGTTCCATCTGAGTGCTAGTTACCTAACATGGCTGTTCCACTGGAAAGCTAGCAGTCTCAATATCATTGTTGTATTTGTTTGGGTTCTCTTTTTTTTTTTTTTTTTCCTTGTGAAAGAACAATTATTTGTCTTTGGCCTATTTAATTTCTTTTCAATAAAGAGAAAGTCTGAGATTGTTTTACCAAGTCAATTTGTATTGAATTAAGTATGCTTGGTTATTTGTGCAGTTATGGCATTCAGTTGCAGTTGGTGTTGGGAAAGCCATTGCATAATTTCATGGGCTAAACGGATGATAACATGTTGTAAGAATATACACCACTACGGTTTTTCTTCTTCATGCAAGCCCAGAAAAGCATTAGATTAACCTGAATGATACTGTCTCCATGAAATAAACTACTTTAATTCCTTCTTGACCCACCTAAGGGTAAAAACCAAGGGTTTTATGAGCTTAAAAAATTATATATATAAAAGTAAAATGATAGTTTTACTGTAGGTAAAACACAAAAACACTTGAAGCAGTTAAATATCTTTGGGAACAATTTTTGATTCTACACATTGTCCAGGCCTGTGTGAACAAGCTTAAAAACTAATTTCTGTATTTCACCTTGACATTTAATTGTTAATGCTCGCATAGATCCTCAGGGAAGCAAACACTTTTTTTTTTTTTTTTGGTATACTGTATTAATCCCGAAGGGGAAGTTCTCTTTTCACATAACCTTTGGGGGTCAGAGCACAGGGTCAGCCATTCTATAGTGCCCCTGGAGTAATTTTCAGGTTAAGGGGTACGTATCAACACAAGATAGCATTTTCAAAGCAGTTTAACCCAGTTCAGGGTTGTTAGGGTCTAGAGCCTATTCTGGGAACATCGTGCACAAGGGAACTGCAAGCCCTGGACACAGTCCCAGTCCATCAAAGGGGCCCACTTACACATATTCTGTAACAATGTAGAATAGCCAATTAACCTAACATTTAAGTGTTTGAAGATATGGGAGGGAAACTAGAGTTCCTGAAGAAAAACGCAAACCAAAAAGAAAAAAATTGTACAGACAATGATGGGTCATGTGATTTGCATCTGGCCCCAGATGTCTAGATCTATGAGGCATCTGTGCCATCCATTGTGCCATCGTGTCACTCCCAAGTAAATACAGTATATGAATAAGTATTTCTCACTGTATCGAAAATTGTGCTGCCAACTTAAAGAAAGTTTTCAAACACTGTCACAGCAGAGAAATGTGATAGACCATACAGCACATCAGAGTGTAGCATTTAATAGTGTTTTCATTTGTTATGGTATCCCCCTGCCCCTTTGCAAATACTGATGGGGTACTTTTATTCTGCAGAAAAGTAAATCATAGTTTAATTACTACTACATTTTAGAGTCCCATTTCTAATTATATCTACAGTATATACAAGTCTGGCAAAGGTTTTTTAGCTTAACTGATTAATTGAATGTTAGTGTCAATTTAATGGGAGATGACTAGAAAGCATGCAAGAAAACTACTTGGGTAATCTTAGCTCTGGTCTGGATTTGCAATGTTTATAACAGATAGTGGTCCTTTTATTTAGGAACAGAACATAACATAATAACAAATCACAACCCCGTCAAGCATATAAAAAATAACATAGCAAGTACAATAGAATGCTCTGAAGACAATCCAGAACTCGACCCTCATTTAAAAATGGGAGGTGGGCAGTTCCTGACAAATATCTTTAGGGGAGCCTAATGATTTGCTTCACTTACGGTGAGAGGATTGTCATTTATGCTTCTGTTTTTTTGTCATCAAAAATTTTCTATAAAATCAGTCATCAGCTGCAAAATATTCTGAATATGCTTCTGCAATTTGACATTAGTCCAGATCTTGCTGCTCTTTGCCAGATATTGTTGGATGCTGAAGTAGTAAAAGAAAAAATGGAATTTGAGCAGAGTGTTCAGTTTTTTCTTCCTTATAAAACCTTTGCTACAAATGTTCACATCTATAGGAGCAAAGGATGACTAAAGTTATCAGCACCCATTTTAGTTTTTAATAAATGTTAAGTTCAAATTATATTTACTATTTACTTTTTATTTTGAAATATTGTATATATTATGATATACTCTATGTATCACTCTATATAAATTAAAAAATGATTGATATGGTCTAAAAGGTAAATAACACGTTATTATGATCCTTCTACGTTTCTTACCAAATTGTAAAATGGATTATTTTTCATGATTTTTATGAATAGATTTTAAAGCAGCAAATTTAGTCACACTTACATCATTAGACAGATTTTACATACTTAATGAACTTATAGCTCATCATATATTTGAATCTAAACAGAAGAACAAATAGCAGATTAATGTAGCCTATTTTTATTTTGTACTTTCCATTGACAAACTATAAAACTAAATATGCATTAAGCTATTTTAAATATATAGGGAAGGAAGGGCAGCAATGCAGTGGTTATCTTTGCTGGTTGAAATCTCTAAAACCCCTTAAAAATAAAAATCTTTTGAGTCACTCAGCCAGTCAGTTAATCAGTCACATGGTGTTTGAGTATGATTGTGTTATAAACAGCCATGTGGAGATTTTTATAGTATTTAATATCACCTCTCATCAGTTCAAAGCAATTAACCTCCTTAGCATTATGTGTACCTCAGGAAAAACTAGTCAAAAGTGTTTCATTTTTTAACAACACAAATGTTGTGTGTAACAGAAACATACAGGTACAAAACAGCAGCATAATTACAGTAGGAAAGATAATGTCTAGTGTCTACTACTGTATTGATGCAAATTCAGTGTATGTGTCAGTCAGTCAGTCAGTCATTGTCCAACCCGCTAAGTCCTAACACCGGGTCACGGGGGTCTGCTGGAGCCAATCCCAACCAACACAGGGTGCAAGGCAGGAACAAACCCCGGGCAGGGTGCCAGCCCACCACAGTTAGTGTATGTGCTTCATGTGAAATGTTTTGAAACAGTCACCAACGCACATATATACTGTTTGAGAAGATGTCAAAAGATTTTTTTGTAGGATTTTTTTGGTTGCTTGTGCATGACAGGGTAGAATGTCAGTGCCTGACTCACACAATCGACACCGCCTGTTGTGTTATTGTAGTCTAAAACAGTAAAAGGCAAAGTGACTTCCACATTTCCCCTGACACAAACATTGACAGTTGCTGCATTGTGAAGAATGCTTAGGAGGCAAATGTCTGTCTTCGCCTTCCATTTCATTACAGCTATTTTGCCTTTTAGCCACACAACTACTGCACCATTTTGCAGCTTGACGAGTTCACATGACTGGACTGTTGCAGAGGTTCAGCTGCACAGTACCATATGTATCAGGTTTCCTTTCATACTAAAATCTCAAGCAGTTTAGGTGAGATATAGGATCTGTCCATTGTTATACAGTAACCTTGGTCAAGCAAAGGGTCTGCCAGCAACATTACAGGTGATGTAGCAACGCTGTATTGACTGTACTTGTCATACCATTTGGTTCCTCTGGCAAGGAAAAGTATGAAGTTTCAGATGCATCCAGAGCTTGCTTTGCATAGCATGTAAAAATTCATATTTGTTACAACAACTATATTCTCCACCAGACTATCAATGAAAAATTGTAAGTAGTCCAGATAATCAGGATCAACACACATTTTTTGACTGGGGTTAGCTGTAAATGGGCAAAAAGCGGTTGCAGGATTGTTGGCAGTAGTAGTATGAAGCCAGCAACAAACCTCATTGAAACTTGGCAGGTCAGAATCTACCAAACAGGTGTCAGTTTCACTGTTTGTGTCAACATCTGATGACCAGTCTACATTTTTATGATTGGTTCAAGGAATGGTTCTGTTTCAATTGTAAAATTGGCTTTCTGGGTTTTCATTTGCCATTGTGTTTTTGTTGAAGGCCCCACCACACTTATGAATATTGATGAGCTACCATAGAGTTACCATAAAGTAGCAAAATACATAGAAATATTCATGATGTTTTGCAACATGATGTTATATCATCCATTAGATGGCAGCAGAATACTATCCTGAGAGTTAATTTGGGCTTAACACTGTAAAGCGGATCTTTACACGTCATCCCAAGTTATGCTGGGTTTATGCTTGATGCTCGGAACACCTATGCACATGCATCATGGCTGCCACGTGTTCTCAGCAAACTTTTGATGTGTCCTCTGAGCATGTTGTCAGAAATTAGCATGACATGTGCATGAGTTGCAGTAGCAGCAAAAATGTGGGTGGCATGTATGTTCAAGTTTTGTACATGATGTCAGCATTATTGTTTAGTATCAACATCTCCATAGTTACGGACATGCCTGTCAGAACAACTGGGATCAAATTGGCAGTTCTTCGAAAGTGGATGTAGAAATGTGCAAAACAAAATGGAAGTAAATTCGAGACTAATACGTCCATACAAAACATAAAATGTCAGAGGAAAAAAGTGAGGATTTGGTCTCTCAAGGTAATACAGTGTGACAGCAAGCTGTATTACAGCTCCAACAGGATCAATGTGTGTGCTTCAATGTTTGATGAATGGTGTGTGCAGTGAAGCAAATCATCAAACTTAAATACTGGCATATGAAAGTACTCCTTCTACTTTTCTTCATCCATTTCTCATGTAGGCAATACAAGTGTTGCATATTCCCCATTGTAATGATGCGATACAGTTAAAGGTCTCATATACCATCTGAAGTGTCACTATTGCCATTTTTTTGCACCTTCGCAACACCATGAGGATGCAAAAAATTTTTATCTTCAACATCTTACTTTCCCCAGCTCACAACACAGTGATGTCTCACACTGCCATCTGGTGGAATCCTCCAGATTTACATAAAGTTACGCATGCAAGTATAGACAGTACACTGCTTGCGTAGCAGCAGCATCTGCAAGCATGCACATCATGTAGCGTTAAGTATATCCTGGATTTTAAACTTAAATGTATTTACATATAATTTCGAGTTTGCAAAGTTATTGCCAAGGAGGTTAAAACTTGCAACAATTGAGAGCAAAAAAAAAAAACAACAGAAAATGTCTATTAAAAATCAATAGATTTAGGTGTGGATGATATTAAGCATTTTTTTTATTGTGACAGTTTGAAGGTGTATATCTTGTATTTAAACAGGAAGACAGAAGGAACATTAAAATAATTGGGGACAAATTTAGAGACCAGGAACTACAAAGCTAAAAAAGAATGTCATGTTAAAGTTTGTTGCCCTACTTACCCAGAAGATGAACATAGTATTATTGTGCTCCCCATGGTACCCTTGCCAGTCCAAGACTATTTGCATTGAACTTTTCATTTTATGAGGTGTATGAAAAATGGATGTTTTTATGAATGAAGTGGAATCGGCTTAGTAAGATATTAGTGTGCTCCGTAGAATTTCAATAACTGCTCTGTAAGCTGATTTGCATACTACCACCGCTGCATGGTACCCCTTATAATGCTAAAATGTTGAACTGCCTTTGCAGGCACTAAAACTGTACAACTGTAAGCGGAAGAATGCTGACATGGTTACTTGCAGGGATTGTGCCATTTGCTTTATTCTTGTTCTGGCATGTGTTATGACATCTTTTTCTGGCAGCACAGCCCCTATCATACATTCCATGTGCGGCATTGGCAGCCTTGAGACGGGCAGTGTTTGATCAGAATATGAGCAGTAGGGAGAAGTGAGCTTCTGAAGAACAGGTTACAGGAATGCTGAAGATTAAAATTGTGTAGGCTATTATAAATATACTATATACCAGTGTTACATAGCCATAACAAAGTGGTAAATCATTCACTACCAGCAGGTATTTTTGAAGAGCAACCAGATCAGCTACCTGCATAACAACTGGTAAGGATACCAGTCACACAGTATGCAAATATTACACCTGACTTTGGGCATTTCATTCCATCACGTGAACTTTTTTTGTGGCCAGATTTTGGAGTTGACAGCTTATTTTATATTAAAATGTTAAATATTAGTGGAATTCTTGCATAGCAGATGTAAAAGATTAAAAGGTTAAGTGTCTTCTGACTAAGCTAGCTAAATAGGGGTGAAGGCTAAGGTGTTCTTCATTATTGATTGTTATCATAGTGTAAGCTAACCTGTGGAGTAAGACCTGTTAAAGTGGATAAGAACAAATGTTTATTGACTTCCTATGTTGCAATGGTTTCCCAAGAACTCTAAAAATGCAAATGAGACCAAGATATCCCATAGCACAAAACACAGCTTATCCCTTACCCAGGACTGGGTCTTAGCCATGAAGTTCACACGTCTTCAGCAATGTGGACAACTACATACGTACTGGCTGAATTAAAAAATGACTTATTTAGCCAAGCATTTAGCACCTAATTTATGATTAGGTCTGATATGTTAAATTAGGTCTCTGCATGTTAAAGTTGTATCAATATTATACTGGATGTATACTGACTGGAGGGAACTGAAGACTCTGTGAGAGCAAGAAGGTGTGAGATAAAACTGCGGGAACAGGGATGTAAAATTAGTTTTGAAAAACACCACTGCAGGCAGTGTAGTGCATTCTGATACATGCTATGTCATGGCTGGCAACAAATTTACAGCATCACTAACAAAGATACTTTTTTATATGAGGTAGGATGCCTAGTTCTGTCTTTAGATCATAAAACACCAGTGCTCTGCTTTCTTTGGCAAATTGTTATCATTTTGGCATTATTTGAAGCCATGGGTTTCTAGTCTAAAGTATTTTCTCTATGTGTCTGTTTCACAAAGGTATGGTTGTATCTTTCATGAAGAGGCAGATTAATGATCTTCATCAACCAGGATGTAAAATGTGATTTCCATATTATTTAGGATTTTGGGACATCTTTTTTTTTTTTGTTCTATTGTTTTTTTTTCTTCTTTAGTTATCAATCAGGTTATGTGCATTTGAGCCCATTTTACATTTGGATAGGTGAAATGTTAATTTATTGTTATTAATCCGCGCTCAATAACTACCACATTTTGTGTAAGTGACATACATGTATAGCTAATACAATGTATACAATAAATTTTGCAAGTTGTTGGTTTGTTCCTACTTCTGCTTTTTAATGGAAATATTTAGTATACTAGAAACAGGAATTAGTTGAGTCATGAGTGTTGGTGAAGAATTATTTTTTAAATAAGTTTGAAGATGAACTTTCTTGTGTTCAGTAAGACATCTCTCATTTAAATCTTACTGCAATCAATTAGTAATTTTTTAAAATAGTTCTATTACATTTACTGACCTGATTTTCATTGCAACTTTGCAGGCCCAGTTTGTGCAGATTATGTGATTTAAGGATTTACCAAGGATTTTATTTTAATGCATCCAGTATATGAATCATGATTAATGCATTTTCACCAATCCGCTTGTAGCAACATAGAGAATTAACTTGAAAAGTAGGCTTTGAAATATTTGTGTCTGAATGTCCTTTTTCATGGTTCCTATTGAATCTGAAAAATAAGACAAGCTTTTGCCGCATTAAAAATGGATACACTGTCTCCTTAAATGTACTTCTGTATCAGAGTTTAATACACTCTTTGGTAAGACTGGGTCTTTCGATTACATTCCTTCTAGCAGTTATAATAAAATAGCACAATTATTACATTGTTAGCCCTTTAAAATCCTAGCACACCTTCAGTAATGTATTTTTTTCCCAATCACATTAGTTTTTCTTCTGCTGCTGATATGTAGTATATCTGGGTCTTATTCTTTCACATCAGGCATGGAAATGCACTTTTTATTAGGTCAACTGTGGCTTGCTTTTGGAATGAAGGTCACACAGTGGACAGTGGGAAGTCATTAAATGCCACTGCCATGATTAAATCTTTGATATGTAAACCAGTAGTTAAAAAAATTGTGACATTAAAAATAAAATAATTTGAATTTGTTTTATAAAGCATGTTGGAATATTTCAAAGAGTGGTACAAAAATATTTAATGGTTTATTTTCCTAAACATTTTTAATCACCATATTTAGGGATAAAGCAAATCTTAAACACAAGATTAGTTGTGAAACCAAAACTATTGTAGCATTATCCAGAGATACAAAATAAGCTCTGTTGCCTCATATTATTGGGAATTGATAACTGGGCATGTGTATGAAATTTATGCCAGTTGTCTTTGGGAAGTCTGCCTTCTGCCTGCAGTTAAAAGGATTAAAGCCTTCTTGGGTAGGGGTGTGTGTGTGTGTGTGCGTGTGCGTGCGTGCGTGGCTGGGTTTTGAATATGCAGTGCCATCCATAGAATATGCCTGCCTTACTCTGTTGGTTCTGGGGCATGATTATGAAACATTTTAAAAGCAATCAATGAACTGGATGGAGACATAATGCATATAAAGAACTGCAAATAGAAATTTACTTTACTATGACATACTTAGCTTTTAATGTATTCTACATCACCTAAACACAACTTTAAAATATACAATATTTCAAGAGTTTCCCTTCCAGTTAAGGTATACATTGTTGTGTAAATTTGACATTATATGTTTACTATAAGGACTTAAGCCTTGACATTAATATTTTTTGAGTAGTGCCTCATATCGTGTCTTGTGTTTGTGATCTGTAAACGTTGCTGTATATTTGATAAAACAGACGTAATATAACAATGAATGTGGCTTAAAACCAAAAATAAAACTGCCATCTTACAGACATTTGTAGAATACAGTTTTTGTAATGTTCACTGACAGCAGCCCCTCCTTTGCTTTAACACACACACTTCAGAGTATATGTATATTTTTTATGTATCTCTTAATTTATTTTTAATGTATGTTTCCATCATTCCACATTTTAATTCCAGGAGGGCTTCTTTTAAGATGTGTAAGTGCTTGAGTATTGACTTTTTTCTTTTTCTTAACATGTATTGCTGGCGTTGACTAACTGGATTGAAGTGGTTATCCCTGCTTTGTGCTACATATGGATAATGACTTTGGGAATATCCAGGCTTACAAATATAATCATGTATTGTCTGATATTAGAATTGAAATTTTGGTTACCAAAGGGATAGCCCTGACTTCTGGGCTCTTAAAATTATGTTTGCACAGGATTATGCTTGAAATCAGACTGTGCTTAATTTTTTGTTTAATCTTTTTAAACAGGTATATTACAACACCCAGATGGCACCGTCTTAAAACAGCTGCAGCCTCCACCACGTGGGCCCAGAGAACTGCAATTCTACAGCATGGTAAATTAGTACAGACAATATTATCAGATCACATTTAAAATCTCTTTCACAGTAATGCTCCATCTTGAGTATATTGTATGAAAATGTCCACAGGGTTTGAGGAGGATTAACCTGTTTTGGAGTCAAATCACTCTCCTAAAATATGTAGAAATTGTGACAAAGGTAGTAGGTGTGTGCTGAAAAAAAATCACTTGAAAAGCTGCCTGGCCTGAGAACAAGAGGTATGTTTTTCAGAAAACTACTGTTTAAAAATACACTTTTACTTGAATTGTTGTGTTAGGCATAATTTGGGACACAGATTGATCTACTGTGACATTTTCCTGCCAGACTACTTTTAAGACCCACCCAGACATCTGTATAGAGTAATGATTATATGCATTATTTCTGGGTATATTAGATTATTTCAGTTTATTGCAGTTAATCTATTTTTTACAGACATAAATAAGCTAATATATACAATTCTTAAAAACATACCAATAATCTACAATTCAGTTTATAATTTAAAATGAATAATAAAGTATGTCTAAGCACAATATCAGTCAAAAAGTTATTTTCAGCTAGTGTATCATAAAAAGTTAAATAAAGTTAAACAGGGGTATTTTAATCTACTATGCTAAAATGCACAAGCAACAATTAAGCACCTCAGTAAATCTCATCCCTACTTTAGTCTATGTTAACCACTGTTTGGTACTCACTTTTAATATGGTATGAAAGGATTTGAAATTAGCAGATTTATTATAAACATTCATCCATACTTGTTGGTACTATGTAATAACCTTCCATATTCATTTCAGCATTAAAAAATAATTTTTTGTGTAACATTACGCAAATCTATGCCGTTAAAATGAGGTTAGAGATTTTTTTAAGGTGCTAGTGTATATCTGTGGCCAACACCAACATTCATTGTTTATGCTGGATCATTTTAGTGCTTTTTCTGGCACTGAAAGCTCAGTGTAAGATTAGTCATTCTCTCTCTAAGTGTATTTGAAGCTGTTTATACTGTAATGTATTCCATGCTCAGGGCAGCATTTCTTGCCAGATGTGTTCATAGTCGTTCATTCATTGTACTCATCTTGTGTTCTCTTACAAATATAAACCATGTTGCCAGTGAATGTTTTACATGCTCTTAAAATGAGATTGCAGGTTTACTTAATGGTCATTAGCACACAAAAAGATCTATCTTATAAATCCTGAGCTTTAAATCACCAATGGGTGTTTTTATAGTTGTATGCAAGCAAATACAGTTCTGCTTGAAAGTTTGTGAACTCTTTAGAATTTTCTGTATTTCTGCATAAATATGACCTAAAACATCATCAGATTTTTACTCAAGTCCTAAAAGTAGATAAAGTGAAACCAGTTAAACAAATGAGACAAAAATATTGTACTTGGTCATTTATTTATTAAGGAAAATGATTGAATATTACATATTTGTGAGTGGCAAAAGTTTGTGAACCTTTGCTTTCAGTATCTGGTGTGACCCCCCTTTGCAGCAATAATTGCAACTAAACGTTTCCGGTAACTTTTGATCATTCCTGCACACCGGCTTGGAGGAATTTTAGCCCATTCTGCCGTATAGAACAGCTTCAACTCTGGGATGTTGGTGGGTTTCCTCACATTAACTGCTCGCTTCAGGTCCTTCCACAACATTTCGATTGGATTAAGGTCAGGACTTTGACTTGGCCATTCCAAAATATTAACTTTATTCTTCTTTAACCATTATTTGGTAGAACAACTTGTGTGCTTAGGGTTGTTGTCTTGCTGCATGACCCACCTTCTCTTGAGATTCAGTTCATGGACAGATGTCTTGACATTTTCCTTTAGAATTCTCTGATATAATTCAGAATTCATTGTTCCATCAGTGAAGGCAAGCCGTCCTGGCCCAGATGCAGCAAAACAGGCCCAAACCATGATACTACCACCACCATGTTTCACAGATGGGATAAGGTTTTTATGGTGGAATGCAGTGTTTCTCCAAACATAACGCTTTTCATTTAAACCAAAAAGTTCTATATTGGTCTCATCCGTCCACAAAACGTTCTTTCAATAGCCTTCTGGTTTGTCCACGTGATCTTTAGCAAACTGCAAACGAGCAGCAATGTTTTTTTTGGAGAGCAGTGGTTTTCTCCTTGCAACCCTGCCATGCACATGATTGTTGTTCAGTGTTCTCCTGATAGTGGACTCATGAACATGAACATTAACCAATGTCAGAGAGGCCTTCAGTTGCTTAGAAGTTACCCTGGGGTCCTTTGTGACCTCGCTGACTATTACACGCCTTGCTCTTGGAGTGATCTTTGTTGGTCGACCACTCCTGGGGAGAGTAACATTGGTCTTGAATTTCCTCCATTTGTACACAATCTGTCTGACTGTGGATTGGTGGAGTCCAAACTCTTTAGAGATGGTTTTGTAACCTTTTCCAGCCTGATGAGCATCAACAACTCTTTTTCTGAGGTCCTCGGAAATCTCCTTTGTTCGTGCCATGATACATTTCCACAAACGTGTTGTGAAGAGCAGACTTTGATGGATCCCTGTTCTTTAAATAACACAGGGTGCCCACTCACCTGATTGTCATCCCATTGATTGAAAACACCTGACTCTACTTTCACCGTCAAACTAACTGCTAATCCTAGAGGTTCACATACTTTTGCCACTCACAAATATGTAATATTCGATCATTTTCCTCAATAAATAAATGACCAAGTATAATATAATCTCCCAAGATTTCTAAGGTAGCAGAACTAACAGCGTCTCCATACCACCCTGCACATGTTATTCACTGTTTATTAATATTAGAAAAATTAAATTATAGGTTGTTAATGCCAAATCTTTAAAAATAATGACAAACTTAGTCCATGGCAAATTTAGAATTAAAAATATTTTCGTTTGCATACTTTGATTACAGCGTGCTGAAAGCACATTTGCATTGTAGTGACAGTTCACATTGGAATATGAAGCCTACACATTTTAACACTGATATTAAATAGGCATACATTAAAACATAAGAAATCTGGCAGAAAAAGGAAATTATTCAGTTAATCAAGGAAATTTGTTTAGCTAATAGTTAAGCTGGCCCAAGATCTAATATAGATATTTCTTAAAGGTTATCCAGGTATCTACATAGCCCTGTAATTTGTTCCAGATTATCATATCTTTTTGCCTAAAGAAGTGCTTTCTGGCTTCAGTTGTGAATGCTCTTTCACTTAATTTCTACTGGTTTCCTTGGGTACATGATTCATTGAAAACATTCTGTTGGATCTACTTTATCAATGCCTTTCAAGGGTTTTGAACACACCATATAATCTCCTCTGCTCAAGACTAAACAGTTTTAATTCTCTGAATCTGTCTGAGTACAATTTGATGTTAAGTCCTGGGATGCACTTGTTTGCGTTCCTCTACACAGCGTCAAGTGCTGCAATGTCTCCCTTGTAGTGTGGTGACCAACAATGTACACAGATACAGTCTCACTAGTGTATTATATAGTCTGAGCATAACGTCCCTTAACTTATATTCAACAACACTTTACATGTCATTATGCTAAATACTGTTGTAGATAGTTGTTAAGAGAGGCAATGATTAATCAGTTGGATATATTTCAGTTTCAGTGTAAATGACCATTGCTTTCATAAATCAAATGGAGACCAAATCATCTTTAAGGGAGATTATGGTGATAGGGATCCCTTCATATTTTAAAGTCAAGAGGAATGTTTTGAGCGATTATGCTGTGTTTTTATTATATTACTTACTTAATTTTATTTGGCAACTTTTTTATATCTTAAAAACTGTAAGAGTGTTTCCATTGTGAAGGTCCTGTTTAACTTGTCTTGTGGCTAATAGTTACCTCTCCTAAACAGACACACAGACTTTAGCTATGTGTGCCATGTTCTTGCACTTACTTTATGACATCCCCACCACACTAAAGGCTCGTCTGTGGGTGGGATGAAGTCTTTGTCATATTAGTCTAAGTTTTGTCTATAAAAAAATAAAGAAAACCTATCCCAACATAAAAGGAGAAGTATATTGCCTAAATAAATGGTATTATTAAACCACTGTTTTCTCAACATTTTTTTCTTATACACACAGACACAGGCTGATCTCCAAGAGATCTTAACTTACACAGATATCTTCACGGAAATCCCAGGGTCCATTTGTCATTAAGTAGTCTGTCCCTAAGAAATTGTGCAGTTCATCAGCATGTTCCGAATGTTTTGTTACACTTTTAAGCATTCACTGCTTAAAAAATTTTCACAGAAGTAACTATGGTCAGTTTAGTCATTATCATCTTAATGTAGACATAAATGATCATAACTTTAACAAATTATAACTCCTGTTACCATATTTTGTAATTGTAGTCATTGTATGTCATTCAGTTAAAAATACTTTACTTTTCACTATTAGAACAACAATTACAACTGATACATTTTATAGTGCTTGTTTTGGCGGATAGTTGCCTTAATTTGTAACCGTATCTGTTAAAAACCGTGTACTTGCAGTATTCCTTCTCACACTTCAGCTAAAGTTTGTCAGTGACCTCCAAGAACATTCTGATGTCTGATTATGCTGTATTGGTATATTTTACATTTATGTAGCTGTGTTTAATTATTTTGCTCTGTTTTACAATTGATGATATGCTGTTATTTTCTTTGCTCCATAAAGTACTTTGCAGTTTGGCATACTGTTAATGGCATTGTATAAACACTTAATTTATTGTATTTTTTTTTTGGCTTTTAAATGTGTAGTGCTGGCATACAAAATAAGCACACCCCTGAGTTTCACTGTACAAATACTGTATACTTTATAGGTTTCCCATCATCTATCTGCTTTATGTTTTAAGGATTTTATTTACATGTTTTTACATGTCTGTCTGTCTGTATCATACCTTGTGTCCTAAGAGAAAGAAAAAGTTTGAAAGCTAAGTCATTCCTTAAGTCTTATAAACAATTCTTGAGTAACTACTCCTTGTAGTTTCAAAGGTGTCACCTTCACCTATAAAACATTGTTACGTAGGTTGTTTGTAATTTTCTTTAAGTAGATGGTGGATAGTGAGATTGCAGCTGACTTAATTGATAATTTTTTCCATCCATCATCCATCCATCCACCCATCCCTCCATTTTCTGACCTACTCATTTAATTAATGCTTTGGTGTACATTTAAACACATACTTGCACTCACTCATGTTGGGGCAATTTAAAGTCATCAATTAACCTAACATGCTTGTCGTTGGGATGTGGGAGAAAAACCCATACAGACACGAAAAAAAAAACAGGCAGACTCTACACATTGCTGAAACAGGACATGACCTATCAGTTCCCCGATGTGCTGTTCATTCTACATCTTTGAGTAGGCTACAATTCTGAAATAAAATATGGAAAAGAAATGTCCAGCCATTTCTCTCTACACCAATAAAGAAATATGCTTGCTCTTAAATGTACCGTGCCTACACTTTGTAAGTATTACTTAATGTTAGTTTTTCCTGTCATTCAAACATACTTTAGTAGCTGATTAGGATATTGGCTTCTGGAATTCTTTCAAAATCTCCCATAAAAATGTTTATGCATATCCCCTCTCTTTGGGTATTCAGACCTTGTGTGCATATTATATACATAATAGGATTATATTGTTTGCTTCCTAATGTTTGTCTAATAGTGCTACGGTCCCATTCTTTATTTCAATTTTTAAAATGATTAATAATTACCACTTCCCAGAAATACTTTAATCATTGAGAGAGATAAATCTGTAATGATTTAACCAGGGGATTGTAACTCCCAAATGGGTCAAGAGAAAGAATAGTTCAGTGGTAACTAATGGTAACTAACATTTATGACAAAAAGGAATGTTGTTCTTTTACTGAGGTGATCTTTATCAGACTGCCTAGACATTTTGTTGAGGCTGTTTTATTAAAGATGTCTTAGAATGATGAAGAGATAATTGGATTAAGTAGTTTGGTTTTAACCAGATAAGCCTGATGGACTAGATGGTCCACTCTTCTTTTGGAAAAAATATGTTCTTGTTAAAAAAAGGAAAAAAAGTTACATCTTTAAGAATGAGACAAATGTAACTTGATTTGAAATAAAAATAGAAGACAATGGTGAGGTTTCAAGAAGGTGTTTAGGGCTAAGTAATCAAGAAAAAGGAAGAAGTATTATGAATGAGTTGTCTCCTGAAACAAGTGGAAAAAATGAGTAATCTTAACTTTAAAGACAAGTAGTTTGAAACTGATATAAGTTACAACAGATAAGATTAGATTTTCATTGATTTTTATGTTAGATAATCTAACCAGCACCAAGATACAAGCATAAAATTAAATTAGTCATTTGAGGGTTGGCAGGCAGAATTGGCTGAAGTTAAATTGAAAACTGTATGCCTTTTGCATATTTGCTGCTTTTCTGTTTGTTGTGTTTGTGCAGTGTTTGCATATCTTATTCATCAGGTCAGGTTACTAGTACACTCTTAATCTGGATAAATGTGTTTAATGTGCAGGATGTACAGTATGCCACTTGCAAAGTATCTTGCAAACAAACCTCAAGAACCAGCTGAAGAATTATTTAATCCAATCCATGAATTCAAGTATACCTGTGCACATTTCAATTTATTATTCCACTGATCATTAACATCAACAACTTTAGAAGTGTAAGTGAAACTAATTTTAGGAATGAGAAAATTGATTTTTTATTTCTCAAACTAGATTAACTTATCTAGCAAAATGAGAGCTGTTTACCTTTTTACTTTTTTATTTATTTAACATTCTGCTTAGGTTGGTAGATGATACATTTGGATCATGAACAGTACTGTTTTTAGCTTTTTTGTGCTGTATAGATAGCTAATACAATCAAACTTTGGCTGAATGCTAATTTATAACAATGTAATAAACTAAATGGATTTAAAAATATGTTGAATGAGGTTTAGTTTACATATACATATATTTAATTTCTATCAGTTTATTTATTTGACATGCCAGGAAGAAACAAGTTAAAGTACAATATGAGCAATGTAGGTAAATCTGTGCATTGAAAAAGAAGGTTGAGTAATTGTCTGTATTACCACGTGTACCCTCAGTGATGTAAATTATTTTAGATTGATAAGCTTCAAATCATTGATTTTATACTGCACAATTTATTTTAAAAACATAATAATTACACCAACATGATGAAATACAGCTGGTGCAACTATTACAGTTATTTATTTTGGCAAAAATATCTTTTTTATTTTCACAACACAATAATAGCTTTAAGTTTCAAGTATTGTTCTGCCCATGAACTGGAAATAGGTGAAACTTTTAATAGTTATTAAAACTTTTTGAAGCATTTAGCAATGATCTTAACAGCCACACTCCTAAAATTAAAGTTATTTACTGCGAACTTTGAAGCTAAATGAGTGTATGCAAAAAGTAACATCCTGGTCTAACAGTTTATTAACATATGTTGGGCTTCAAATGATTTTATTAGTTTACATTATATAAGTACTATATTATAACTACTGGTACGTTTTTTTTTTCCCCAGTTTTGTTTATTCAAGATGTCGTATTGTAATCGCAAAGATTTTAGAATGCTGTAATTAAAAAATGTTTAGTACAAAAAGTTTACAAAAGTTTCTAACATAAATTACATTTTAATTTAAAATATTCCCAGTTTGCTGAAGTTTTTGATAGACTGATAAGTAACTTAAAAGATTTAAACTGGCTTCAAACTTGATTGGGCCAGATCCCCTATTAATGTAGTGGAAGTGTAGAAGGCCATTGACTTTATTATTGAATTTCTTTTTTTTTCCCCTCACACATACTGTGTGCTACATTTATTGTATTTTTCAGATCGACAAATTGAATTATTCAGTGAGTCACTGTACTTGACATATTTTCTTATACTTTTAGGTCTATGGTATAAAATAAAAAATTAACATGTTAATTTACTGATAGTCTCTAAAACTAAAAAGATGATACAATAGAAGTCAGCTTTGTACACTAAAGTAAACCCTTGACCTAAACCGCCATTTAATGGAGAATATAACTTTTTCATGGTGAAATGAAAGACTTTAATGGAATGTCAAATATGATTGTCTTCATCATATGTATACTTAAGATGCATACTTAAGACCCTTACTGACTGTCTGGCCGAAATCAAAAACTGGTTTACATTTAATTTTCTTAACCTCAACAGTGATAAAACAGAGATCCTTCTTATTGGTACAAAATCCACATTATCCAAATCTCATAACTTCTCTATTATAATTGATAACTGTACTCTATCCCCCTCCTCTCAGGCCAAAAGTCTTGGTGTCATCTTGGATAATAACCTCTCCTTTCTTTCACACATCAATACTATTACACGATCTGCCTACTTCCATCTACGTAATATCAATCGTCTCCGCCCCTCTCTCACCCCTCACTCTGCTGCAGTTCTTGTTCATAGCCTTGTTACCTCTCGCCTTGACTATTGTAATTCTCTTCTTTTTGGTCTCCCTCAAAAAACTCTTCACAAACTTCAATTAGTCCAGAACTCAGCTGCCCGTATTATCACGAGATCTCCTTCTACTCACCACATCACTCCTGTACTGCATCAACTTCATTGGCTCCCTGTCAAGTTCCGCATCGAGTTTAAAATCCTTCTGCTAACCTTTAAAGCTATTCATGATTTAGCCCCCCCATATCTGTCTAACCTTCTTCACATTGTCACCCTTTCCCGTACTCTTAGATCATCCTCCTCAATTAAATTGACTGTTCCCTCTGCTCGTCTTTCCACAATGGGGATCAGAGCTTTCAGTCGTTCTGCCCCCCGACTTTGGAATGCACTGCCTCCTGAGATTAGAAACATTAATTCATTCTCTCTGTTTAAGTCTTCAGTTAAAACTCATCTTTTTAAACTTGCCTTCTCTATGTAACACTGTACTGTATTGTGTGTTGGGTGTTGTGTAAGTGTACGGTGTCCTTGAGTGTTTGAAAGGCGCCTATAAATAAAATGTATTATTATTATTATTATAACTTTCACTTTATTTTGAAGAACTGAGTTTTCCTATTTTTTTTTGATTTGGTACTGTATATTTCTTATGAAGAGATGTACCTGACAAATTGTAAGACATTTGGTGGTTTGGAAATTGTCAAATTGAAACTAATGTTGTATTTCTCCAGTGTAGCTTTTTGGGATTGGTGAGAGCTACAGTTTAATTTTCTTTTTCCACAAAAATCATAAGAAGTATATTTTTGTGGGGCTGGCACTTCATCTAGAGTTTGTTGCTTGCTTCTGTCCTGTTAGTCTGGAGTTGGTTTTGCACACTGACCCTGAACTGGATGAAGCAAATTGCACCATCTTGAACTTTAAAATTTGTGTGCTCAGAAACTATTTTTTTTTTCTGCAATGATATTTCTATGTGTTACCATACAGTATGGATTCTCATGAAACGTTAAAATAAAAAAAGTAATCCATCCATTTATTGCCCCGATCAAAATTTAAATTGAACACCAGATTTTTTGCTTCCTGATTGTTCTTAGCTAATTAAGCATGAACTGTGCTGTTTTGTACATTTTAGGTACATGCTAAAGATTGCAGTGATCCTGTCTTGTTGGACCTCCAGCTGCATTTGCCAAAGTATTATGGTACTTGGACCCCTCCAGATGCATCAAATGGTACGCTAGATTTTTTTTCTGTTCTATGTACTGACTTCTTGCAGTCTTTCTGTGAACTTTAAGAAGTGAATCTTTTATAAATAATATACATCTTATGCTGTAATTATTATACAGTATATTTTTAATGCAGTATCAAGAAAAAAGTTTCTCTATTATATATAGTTGTGCTCATACGTATTATATACCCTGGAAGAATTTGTGAAATATTGGCCATTGTTTGTAAAATATAAGTAATCATACAGAAAGCTTTCCTTTTAATTAGGGAGTGTGCTCAGGTGAAGCAATTTATTATCACATAATTGTGCGTGCCCTTTTTAAATCATAATGATAGCTGAAATCATTCAAATGGGCCTGATCAAACGCTTACATACCCTTGAATGTTGGGGCTGGTAATGTACACACTGGTTGGTACACACAGGTTCAAATTAAGGGAGAGTATCCACACTTGTAACTTCTTTGATTGTAATCAGTGTCTGTGTATAAATATTCAATTTAAATTCATGCAGAGCTGCACTGACTTTTCTGGATACCGAAACATGGGGAAAGCAAAAGAACTAAGGACCTACGAGAAAAGGTTGTTGAATTGTATAAATCAGGAAAAGGATATAAAAAGATCTACAGATCTGAAAATGCCTGTCAGTAGTGTTCATGCTCTGATTAAAAAAGTGTAGACCAACCAAGATTTCAGCCAGAACTACCAGGATCATTTGTCAGGATGCCAAGAAAAACCTACAAGCCACTTCAGCTGAAATACAGGCTTCTCTGCAAACAAGTGGTGGTGTAGTTTCAAGATGCACAATAAGGAGGTACTTGAACAAAAGTGGCCTGCACGGTTAAGTTGCAGGAATAAGGCCTTTATTGCACCAATGCCACAGAACAGCCCACTTACAATATGCCAAGCAGCATCTAGACAAGCCTTCAAACTTCTGGAACAAAGCCCTTTGGAGTGATGAGACCAAAATTGAACTTTATGGTCACAACTATAAATGCTATGTTTGGAGAGGCCCACTATGAAAACCACACCATTCCTACTGTGAATCATGGAGGTAGATCTCTACAGGTAACCTAGTGAAAATTGATGGCAAGGCGAATGCAGCCTGTTACTGGAAAATATTAGAGAACAACTTGCATTCATCAGTCTGGAAGCTGTACATGGGACGCACTTCCAACATGGCAATGATCAAAAACACTAGGGCAAATCAACCCTTCAGTGGCTACAGCAGAAAAAAGTGGAACTCCTGGAGTGGCCATCACAATTGCCTAATGTCCGTATCATTGGGCCACTTTGGGGAGATCTCAAATGTACAGTTCATGCAAGACAGTCCAAGAATTTACAGGCATATAAACTTATGAACATAACTCTGTGTGTGTAATATATATATATATATATATATATATATATATATATATATATATATACACAAGTTCCACCGGACATGTGTTTAGCTGGGACACTTTCAAAGTAAAATTCAGGGCCAATGTTATTATTGCCAGAGAGCCGGCTGAATTGTGGCTCTCTAATGAAATGCCATTAACAGACACTTGGACTTGAACCCAGCGTATGCAGGCTTAAAATGAAGAATATCTAAATAATAAAGAAGACTTTATGACCAACACCTTCCGAACCCCACCTTACTAATATATATACAGTGGGTATGGAAAGTATTCAGACCCCCTTCAATTTTTCACTCTTTGTTATATTGCAGCCATTTGCTAAAATCATTTAAATTAATTTTTTCCCTCATTAATGTACACACAGCACCCCATATTGACAGACAAAAAAAAGAATTTTTGAAATTGTTGCAGATTTATTAAAAAAGAAAAACTGAAATATCACATGGTCCTAAGTATTCAAACCCTTTGCTCAGTATTTAGTAGAAGCACCCTTTTGAGCTAATACAGCCATGAGTCTTCTTGGGAAAGATGCAACAAGTTTTTCACACCTGGATTTGGGGATCCTCTGCCATTCCTCCTTGCAGATCCTCTCCAGTTCTGTCAGGTTGGATGGTAAACGTTGGTGGACAGCCATTTTTAGGTCTCTCCAGAGATGCTCAATTAGGTTTAAGTCAGGGCTCTGGCTGGGCCATTCAAGAACAGTCACAGAGTTGTTGTGAAGCCACTCCTTCATTATTTTAGCTGTGTACTTAGGGTCATTGTCTTGTTGGAAGGTAAACCTTCGGCCCAGTCTGAGGTCCTTAGCACTCTGGAGAATGTTTTTGTCCAGGATATCCCTGTACTTGGCCGCATTCATCTTTCCCTCGATTGCAACCAGTCGTCCTGTCCCTGCAGCTGGAAAAACACCCCCACAGCATGATGCTGCCACCGCCATGCTTCACTGTGGGGACTGTATTGGACAAGTGATGAGCGGTGCCTGGTTGTCTCCACACATACCACTTAGAATTAAGGCCAAAAAGTTCTATCTTGGTCTCATCAGACGCCTGAAGGACTCTGAGATGGTGAGAAATAAGATTCTCTGTCTGTAAAATAATGTTTTACTTCCCGCATTTCCATTCTTTGACAAAATATGTGCAGTGATGTATGCAAGGGAAATTTAATTTAGTTTTCCATCCATTTTATGAATACCATTTTCCATTACAGTGTATTAGGGATACTTAAGGACCCTCTATAAATCTGAGGGAAAAAAAAAGGATTATTTAACTCCCTCTGCTGGCTGTACTCATTATTGCTGGCCTGTATAACATCTTGCTGTGAATCACTAAATGTAGCTCCTCACAGTGTACATAAGGCAACAGATAGAAAAGGTCTTAAGGAATCCATATAAAAAAATTATTATAATTTAACAAGTTAAAAAAGTAAAGAACAATACATAGAAATTGAAAACAAAGTGAAAAACATGCAAAGCCTTTTTCATATAAAGACAGAAAAAACATATATAAAAAAGTAGAAAAAACTTGTAGTCAGAATAACACTGGTATTTGTAAGGAACTCAGAATTGTGGATTTTATAAATTCATTAAAAACCAAGATTATTTTTTAATGTCTAAGTCCTTAGATACGATAGTCAATCAACTTTGCTATTGCGTTTCAGGATTGGACTCCCTTCCTCAGGGCAATTTCACCTTCTGGTCACTGTGGTGTGTCGGTGAAGTAGAATATACATAAAAAAATAATAGTGAAAAGAACAGAACGTACTCATAGGCCACAGGTGCACATAAGCTTCACTATATATAAACATCTAAAAAAGTGATTACACAGTTGTTAGTATGACAGAAGTAATTGTAGTACATTGAAGAAAAAGGGGAGTAAAGCAAAGAACTAATACACAATAAACATAATTTTGTTTATTTTCTTGTTAAGATTTGAGAAAGGGACATTAAATATTAACAATGTTGAAGTAAACAAGTGTAGAGAAGATGAGAAATGTTAGCCTAAAGGCTACATCAAATGCAAGTAAATAGAGACCCCAGTAACAAACTTCAAATTCAAATTAAACAAACCAAGTTAATCAATTATTTTAACCTGGATAGGGATATTTAATTTATTTATATATATATTTTTATGTGTGTCATGGCTGTGGCTGCAGTAGAAAGGAACTTGCTCACCCCTGGTTTGTCTATTCAATAAAGGCATTTATTGGGGCTACAGGAGTTATATAATATATATATATATATTCAGTAAGACTCCTATCTTAATAAAATGTTATCAAAATCTTTACCCCTGGGGTGTGGTTTCACCATTTCAATTACATATAGTGGTACTGTGTATAGTTGTGGGATTTATCATTGAAATATCTAGAGATGCAGCGCCTGATAGATTGTGTATATAAATTACTTTTATGTTCAATAATTGTTTGATGGAAATGAAAATTATCAACCTACAGAGGGCTGAATTCAAAGACTAAGGCTAGTCCATTTTGCCTAAATTGAATTGCAGCAATTCAGAATCGTACTCGGTAGTTTCTATGGCTCCCATGTGCTCATATGCATGCCTGACAACCTCTGGGCATGCTTCTAATGAGATGACAGATGGTGTCGTGGGGGATTTCCTTCCAGATCTGGACCAGGGCATCACTGAGCTCCTGGACAGTCTAAGGTGCAACTTGGTGGCGTCAGATGGACTGAAACATAATGTACCAGAGGTGTTCTATTGAATTTAGGTCAGACGAGCATGGGGGCCAGTCAATGGTATCAATTCCTTCATCCTCCAGGAACTGCCTGCATACTCTCTCCACATGAGGCCGGGCATTGTCATGTACCAGGAGAAACCCACGACCCACTACACCAGCATAGTGTCTGACAATGGGTTCAAGGATTACATCCCGATAAGTAATAGATAGATTGATAGATCTTTATTGTCATTGTCACTTTTACAAAGGAACAACAAAATTGAAGGTGCACTCGAGTGTGAGGCATAGGAGTTAAAAAGACAAGAAGATATAAAATAATAACACACCGAATTGTAATAAAAGTACTTTACAATATATACAAAATTGCACTTGTTATATATACAAATTGCACTGGTTGACTTAAGATCTATATTGCACATTGGGAGAATGATATGGAGCAGTTTTATTCTGAGTTCAGGGCCATGATTATTTTTGGATAAAAGCTGTTTTTAAGGCGGTTTGTCCTGGTTTTCATTGCTCTGTATCTCTTGCCCGATGGCAAAAGCTGGAAGAGGCAATGACCGGGATGTGATGAATCCTGTGAAATGTCTATTGCTTTTTTGCGGCATCGGTAGGTGTAGATTTGTTCCAGAGTGGGGAGGGTACAACCAATTGTTCTCTCTGCTGTCCTGATGACCCTGTAGAGTACTTTCCTTGCAGCTGCCATACCACACACACAGTCCATACGTAAGCACACTCTCGATGGAACAGTGATAAAAGGCAAGGAGCAGTCAAGGTGCCGTTGTCTAGCCTGTAGAGGTCTGTGCATCCCTCCATGGATATGCCTCCTCAGACCATCACTGACCCACCACCAAACCGGTTATGCTGAATGATGTTACAGGCAGCATAACGTTCTCCACAGCTTAAACAGACCCTTTCACATCTGTCACATGTGCTAAGGGTGAACCTGCTCTCATCTGTGAAAAACACAAGGTGCCAGTGGTAGACCTGCCAATTCTGGTATTCTAAAGCAAATGCCAATTGAGTTACATGGTGCCGGGCAGTGAGCATAGGGTCCACTAGAGGACGTTAGGCCCTCAGGCCACCCTCATTAAGTCTGTTTCTAATTTTTTGGTCAGAGATATTCACACCAGGGGCCTGCTGAAGGTCATTTGGTAGGGCACTGGCAGTGCTCATCCTGTTCCTCCTTGCCCAAAGGAGCAGATAACGGTCCTGCTGAAGGGTTAAGGACTTTCTACGGCCCTGTCCAGCTCTCCTAGAGTAACTGCCTGCCTCCTGGAATCTTCTCCATGTCATTGAGACTGTGCCGGGAGACACAGCAAACCTTCTGGCAATGGCACGTATTGATGTGCCATCCTGGAGAAGTTGGACTACCTGTGCAAACTCTGTAGAGTCCAGATATCGCCTCATGCTACCAGTAGTGACACTGACCGTAGCTAAATGCAAAACTAGTGAAAAAACAGTCAGAAAAAATGAGGAGGGAAAAATGTCAATGGCCTCCACCTGTTAAAGCATTCCTGTTTTGGGGGTTGTCTCATTATTGCCCCTCTAGTGCACCTGTTGTTAATTTCATTAACACCAAAGCAGCTGAATCTGATTAACAATCCCCTCTGACCAGATCAATATCCCAGAAGTTTCATTGACTTGATGCCTCCACTGACCAGGTACTCTGTCTCTCCATAACTGACGTGAAGAGGACTCTATCCAGAATCAATCCACACAAGGCTGCAGGACCTAACAACATACCTGGTCGTGTGCTCAAAGAATGTGCCAGTCAACTGGCTGGTGTCCTCACAGACATCTTCAACACATCTCTGAGCCTGTCGTCAGTCCCAGCATGCTTCAAGTCAACCACCATCA
This sequence comes from Polypterus bichir lapradei, assembly GCA_026402145.1. Lineage (NCBI taxonomy): Eukaryota > Metazoa > Chordata > Cladistia > Polypteriformes > Polypteridae > Polypterus > Polypterus bichir. The sequence continues at coordinate 49,633,194 of JANRMT010062813.1, read as the reverse complement.
TACCAGTGCCAAAGAAGTCATCAGTGACATGCTTGATTGACTACCGACCAGTTGCACTCATGCCAATCATAATGAAGTGCTTCGAAAGGTTAGTCATGTCACACATAAAGACTATCTGCCTGTCCACCTTGACCCTCTTCAGTTTGCATGCCGCTCAGACAGGTCAATTGAGGATGCCATATGCTCTGCACTTCACCTCTCCCTGACACATCTAGATAAAAAAGACACATATGTCAGGATGCTATTCATAGGCTTTAGCTCTGCCTTCAACACAATCATCCCTCAAAAGCTGGTTGTAAAACTGAGCAGGTTGGGCCTGAACACCACCCTCTGCATTTGGATCCTGAACTTCTTGACAGAGAGGCCCCAGTCAGTTCGGATAGGCTGCAACACCTCCGGCAACATCACACTAAGCACTGGAGCGCCGCAGGGCTGCGTGCTTAGTCCAGTGCTGTTCACCCTACTGACTCACGACTGCACAGCCATGCACAACACCAACTACAGCATCAAGTTTGTGGATGATACGACGGTGCTGGGTCTGATAAGCAGGGATGATGAAACAGCATACAGAGATGAGGTGGAACGGATGTCTGCATGGTGTGAAGACAACAATCTATCTCTCAATGTTGACAAGACAAAAGAGATAATCGTGGATTTCAGAAAATCACATCCTGCCCACATCCCACTCAGCATCAACGGTTTAGATGTGGAGACTGTTAGGAGTACCAAGTTCCTTGGTGTGCACATAGCTGAGGAACTTACGTGGACACATAACACCTCATCACTAATCAAGAAAGCCCAGCAGAGACTACACTTCCTGAGGCAGCTAAAGCGAGCAAGTCTTCCCCCTTCCATCCTCACCATGTTCTACAGAGGCACCATTGAGAGTGTTCTGACCAGCTGCATCACTGTCTGGTATGGCAACTGCAACATATCTGACCGCAAGCGCCTCCAAAGGATAGTGAAGACAGCAGAGAACATTATTTGGTGTGCCTCTCCCTTCACTACAGGACATATTTTACAAACGCAGTGTCCGCAAGGCCTGTAGCATTGTGCAGGACCCCTTACACCCCTCACATGGTCTTTTCACACTTCTGCCATCTAAGAGAAGATACTGCAGCATCAAAGCCAGATCTGCAAGGCTGCAAGAGAGTTTTTAAACCCAAGCTATCGGACTCCTTAACACCATGCTGCCCCCTGGGATCTTCCACACTGCTTCAACCACCTTTAAAAACAGAACTTTGATACATGCAAGCCACTTTCCTGCAAAGACAAGTGGGCATGTAGAAAAGAACTGAAAATCTCATACTGACCTTTAAGTATTTGGACACACTTGATATCCTTCTGCTGTGAAACATTCTAACCTGTCATTGTTTACACATGTCTTAAACAACTATTATCATACATTGATAATGTATGCATTATTTATATCTATTATTTATTTATTATATTACATATCTATTGACTATATTTATCTAGATTGCAAATACCATACATTGCATCAGTATTCATATTGCTAACTACACGTCAGTATTGGTGCTACTTCTTTGTATTGTTTTCACACAATGTCTTGTCTTGTTTGTGTTATAATTTTAAATTTAAATTTAAATTCTATTTTTAATTTATTATTTGCATGTCATTTTGTTATTCTGTGGACCCTGAGCTACGCAATTTCATCTGTATACTTGTATATGGTTGAGATAAAGTACACTTTGACTATACTCTGATTAAATAATTTTTTGAGCAGTATATATATATATATATATATATATATATATATATATATCCCATCCATGACATTCTAGTCTAGCGTACATGTTAATTGCTTGCTCCAAAGTAAATTGTTTAAGTTAACTTACTCCATGTTATTGTAACTTGTGGCATCATATTTGAACACACTTGATGTAGTTAATTCTTTCCTTTTACCTATTTGTTACAATTCAGTTTTGTATACAGCACCTTTTATTACAATAGTTGTTCAATGGGTCTGACTGTTAGTATAATTTACTTCCTTAATGATTTATGAGGTAGAGAGCACAGGGTCAGTATTGATTTGCTCCTGATGTATGTGTGCATGTAGTCATTACTACTTTCAGCTAAATGTGCTGTTTTGTGCAACTTTAGATCAGTACCTTAAACTGGAAGATGTGACTCGTAAATTTATCAAACCATGTATAATGGATGTAAAGATTGGCCAAAGAAGTTATGACCCCTATGCCTCCAAGGAGAAGAAAGACCAGCAGATCAGAAAATATCCGCTCATGGAGGAAATCGGCTTTTTAGTACTTGGTATGAGGGTGAGTACGTTCAGTTAAAACATGTTTTGATGGATGTGTTTATGAATTTGGTAGCACTGCTACATTCTTATTTTCTTCTAAAGCAAACAAAATAGAAAGCTGATTTAGTCAGCTAGCCTTTCACATTCTAAACCATAACTTTTTTAATCTTTTCAGAGTATAGTGATACCTTGAGATACAAGTTTAATTCATTCCGTGACCAAGCTTGTAAGTCAAAATGCTTGTGTCTCAAATCAATTTTCCCCATTGAAATGAATTGAAATGAGATTAATTTGTGCCAGCCCCCAAAAAACCACCCCAATTTTTTGGTAAATGTTTTCAACATAAGAAAAATGTATTTACAATGAACAAATATTGTATACAAACAAAATTAAACCTAATACATAAAAGAGAATCTAAAGAAACAAACATTTGTTGGCAGAGCCAATTAGCATATTGTATTAATTTTTTATTTCACTTCATCCATCCATCCATTCTCTTCCACCTTTCCGAAATCAGGTCGCAGAAGCAGCAGCTTAAGCAGAGATGCCCAGACTTCCCTCTTCCTGGCCACTTCTACTAGCTGCTCTGGGGGAATTTAGAGGCGATCCCAGGCCAGCCAAGAGCATGTCCTGGGTCTTCCCCGGGGCCTCCTCCCGGTTAGACGTGCCCAGAACACCTCACCAGGGAGGTGTCCAGGAGGCATCCTGATCAGATGCCTGAGCCACCTCATCTGACTCCTCTTGATACAGAGGAGCAGTAGCTCTACTCTGGGCTCCTCCTGGATGACCAAGCTTCTCACCCTATCTTCAAGGGAAAGCCCAGAAATCGCTGCGGAGGAAACTCATTTCAGCCACTTGTATTCGCAATCTCGTTCTTTCAGTCACCACCCATAGCTCATGACCATAGGTGAGGGTAGGAACGCAGATTGACTGGTAAATTGAGAGCTTTGCCTTTCGGCTCAGCTCCTTTTTCACTACAACACATCGATGCAGAGCATGCATCACTGTGGATGCTGCACTTCACTTTCACTGAAATTCTTTCACTTCACTTTTGCTTAACTTAATTTTCTTCTTCACTAGTGTTTTTCTTTTTTGCCACGCTTCCGTCACTTTCATTTGCAGGGTGTTTCAATAGAAACCTGTCCAAGGAGCTTTGTTTCTTCCTCCCCTTTAGAATGTTTCTGAAATGAGTTAGGCAAGTTTCATTAAATAGCACCGCTGCATGACCAGTTGCAACTTTTTCAGGGTGTTTCTTTTCAATAAATTTCGAAACTTTTTCCCACATTGCCAACACTTCCTTTATCTCCCTTGAAGAGATAACCTTCTCCGCCTCTGGCTCCTCTGTGATACCAGTCTCTGCAGAACCTCCGTATGTTGCTGCATCTGTAGTTCCGTCAACTCCTCTGTCATCATTTCCTCGAAATGTGTGGCGACAAGTTGTTTGATGGCTCGTATCTTGAATTTTGGCTTGTAACTCAAGGCAAGAAATCAACCTAGTGACAGCTCGTATCTCAAAAAACTCTTATGTTGGGGCACTCATCATCTCAAGGTACCACTGTAGTTTAGTTATTTCCCTACTAATTTGATGTGGTTTACAAAAGAAATAGACCTTTAATTAGTGTACTGCTGTAATCTAGTTCAAGTGCTTTAAAACTTATTTTGAAATTTTCACTGCACATTAACTGTTGATATTGTATTACTACATTTTCTCTGTGACTCATTGGGGACATGTAAGGGGGTTGTGTAGCTGACAAAGAATTGACATGGAAATGGATGCCACTACAATGCAATATTCCAGAAGACACTGCCATTGTGTCATCTATCAATCTATGCATGTATATTGTTTATATTTAGCATTTTGAAGCATTTTATTTTAGCACTGTAGGCACCATGTTTTTTAATTTTATTTTTATACAGTGGAACCTCGGTTCACGAACGTCTCGGAACACGTACAAATCGGTTTACGACCAAAAAGTTCGCCAAACTTTTGCATCTGTTCATGATCACACACTCGGTATACGAACAAGCCAGTTTCCCTTTCGGTTTGCACGCGCCGTATGTGTTCAGTCTCTCCCTGTGCAGCAAGTGAGCAAGCACGAGAGAGACACACGCACACACACACACACACAGGTGCACGAGAGACACACACACACAGGCGCGAGAGAGACACACACACACAGGTGCGCGAGAGAGAGACACATACACACACACACAGGCCCGAGAGAGAGACACATACACACACACAGGCCTGAGAGAGAGAGACACACACACGCGTGCGAGAGAGAGCAGGCTGAATGCATAAGGTAGAGAAGGCAGTTAAAGAATGCACTGGGCTTGTTTTGTTTCAACTTCTGTTTACAGCGATCGGTTCGTAGCGTGCATTGTTGCAATGTTACTTTTCTTGGTGGTTTATTAAATTACGGATTTTTCAAATTTTCATTTTTTTTCCTTGTGCTTAAAACTCATTAAAAAAAGTGTTTTTAGCGAGCAGTTCGTAGCACTATAGCGCAAACTCTTGCAGTGTTACTTTTCTCTGTTGTTCAAGGTTTTCTTAGTGTTATTCAATGTTTTTACATTTAGTTTACTATTACGCTGTGCATTCTATGGTATAATTAACTATATTTGTGCTTAAAAATATTTAAAAATATATATTTACATACAGTTTGTACGGTCTGAAACGGATTAATTGTATTTACATACAATCCTATGGGGGAAATTACTTCAGTTCACAACCAAATCGGGTTACGACCAGAGTTTTGGAACGAATTATGGTTGTGAACCAAGGTTCCACTTTATTTATGTAATTTTAGGGTTTATAGTGTTCTTTGGGGTTCAAAGCTTTTATCATTGCATTAAATGAACAGTATGAAGCTTAAAAGTTGAATACAGACTTCCGGCATAACTTCTGTGGAGGGAAAGGAACCAGAAAGCAGAGCATGGTTCAACTGAGAGGAGCCAGTTTCTATTGCCAATGCCCTGTACACCTAGATTTGTCTTGCCCATGGCTGTCAAGCAACAAACATTGCCTGCAGCTCCCACTTTTTGTCTCATGGGTAATGACCATTTATGGTGGCTCCCTGCGGCTTCAAATTGGAAAAAAAGAATCATTCATTATATGGTTAACATGGTTGTTTCCAGACTTTAATCAGGGGTATAAATGTAGCATTTACTATTAAGGCTAAGTAAATGTGGGAAAGAAGCTGTGCCAGCAGTCCAAGAAACTACCAGCTGTGGCAGTGTCCAAACAAAAGGCCTAAATCTAGGAGAAGTTCATTAAAGCATAGACAGTAACTTTCAAAGTGCCTAAAAGAGGTTTTGGTTAACCAATTTAAAATTCTAGAAATATATATGGGACATGGTCCAGGCAATTTGGGGAAGGTTGAACATTGATCTTAACTGGAGTGTTTCATTGAGAGGTAGAAGAGGCATTCTGAACAACTCCTAAACTAGTAAGTGAAAATGGTTCCCTAGACCGGGGATCGCCAACTCTGGTCCTAGAGGACCACCGTAGTTGTAGGTTTTCATTCTAATCCTTTTTTTAATGAGTGCCCTGTCTGTTACAATAAATTCGAAAGAAGTTCATGAATTCAAAAGAAGTTCATTAGCAGCAAAAACAGGTCACTTAGACTGGTAGACTGAAAAAGTGATCCCATTTTTAAATAGGGGTCAAGATAATGCGTTCCTGTCATCACTATAGTAAAACATATGCAAGAGGAACAATAGGGTTCCACCATCACCATAGAAGTTTGACCTTGCACAGTTATTTTCAAATGGATATGGCAGTCCTGTGTATGTGCTCCTTAGAATTTGATAGTGCTTATGTCTGTGGATACCATTGTGTGATCATTGGGGGGAAAATGTTTATGGTAGAGTAGTACAATAAAAAGAAGATATTGGATTGTGCTTCCTATGGAAATGTAGATGTAATCAATTTTACTGATATTTGCATACAGTAGAAAAAAGAATTTGCTTATACATTTTCTTAGATGCCACACATATTGTTAGCACTACTGAGGATATTTTTATACAAAATGCTCTATCCATCTTTAAGTTGTCTAAAACTCTAGAATTACATTTGATGTAATTTAAAGAAATCAGATTAGTGGGTTGGAGGTACAGTGGTTAGTTTTAACTGCATATCACATACAGCATACTAGTTCTGAATCCTGTACCTGTTGTCTGTGTAGGATTTGTGTGTTCTCCCAGTTTCTGCATGAATTTTTCTTCTATTTTCCTACCACATCTCATAAATTAACCTGTTAAATTTTTAACGATTGTAATTTGCCTAATGTATCTTTGGTTGAGTGTGTGTGTGTGTGAGAATGGGCTGTGTGATGGACAAAACTCTGTCACACTGGATTGAATTAAACAGGTCTGAAAATGTCATGTTAGGATTATTAAAAATAAGCAAATTAATACGCTTTTAACCTTTTAGCTTTACCTTTTGCTCAGTTTAAAATTCAAATTCAGTTTCTTTATTTTCATTGTTGGTGAATATTTGAAAAGAGTCAAAAATATTTGTTAGCTATTTTATAATTTCTGCTCAGTTGTATAGTTATTACTCATTTTCTTATATGGTTTTCTTCATTTTACAGAATGACAATGCAAACTTTCTAGAACATTTTTAAGATATTAGTTGTAAGAGAATTGAAATGATGTGGGTAAACTGGTATATATTTTGTGTTTGAATGATGTTAGGAAAGTATTTAATTAAGGGCGGCATGGTGGCGCAGTGGTAGCGCTGCTGCCTTGCAGTAAGGAGACCTGGGTTCGCTTCCCAGGTCCTCCCTGCGTGGAGTTTGCACGTTCTCCCTGTGTCTGCGTGGGTTTCCTTCAGGTGCTCCGGTTTCCTCCCACAGTCCAAAGACATGCAGGTTAGATGCATTGGTGATTCTAAATTGTTCCTAGTGTGTGCTTGGTGTGTGGGTGTGTGTGCCCTGCGGTGGGCTGGCGTCCTGCCCAGGGTTTGTTTCGTGCCTTGTGCCCTGTGTTGGCTGGGATTGGCTTCAGCATACTCCCGTGACCCTGTATTTAGGATATAGCGGGTTGGATGATGGATGGATGGAAGTATTTAATTACCTTTGGTTAATCATTGCTTATACTATTAAGAAGGGAGAAAGACACAGTATTTCATAATTCTAACAAAGAATGTTTACAGCTAGAGGTGGCCCTGGCACCAGCTATTTTAGCCAATGGAGGGCTGGTCTTTTATACAGATTTAGGGGAACACTTTGGGAAGAATCATAGTGGCAAATTTCTAATTCTGAAAAAGCAAAAAACTGTAAAATGTGTAATTACAACCCAAGTCAAAGCTAAAGAAAGAGTATATGGGAAACTTTAATATTTTTGCTTCTCTGATTTTAAAGTAAATCAGGCTAAAACAGCATGTTATTTTTAAGTAAGATAACAGACATAATGATACATAAAGTGTACATGGTTTCAGGAAACAATGATGTTCTAAATGCTACCTGTTGCACAATATTAAATATTAAACATAGTGAAAGTCTTTCTTGCTTGTATCATTTACTTCTTTTTTTAAGATCACCAGCTAGTATTCTTTTTGATCTGGACTTGCATTGTTTTTCGGTGTTTCTTTCATAAAATTGGTATTCTTCCCAATGGAGAAATGTATGGTGTCAGATGAAACTAACAAGACCAAATTGGAAGTTAACTGAAATGTATATGTGCAAGTACTTTTCAACGGACTGCCATACTATTCTTTTTTTTTTTCTTTTTTTTTTTTTTTTTTGGTAGTCACTATTTTGCTGATGGATTGTCTCTGGTTCATCGCAACTGTGTAGGCCCTGTTAGTCTTTGTGCAACTCATGCCCCGTTAACGGGAAGTATAATGAGTCAAATTGGCTCCAGTAGTAGAAGAAATAGTTTTACACTAAAAAATGGCAGAAGACCAGTTTTTTAGCATTCCCATAGGAGAACAAAAATCTATAATTACTTACATGGTAGTACTGGCGTCTTCTGTAAATAATGAATGACATACAAGTAAGTGAGATGGTTGTCTCATGGTGGAGTAATAGAACGGATTCTGTGCCTCCTCCCATGAAATATACAAATTTCTTTGCTGCAAGAGAGAGAGAAAACAGATTTGGACTATTCAAATGGATTGCCACACTGAGGCAGCATGGTAGTGCATTAGTTAGCACCGCCTCATTTAGAATCCAACTCCCATGTCTTCTGGGCTCGCCAGGTTTCCTCCACCATTTCCAATGCTTGTTAGGTTAATTTTTAATTCTAATTGTCACTGTGTGAGTGTGAATAAGTATGAGAATATGTGGGTCCTATATAGGCTCGTTTACTGTTTCCTGAGATAGACTCTGCCCCCCCTTGTGACCCTGAAATGGATTAAGGGGGTTTGAGAATGGTATAATTTGATAATTATAATTTAGAGTAAACTTCAAATGCCACTTAACTATACATAATCTCCAATTTCAATAAAAAGGGCAGCATCAAGTGAATGTGCTATATGTGATGAAAAAAATTCTAAAACCAAATTGCAGCACTATGCAAACTTGATAAAAACGTTTTCTTTTGCAAAACGGAAAGCCGTGACCAAATACAGCCCAGAACTGATGAAACACTTCAATTGTGTTGCATGTGAGGAAGTTTTAATGGAGTATAGGGGTGAGTTTGAGTTGAGATTATAGAGGACGTTTTAAATTTCATTAATGACCTTTTAATGTATAACTCTTCTCCCTGACCCTGTTCATAGATCAGCTCTTCTCTCTGAAATTGAAAATGAATTAAACCCCAAAAGATGATCTTGGGGCAGGTATTTATTATTTCTGAAGCATGGTTAATAAGACTTAATATGTGCAGAATATTATTCCCATTTCATGTCAGCACATACACTTGTGAATCCACTTTTTCTACAGTAAACCTGATAAAGGCATACTGTAAGAGCTGACTAATCAGTTAATTTCTGGATTGACTAACTAAAATTGCTACAACAGACTACAAATAGAACTTTACAACTGTCCAGCAGATGCATTGTTGATTTGCCAGTTGTAAATGGTTCTGGCAGCTAAGCATGCATTACTGTGCGCTGGTCTACTGTACATAGGTCAAATATTGTGTAGTGTAGGAAAAACGTTGATGCATTTGTCAAGTTCATTTATTTGGATTTTTGCACAGTGTGGTTCTCCATTTCATTGTCTTCACTGGTGTGGCTGCTCTGGTGAGGGGAATAAAACTGTAAATGTCTTGGCCATAGAGGGGGAAAAACATGAGAAAAATGAATGGATAGATGGATTATCTGAGCTCTTTTTCTATATAATACTACATTTATTCAGTCTGATAGACCCAGGCATTCTATTACTTGCCTAAATTCTATCATACTCTTCTTTGTTGGCTGAATAACATTGTACCTGACAGTCACACTTTCCCATGTGAGAAAGAGTGTATGGGCTACCCAAGCAGTTACCCCTGATGGAGAACACCACTGCTAGAGTAGGTTCTTATATCTATGTTCAGGGCAAGAATCTCTTTGATTTAGTCCAAATTATTTCAAGGGTAATTTATTGATTGATCATTGTTTGGCTTCTACTCCTAGACCAATTTGGCATGGCTAGTCATATCAGCAGCACATCTCTTCAGTCAACCTAGCTCTGTGGATCGAGGCACAAAAGCCATCCCTTCATGCTAAGCTCAGAATTATAGGAATAGTACAGGTCAGCTGTCTTGTGAGCATCTGGAAATTTCCCAGAAGGATAGGGAATGAGAGGTTGCTGGAGATAAAGTGTCCTTGTTTGTCCCAATCAGCATGTTGCCACTGTGACTGCTAATGGTATAAGTGATGAAGACGTAGTAGTAGTAAGTCTAACCACTAGAGTGAAAGTGAAATATTTAGTCTGATGAAATTTAAGTGGGGTATTTGTTTATCAGATCAGCATAGGTTAGCTAAGTTTGATAGTGAATGTGTAGGAATAAGGTGGTAATTGTGTGTTCTTCAGAAAATTCTCCAGATTATATGCATGGCATTTACTGTAATCATAACAGTAGAAAACATTTCTTTTTACATATAAGTAAAAACAACTATTATTATTAATAATAATAATAATGCATTTTATTTATATAGCACCTTTCACATGCTCAAAGTGCTTCACAGAGTCTCAGAAAGAAAAGCAAGGAATATGTAACATTGGATACAAATATTTTCTGAGTAGAACACTAAAACAGATAAATACAGGATATACAAAGTATTAAATAAAATAAAACACAATAAACCAGAGTAAAATAATAAATTCAATAAAATAAGAAAAACCTGAACAAATAACATAATTTGTGATATAACACACACACACATATTAATTATCCTGAGCATCTGGATATAGAGATAAACTTAAAGAAGGGGCAGAAAGTTAGGTTAAGTTAAATCTTCCTGAACAGATTACTTTTATGTTGTTTATCTAAAGAATGAATTGAGTCAGCTGATCTAATTAATTTAGGGCTGTCATTCCAAAATCTGTGTGCTGTACAGCTGAAGGCCCTGTCACCCACAGAGTACAGGCTAGTATGAGGCAAAACAAGATTTCCAGAATCAGAGGACCTTGGTGGACAAACTAGTGTAGTGATAAAGAAGGTCACTGATGTAGTCCGGTGCAAGGCCATTTAAAGCTTTGTAGGTTATTAATAGAATTTTATACTCACTCCTGTAAGACACAGGGAGCCAGTGAAGGCTAAGCAGGATAAGTGTTATGTGCTCATTGTTTTTGGTTCATGTAAGGAATCTTGCAGTCACTGGAGCTGTGATTTAAGATTTGAAGGGGCAACTACCAGTAGAGAATTACAATAGTTGATGCAAGATGTGATAAATGCATGAACAAGTTTCTCAGCATTAGAAATGGAGAGGAATGAGCGAACACGGAATATGATACAGAGGTGGAAGTCAGAAAATTTCTTAGTGTCGTTTATGTGGGTGGAGAATTTCCCCAGCAGGTTAAGGACCTTGCATTGAGCATAAAAGTTCAAAGTGTTAAAGCCACCATCCCCCACTGGCATCGAAATAAAACATATGGATAGATCATTATGAAAACAGGTCAAAATGAAATCGGTGTTTTTGGCAATCACCATGCATGAAATAGTTATATTGATCTTGGAAGACTCAAATTTCCAAGAGCTAAGTGAAAAAGGCAGAAAAGCCTAGTGCCTTGCTATCTGTTAGGTCATGAAGCCTCTAAAGTAACTAAATGGAGGATAAAACTGTTTTGAATTCAGCGGAACTTTGTATATTTACAGTGTGTAGTAGTATTTAATAAAGAACACTTCCTTGTGCTTGGAATACAGTTTTAATGAAAATAAAGCATGAAACATAATTTGGAAATATTGCACTTGTGCAATTTTTAATTTTGCAGTGTGAAATTTCTTTATATTGTAATTATATTTTAGTTTGTGTTGTTTTTTCTGTTTGTGTTTTAATTGAACAATTGCACATATAAGCATAACTTAATCAGCCTTTTAAAAGGATCCAAGCGTTAGGTACTAGTCTTTTTTTGTACATATCATAGCTTTTTGAAAAAGCCATATTGATCAATTAATAGCATAGTGGCACAGTGATTTGTGCTCTTACATCAGAGGATGTAGCCTTCAAAGTTCAAATCCCATACCTATTTGCTGTCTCTGTGGATTTTAAGAATTCAGTATTTGCGTGGGTTTTGCCATTAGTCATAGTAATACAAAGAAAGAGAAGAGTTATTAACAACTGACCACAATATTTTACACAATTACAGCCTTCACAAAAAAAGTTGGCTGACGAGAATGCAGTGTATAAACTGCACCATCAGTTATGGTAAGAATTTTCTACACTAAAATAATAGGCATTTAAACCATCTTGTGATTGCAATGTACATTTTTGAGAGCAAACATTAACATAGTCTGTAAAGTAAAGAGGAGGCAAGCCTATTCAAACTCATTTATTGGGAAAGAACTATATCTTCAATTAGTGCTGGGCGGTATACCGTTTCATATTGAAAACCGTTTTTAATTTTTGTTATGGTATGGATTTTTCTTATACCACAACACCGGTTTAAATTGCCAAAACGACATTCGGAACATGGCGCAGTGTGAAACTGTTCAAGTGGGGACGTTTTTCACTGCTACACTGCTAATCACAGAGGTGTTGTCCGGGGGCTCTTTTTCACTGCTACACCGCTAAATAGGTAGTGGTAGTGTAGGTATTGCGTGGTGAAAATGGACAGAGAACATTCCGAAACTGAAGCTGATGATAAAGTTGAACATGATGACACAGAAGAACTTTTGCCGAAAAAAAGGAGTCACGTCCGTTGCCTGGAAATACTTTGGTTTTAAAAGGTCGGATGTGGACCATTATGTTGAAATGTGTAAATACTGTTTCTATACTACTGGATAATACTGCAAGGCAAGTTGTACTTGTTTTATTTGTTTTCAATACTGTGTAATAGTGTAACGACATGTTGACTTTATTCTCGACATTTCCACTTTAATCTCGACGCTTATGAGGAGGCGCAGGCAGCGATTGCCACACAGAATACATTAACTTCATGATATTCCTGCTCCGTGAACATTTAGAATGCTAAGATAAATACTTGATATAATTTTCATGATGAAATCATTAAAGCATGTATTAATCATGTGGGGGCACGGCGGCGTGGAGGTTGCACTGCTGCCTCACAGCAAGGGTGCCTCGGGTGTTCCCTGCCTTGAATTTGCATGTTTTTCTGGTGGGTTTACCTGGCGTGCTTCAGTTTCCTTTCAAAGTCATGTAGGATGTGGGGTTTTGTTATGCTATATTGACCCTGCTAGTGTATGTTTTGCTTGCATTCACCCTGCGATGTGCTGGTGACTCGTTCAGGATTTGCTCTTGCCTCGCACACAATGCTTGCTGGGATGGGCACAACCCTGAATAGATGACATAATTAAACATGTATAGCGAAGATATTTTTAAAGTTCTGAACACTCCGTGGGCTAAGTTTATAACTAGTTTTAATTTCACAAAGACGTTTATCGTGTGGTGATTGGTTATGTGGAGAAAGAAAAAGGAAGGATAGGAACTGGGGGTTTGGTATGCATGCAATAAAGAAAGCCCACTCAGAAGAACATCCATTGAATTCTGTGTTCGCGTCTCCGACCACCAGATCACAAACCCAATATTTACACGATATTTAAGTTAATCCTGTGCGATACCCATTCATACATCCAGTTTTTTGGAGCCTCGTCACACCTGCCATAAATTTCTCTACACTGAACATACACCTGGGAACCCCTTACTGCGAGGGAGCAGCACTACCGCCTCACTACCGTGCATGATTAATACATGCTTTAATGCATTTCATCATGAAAATGATATCAAGTATATATTTTAGCATTCTAAATTTTCAGAGAGCAGGAATATCATGAAGTGAATGGATTCTGTGTGGTGATCGCTGCCTGCCCCTCCTCTTAGTGCAGAGGAAGTCAGTTTAAGAAGCGTAGTGATTAACAACTGGGTCGGGGAACACTTAACACAAAGCATTTAATGTGCTACATAACTTATGATGGGGTTTGAGAAAATCTAGTAAATTAAACATTGATTTTAGGATGAAGTTTCGTTTACGACATTCTACTTTAATTATAAAATACGAGATAAAGTGGAAATGTCTTTCATCTCGACATAAACGGCGAGAATAAAATGGAAACGTCGACTTTAATCTCGACGTAAGCATCAAAATTAAAGTGGAAATGTCAAGAATAAAGTCAACATGTCGACTTTATTCTCGACATATAGTTTGTTTGTTTCTTCCCTGTGTCCGTATTTTTTTTTCTTCACCTTGTCCCTAATACGATTCCGTAGGGCTATACCACAAATAGCATTATAAATGCAAGTTGCAGTTTTATTATTTATGTATATAGCTTAGTTTGAAGCAAGGTCCATATTAATGCAGTTTGCCTAAATGATGGTTCAATTGGTAAAGATGTCATCACCAAGTTGCACTTTTATTTTATGTTAATTTGGTGAATACTGTGTAATGCACCTGGGCTTGAAGTAACAGTGCAACTATCAGTAATGATACTATTATTTTATTGTTATTATTTATAAGTTTAAATATTATGCAGTTTAATGATGGTAAAGTTGTTTAAAAAGTCACTTTAACGTGTCAGTGGACAGAGATTGTTAACATTAACAGAAAGTGTAGTTGGTTTACAAAAAATATTTACTATTTATTCCTTTTCTAAGACATGTTCAGTGCAATACAACTTTTAACAAGCACCTCTGGATATTTTACTTAGTCTAAATGCCTCTTTGGATGGTTGAAAATACGTTGTCAAAATTATAGTTTAAGTTTTTGCAAAATTGGTTCAATATTTTGACTGCATCTGTCATGCAATGTGATTCCTTATCTTCATTAGTGCCACCCCCTTGAAAACGATCACTTTATGGGGCCATGCATGTATTGTGTGCAAATGAAAATGTATTGTGTGCAAATTAAAATGTTTTTTTGTACGATGTACAATTCTCATGATAGTGGAATATGTTATTCTTAGCCAGTCTACTGCAGTAATTGCAGGGGAAAAAAATACCTTTGAATACCGTGAAACCGGGATAATTTAGAAAAATAACGTGATATAGAATTTTGGTCGTACTTCCCACCCCATCTTCAATTCAAAAGTTCAATCTCATTTTAATGCGTTTTGTGTTTGTGCAGTGCACTGATTTTCTTTAAGTATTTATTAAAAATAAATAATTTATTAAAATATTTGTGTATTTTGCATGTTGTGACCGTACAACCAGATGACTTGACTGTGGATTATACAACACGAGTAACGTAAGATTTTATTTGTAAAGGGCATTTTTTATATTGTTTGATGTCCAACATTGGTCTCAGTAAAAGACAGTCAGCCAGTAGTCACCCATTCTATCAGAAACTTTATCTCCAATCATAAGATTAGACATTACATTTTTTTCTTGTTTATATCACAAACCACATGGGTTATGTAACATATAAAACATATTTTTGAGTGGGGTATTCCTTCAAGGACTTGGTTGGTTTATGTTTGGAATTAAATATTTGACCTTCCAAGCAGGTGAAAGTTGTAATTACTTTTTTGTGATTAATTTTTTTTATTACAGGTGATTTGCAGTGACCAGGAGACTCATTTTTAAAACTTTGTGTGGATTTGAGTGAAAATATGAACATACCGAAAAAACAGGAAAATGTGTTCAGCCAAAAAAAATAGATTTATAAAACCTGGTGTATGCACATTTCTATGCAGTTTACCCTTAATAAATTACAACCACCTTGAAAATGTGCTTTTGTGAACATACCTGGAACACTGTTCTTAAACATCCATATATGGGGCATGCTAATCAACCTCACAAATATGCAATCACGATGCTGCAGACCTTCATTGGATGGTAGAGCAGCCTGTCACATGACACATCGAGACACCACCACCTGCATTCAACATTATTTGGTTTCTCTCTACAACTGAGAGGGTAAGATCATGCATGGCATTGTAACACCTCTTCTTTGTGTTCTGGGGGACAGGGAAAGGCTTAAGACGCCAGCGCCTGAGTGGGTAGATGCTATAAACTGGCACATCCACCCATCAAGTTTTCTTTTATACATTCTGGCGTTTATGTGGGAAGTTGCATACACACATTTCAAGCCTCTTTTTGTGTGTATGCAAGCTTTATAAATGAGGCTCCAAGCAGTGGTATAAAAGGAAATGTATATATTAAACATTTCTCCATTATCTATATAATACATGCCTCAGCAAGTTTATTGAAATCATTTATGCTATCAGAACATTTTACACAGCTAGAGCCTCCAATCATATAAAACTTCTATAAAATGCTATGGAATGGAAAGTGCAGTTTCACATGAAAATATGAGTACCAATTTTAGTTTAAATAGATTTTATTTTTTTTTTTAATAGGAGCTTCTAAAGCATGATGTTGTAGAATCTTTATGGTACTTTTAAAGAAAGTGCCTAGTAAATAATTTATCAGGGGCATTTTTCTGTTTCAAATAAATATTACTGTAGTGTCTGAGCAAAATTTACTTTGTTTGCTATTCAGAAAAATAACATATGTAATAGTATTAATAAAGGTGTATTCATCTGGGAAAAAAAGTACAATTGTGTTAAAATTTTAAAGTGAAATGCAATATAGATCTCTTTATTTTCATGTTATTGCTTTGTCTTAAGTAAAGGTGTTGAAAAATAAGCAGAGCTTCGTCCCAAACAGAATCATAGCTCCATCTGGTGACAAAAAGCAGAAAAGCTGTGTCAGTAATTTGCACAATTGAACTCGGTTTTATTCCTCAAGTGTTAACAACAGCATATCACATTTCTTCGTTTGCTAAAGTGCACTTCTTAAAACTGAGATCATTGAACAAGCCTGTACTGCTGGAGAAAGAATAAAAAGATTTTTTTTTTTAACTTATGCATAAAAGTTTGTGATTTAAAAATGTTAAATTATTTTGTATAGTTCATTCATTTTCAGATGTGTGAAATATTGCATTATTACCAGTAAAATCAACAATATATAAAAAGATTACTATGTAACCATTTTAAAACATATTATTTACTTTTTTTAGGTTTCTATTTTATATATGCTTATAATTAAACTACTGTAATTCCATAGCCAATAGTCAGTTATGGTATGAGAATGTCCTGTAGGTTTTTGTACTGTTCACTCACCTTCTCAGACTCAACAAGCATTATGTATATTTTCAGTTAAAGCTATTGTCCAGCGAATGATAGATATGAATTTAAGGCAACAACTCAGTGGTGCAGTAGCAGTAAACATATTGCCATTTATTAGTTTCAGTGTTTAAATTGAATTTGTAATCTTATATTTATTGACATTCCATTTTTTATTCAACTATTACTAAACAAATGTGTGCAGTAAATTTTTAGTTTGTACCAAGAAATGGGATGAAATGCATGTTTCCTTATTTATCAATATATATATTTATTTTTGTCTAAATTCAAATACAGTATCATTCAAAAGATAGGGTTCACCCAGAAAGTTTCATATTTTGATAGAAACTAACATCTTTTATTATCAAGATACCATTAAAATGATTTAGAAATATAATTATATAGTTATAGTGCTTGAAATGACTGAATTTATTTATTATTCACATATGGCTGCAAAGCTGCACTTACTTCAGTATCCTAATTGCTAAACTCCTTTAGCTGATTCATAATTTGTCATGTTTGCATGCTAATTCATTATTATTATTATTCTGTTCACTTATTCTGACATTCCTGAAGTTTAGTTCTGGGTTCAAAAATGACCAAAGTGAAACAGCTATCTTATTAGAATGGAAACTGAAGATTTCATATAAAGGTGTCTATTATTGTCTTGAGAGAAGAGTGCAAACTTGATCTAACCAGGATAGAAAACAATGGGAAGGCCCAGATGGGCAACTGCATAAGAATATAAAGAGATCAGATTCTGTAGTTTGAGAAACAAACAACTTAACAGGTCTTCAGTTGTCTTCTTCACTAAATACACACCAAGTACCAATGTTATCTACATTAGAGAAAAGACAATTCCAGGATGTTGACCACAATATGCTTTTCCAGTCATCTCCTGTCCAGTGTCTGTGTTATTTTGCTCATTTTAACATTTTCTTTTTAACTGACAGTTTCACATAAATCTTTTGCTTTGAAAATTTGCCTCTAAGGCTAGCTTCCCAGAATGGTCTTTCTCTGATGCAAATGATGCTGGTAGAATTCAACTGAGGGATCAGTAAGGCATTTGTTTCTTAAACTATAGATTCTGATGTTCTAATGAGGTTTCTCTTATAAAAATTAGCATGTAAAGGTGACTAATTAAGGATAAACTTATCATTAGGACATTGAAGGAATTGCTACTGAAAATGGGGCTTTGCAATCATATGTGAGTAATAAATGAAAAATCAGTCATTTCAAGTAGAAAAGACATTTTAAACACTAGTAATGCCTTGGCTATATTTTTAAATTAGTTTAATGGTATCTTGATCATAAAAAGTAGCATTTCTTGTCATAAATATGAACATTTCTGGGTGATCCCAAATCTGCAAATGGAGTGTATTAGAGGTAAATTTTTACATATTTATTTTGTTCTTCAATATATTATTCACTTCCAGCATATATAATGCTGTGAGTGTGCTATTAATTTTATTTACCTTCATTATGTATAATGTAACCCAACAGAAATTCAAAATGTTACCTGGCAAACTGAGATTCCAAATCTGTTCTCCCCACGTACATAGAGCCAGGCTATACCATAGCAGACATTGCCATTGCTTGGACTTGATTCTTGGCCAAAATACCATAAACAATGACACTTAAATTATCCCTTTGCTGTCTCAATGTAAGTTCATCATGTTTTTAAACATGCACTCTTGTCTATGACGGGGACATGAAGCTGGACTCTTTGAGTGCAGCATTAAATCACAGGGACTGTATCAATTTTGGTTATGACACTGGTTTATTACACTCTTTGGTGCACTTTCACACACATGCATGTATACTTAAACAAGACCAGTTTTGTGAGGTGAAGAAGTAAACCAGAATACCCAGAGAGAAGGATGAAATAGGACTCAAATAAATGTGTCTGCAAAACTAGCTGCTGCACCACCAAGTGGTCCTTTTGAAGCTTTTTCCTTGGCTGTTCTGTAACATTTATATGCTCTTTTGCTTTCAGTATAGCAATTATACAGAAGCGTATACCGTAGGGCCACGGTAAAAAAAAATACGGACACAGTGAAGAAAAAAAAAAACTAAATGTCGAGATTAAAGTCGACATGTTGACTTTATTCTCAACATTTCTACTTTAATCTCGACGCGTATGACGAGAATAAAGTTGACATGTTGACTTTATTCTCGACATTTCCACTTTAATCTCGACGGGTATGACGAGAATAAACTCGACATGTTAACTTTATTCTCGACATTTCCACTTTATTCTCGACATTTCCACTTTAATCTCGACGCGTATGATGAGAATAAACTTGACATGTTGACTTTATTCTCGACATTTCCACATTAATCTTGACGCTTATGACGAGAATAAAGTCGACATGTTGACTTTATTCTCGTAGTTTGTCATTAAAGTAGAACATTGTAAACTAAACTTCATCTTAAAATGAATAAGTAATTTAGTAGATCTTCCCAAACCCCGTCATAAATTATGTAGCGCATGAAATGTTTGTGTTAAACGTTCCCTGTGCCATATTAATCACTACGTGCTTCTTAAACTGATTTCCTCTGCACTAAGAGGAGGCGTAAGCTGTGATCACCTACACAGAATACATTAATTTCATGATATTGCTGCACTCTGAACATTTACAATGCTAAGATAAATACGTGATATCATTTTCATGATGAAATGCATTAAAGCATGTTTTAATCATGCACGGTAGTGAGGCGGTAGTGCTGCTTCCTCGCAGTAAGGGGTCCCCAGGTGTATGTTCAGTGCTTGTACTAATCATGTGGGGGCATGGTGGCGTAGACGTTGCACTGCTGCTTGGCAGCACGGGGGTCCCGGGTGTACCCTGCCTTGAGTTTGCATGTTTTCCTGGTGGATTTACTCAACGTGCTTCAGTTTCCTTTCAAAGTCATGTAGGCAGTGGAGTTTTTTATGCTATATTGACCCTGGGGTATGTGTGTGCTTGTATTCACCATGCAGTGAGCTGGCGTTGCATTCAGGATTTGTTCCTGCCTGGCATATGATGCTTGCTGGGATGGGCGCAACCCTGAATGGATGGCATATTTAAAAATGTATAACCAAGATTTTTTAAAGTTCTGAACACTACGTGGTCTAAGTTTGTAACTAGTTTTAATTTCACAAAGACATTTATCGTGTGGTGATTGGTTATGTAGAGAGAAAAAGGAAGGATAGGAATGGGGGGTTTGGTACGTCAGATAGAGACAGCACGCATGCAATAAAGAAAGCCCACTCAGAAGAACATCCATTGAATTCTGTGTTCGTGTCTCTAACCGCCAGATCCCAAACCCAACATTTACACAATATTTTAGGTAAACCTGTGCGATACCCATTCATACATCCAGTTTTTGAAGCCTCGTCACACCTGCCATAAAATTCTCTACACTGAACGTACACCTGGAGACCCCTTACTGCGAGGGAGTGGCACTACCGCTTCACTACCATGCATGTTTAATACTTGCTTTAATGCATTTCATCATGAAAATGATATCAAGTATTTATCTTAGCATTCTAAATGTCCAGAGAGCAGGAATATCATGAATTGAATGGATTCTGTGCAGCGATTGCTGCCTGCGCCTCCTCAATGCAAGAGGAAGTCAGTTTAAGAAGTGTAGTGATTAACAACTGGGTCGGGGAAAACTTAACACAAAGCATTTAATGCGCTACATTAACTTATGTCAGGGTTTGAGAAAATCTAGTAAATTAAATATTTATTTTAAGATGAAGTTTAATTTACGACATTCTACTTTAATGACAAAAACTATGAGAATAAAGTGGAAATGTCAACTTTAATCTTGACATAAACGGCGAGAATAAAGTCAACATGTCGATTTTATTCTCATCATAAACGTTAAGGTTAAAGTGGAAATGTCGAGAATAAAGTCAACATGTCGACTTTAATCTCGACATTTAGTTTTTTTTTTTCTTCACTGTGTCCGCATTTTTTTTTTCGTTGTTGCCCTAATACGCTTCCGTATAATTAGGATATTTGTGTCCTTAAAAAAAAAAAAATAAATAAGGAAGTAAGTTCATGCTATTATCTTTTTTTCTTTCCTAGAGCAAATTAGACTAAGTGTTTTGTTTTTATCTGAATTTGTGTTTTTCAAGCTACACTTTAGTAATTTATTAATTATGTGAGTCTGGTTTAATGCACCTGATGCTACATTTATTCAATTTAGTAAATTATTGAAATATCAGTTAATTTACCTTCTGTGGTTTAGTATTGATTTTAGTTGAATAAATCAGTATTTCAGTGTTGCTTGTTTGATTAGGTTACTGTAATATGTTTGTGATCTGCAAAATGAGGATTAGAGACCAATTTGTTTAAAAGTGCCAAAAAATTAAATGCTTTGAGGTAGAGGAATGGTATACTTAATTTCTTACAGCACTCTAGATAGAAAAGATGCTGTTTAGCATAGACAAGGGAGGGATTTATGCATCTGTTTAAGATGAAAGACGGTTATTTACCCTTTAATAAATGAACCTGTGAAGGTCTTATTATCATTTTTATGTTAAATGTTTTATGTTTGTCTGTGAACACACAAACCTGTGTAACCTATAAAATATCTAATAGTCCAAATATATGGTATATGATTTTACATCTTTTTTTATTCTGTATTTTATAATTAATTTTTAGATCTATCATATGGATACTGATAACTATGAAACCCATGATCAACATTATGGAAGAGGCTTAACAAAAGAAAGTATAAAGGATGGTAAGACTAGACATTTTATACTTTCAACTCATTATTTCTATTACTTGTAGTGTTGCTATATTGATGTTTATCTTATTTATTTAGAACAAGTAAATGGTGTATTTATTTCTTCTCATATTAACGGCTAACATTTCTTTAACAGTATCAAAAAGAGTGAAACAGATATATTTTTCATTACAGGTTTAGCTAAATTTTTCTATAATGGATGCTGCATCAGAAAAGACGCAGTGGAAGCTAGCATTCAGAAGGTCCAGATGATATTGCAGTGGTTTGAGAATCAGAGTCAATTGCATTTTTATGCAAGCTCTTTATTGTTTGTATATGAAGGCTCCCTTGAGCATGGGGTTTCAAAATTGAATGATAGAGGCTTGGAAGATGTAACCATTTCTTCTAAAGGTTGCCAACCAGACAGGGAAATGCTTGAGTATAACAACAATGTTTGTGTCTTTGGATCCACTGAGAATGGAAGAACAGAATCTTCAGTTGGGCAGAGTCTTTCACATATGTATGCTCTTCATAAAAAAGCATGCACACTTGGTCATCATGACATTTCTCTTGAAATAAAAACGGATCCGCAAGACAACAACATATGGAAACCAACTTGCATTTCAATGGAGCGGCCAAATGGCAATACTAAGTCCCAACTGGAAAAGGAACGTCACTGCACACCAACAATAACGCCAAGAAAAAATGAGGTAGAAGTGAGAATGATAGATTTTGCTCATGTATTTCCAAGTACCACCAAGGATGAAGGATACATTTATGGCCTCAAAAATTTGCTAACAGTGCTGCAACAAATCTTAAATAATTAAATTCCCATAACTGATAGTGGTGGTTTTTGCACTTTTCTATTGGGGCCAACTGTCAAGTCAATAAAGTAGCCACAACAGGGGAATTCTGCACTAGAAATGATGCATAACTTGTTTGTAATTCTTTGTGTACATTTGCTTGTTTTGTACTACTGGTAACTATATAGTTTAATTTTTCTATGATTATCTTACTCAGGAAACTAAAAAAAACTTTCACTTATACAGTTTTGGCTTCTAAAAGGAACAATTAAGAATGAAGCTGGCATTAATCATATCCTAAACAGGTATAGCTTTTCCCTGAAGGAGCCAGGATAACCTAATTTAAAACTTGTAGTGTGACCCTTGCCAACAGGAGATATTAGGCCATCTTTTGATTATAGGGTGTTAGTCTCTTTGATCGGTGGCATGCAAGGGGAGTCTTAAAAGGCCAATGTTGAGTTCAGTTTTCTTTGATTTCTCTAGTCCTGTGGACCTTTGTATCCAACAAGCTTATGCACTTCAAGTCCTTACAGTGCAGGATATGCGTTGATGTTCAGGAGAAATATAACTTAATGTTCAATTAGAATGTAACTCCTCTTAAATTTACATCACAAAAACAGAAAACTACTGACTAATTAAGCATAATTTCATAATATTTAAATGTTCATTACGATAAGTGAGGCAATATAGTTAATATTTAGCTGAAAAATGAATCAGTGTCAGCTTTTTTTTTTTTTTGGCTGCCAAATTAAATTATAATGTTTTTATGCCAAAAGTTGGAAAAATCGCAAGGGCTCTGTTTTATTTGGAAACAACAGAATTATTCCTTTCATTAAAAATAGGTATGTATTTGTTGGCAATCAGCATTTACTGTAAATATGTAAAATAATTGCTGCTGTCCTGCTAAGGAATATGCTTTGGAATGGAGCATATCCATGGATTTTTTTTTTCAGTACAATTTTCTGCTCCTTACTTGGCTGTACTATGTATTGGTGCAGTATCTGTCAAATACAAATACTTTTTCTGTTTCAAAATTATTACCTCTACAATTAGAAATTCTGCCAGAGCTGGTTTTCTGTCTGAATACTTCATACTGTTTTGTAAACATTAGGTAAATTTTGACCTTAAATAATTATTTGGCTTTGTGAGTAGAAAACCAGGCTGCTTAGTTTTTCATATAAAGTAAATCGCTATATTGCTGTTTACCTGTAGCATCCACAGAATCAGTTTTTAATCCCATCATTTGGTTTATTAAATTTTAAAAAATTATAGAGCTGCTCACAGTTTGTATTATTACAGTAAGAAAGAATTTGATATTTTTATATATTGGTGGCTAGACCAAAAACAAAAAAACAAGTCCTGTCCATGTGTAATTGCAATTAGAGGTACACAAAGCACTACCACGTTTTTTGTAATATTTGTGATGTATATTTGTTTTTTGTTTTTTGACTCTCATGAAAAATCTGTTTTATCAACTTTATACAGGATCATCTCAAAGGCAGTGATAATGGAGAAGTTTGCAGTTTAGTTTTTTAAATGCTGGAGGTGGTGAATGTCAGCATGCTTAATAGCCATGTGCAAGAAGGGCTGCAGAGGGCAGGCAAAAGATACTGCCATTAGCAGCAAACCCTCCAGCTCTCAAACATACTCTAGCCATTGATTTTTCTTCATTTTGAAATGCTTTTTTCCTTTGTATAGAATTGACAAGGCCACCACCAGTGATGCATCTCTATTTATTTAGAAGTGGAAATGACTGAGTCTCTTAAGCTTTTAAAAAACATCTCCGTGTTTCACAGAAAGTAAATAGGTTTTGAGTAGAGTGATGTGCTTAATGTATTGATCTTTCACCAAGTGAGGGATGAAAGTGCAGTTAGGATCATTGGTAGCTTATGGGCTATACAGTTATTTATAAATTTAGGTGTGCTGTGAAATAATAAATATTTTAATATAAGGTTACTGGAGTGAAAACTTCTGAAAGGTGTTAACTAAAATAAAAAATGAAAAAGAAAAAGCAGATAAGCGCCTACTCAGAACACTATAAACTTATCCAAGAAGAGAAATATTTACCTTTATGACATTTTAATTTAGCATTTAGTAGGGTTTGGTATCCTTGGGTCTTCTATTAATACTAATATTATGATTTCTACTTGTCCTTTTATAAATGTATTTTAATTTTACATTTACTCCATTTTAGTATGTATTGCAGTGGTGTTTTATGTAACCTATTATGGAGGTGAAAGCACGAGAATCATTTTATTATTAATGTTAAAAGGTTTACTGCAGCATTACATTTCACATACAGTAGTCCATTTTAAGTACTGAAAAGCAATGCAAATAGTAAGCCATTATTTCTAAATGGTAATGGTGGGCAGAGGGGGACCAAACTCTGACCACTTATGAGCTATGCAGAAAATACCTTTATGTCATTCTGGAATACATTAATACATTTTGCAGAGGGAGGAATCTTTATGCCGAAGCAAATGTTCAAATTTGCGATACGTGGGAAGACGTTTTTGAGACCAAGCCATATTAAATGTATGGCCCTTACTTTGTTAATCTCACCACACTTTTTACCATCTCTTTTTATGAATTGCAAAACCTATCTTGATTTTTGGCAACATGCAAAGTTCAGCACTTTTTTTTTTTTTTTTTTAATGTCTTTTAAGTGGGAGGCACTGACTAAAATATAGGAGAGCTTCCAAACTCACACTTAAAATGTGGAAACTGGTGCATATCTGATCAATTTCAGACTTTGAATTGTCTGGCAAATTCTGTGTTTTCAGATGCAGCTAATAATTTTAATATAATAGTCAAAAGTTATGTTAAATGACATGCACAACATGAGCAGCTTATCAATTGATGCATTGTGGCTTCAGAAACATTATTTGTATGCTAATTCATTTATGAAAAGTATCAAATTGCATCATGTATTGTTTACAGTTCATATATTTTGCCAGTTTATTGTTTTCATACATGTGATGAATCAGTTCTGTTAATACGGAATAAAACATGTATTTGGGTTATTAGTTCTTCTAAAGCTTTTTACATGAATTATACTAAGATGTACTTAGCTGTTTCCTTAAATCTTTTGTGAATGATTGTGTTTTCCTGATGTGTCCCAAATCCTAGAGCTATGACCACACTAATGGATGGATCTCATTTTAAATTTAAGCAAACAGTGCACAGAAGCACTTTAATAATGCAGAGGCTGTACTGGATGTGAAGTAAAACTATCAAAGAGAGTTTAATTTTGTTGTGATTGTTATTTTACATTTATTTTATTAAATACATGTTTTTCACAGTATAAAATAAATGCTTGTTGATAAAGTTATATTTTTTGATTGTATGAATATGAAATCTGGCATTTCGATATATGAGTCTTGGTTCTGGAAGTCTTGCCTATTACGGTTTCTTGAAAATGCTGTTTTGCAACCATTGTGCTTTTCCTGAATGTTTTCCTTTATTCCCTTTTCCCATTTTCTTGGTTACATTTGTTTAAAATATGAATTGTATTTCTATTTTGATTGAATATTTTTTATGTCTTATATAAAATAGCAGGGGAAGTGTATATGTGTAATCATTTCTTGAAAAACAAAGGAATCAGCTACATTAAACTGATGTTATTCCTAATTTTGTAAATTAAAAAAATATATAATATTTAGATAAAATATAATTGCTGTATATTTGGCTAATTTAAATTACTAATAAAAATCTGTCATAACTAAATGTTTACTGTTATAGTCATATTTTGTACTGTTTTTAAATCTGCATAAATTTAAAAAAATTGTCTGAATTAGCAAAATGTCAAAATTCACAAGCACCTTGTTTATTAATTTTTTTTTTTACAATTGGAAAAAAGTAAGAAAAACATTAAAATATGTGGTGGGGGAAATGATAAAAAATATGAGCCTCTCTGATTTTATTTTAACTGCTTATTGCAGGGAAAAGGGATGTTTGTCCAAAAAGGTTTACTGGAAAAAAAGTTTTTTGTTTTTTTTTTACCCTACCCCATCATTTTCTTTTTTAATGCCAGACTTACAAAGGTGACTTATGTGAAGTACTGAGAGTTTTGACGGTGCTTTGAAATAAATACTGGTTACTTATTAGAATCTGTCCTTCCATCTTGTAGCCCACATTTTAGAGGTTCAGAAGGAACTGCAGTCTATCATCGGGCCCAAAACTGAAATGGAGTCCAGTCATTTGCAGGGTACACTAATCCATTGCTCATACCATCCATCCATCCACCCATCCATTATCCACCGCTTATCCGAGGTCGGGTCGCGTGGGCAGCAGCCTAAGCAGGGAAGCTCAGACCTCCCTCTCCCCAGCCACCTCCTCTAGCTCCTCTGGGAGGACCCCAAGGCATTCCCAGGCCAGCCAGGAGATGTAATCCTTCCAGCGTGTCCTGGGTCTGCCGCGTGGCCTTATCCCAGTGGGGCATGCCCAGAGCACCCCCCCAGGGAGGCGTCCAGGGGACATCCTGACCAGATGCCCGAACCACCTCAACTGACTCCTCTCAATGCAGAGGAGCAGCGACACTACTCCAAGTCTCTCCTGGATAACTGAACTCCTCAACCTATCTCTAAAGGAAAGTCCAGCCACCCTGCGGAGAAAACTCATTTCAGCCACATGTATACACAATCTTGCTCTTTCAGTCACTACCCAAAGCTCTTGGCCATAGGTGAGGGTAGGAACGTAGATCGACTGATAAATCAATAGCCTCACCTTTTGGCTCAGCTCTCTCTTCACCACGACGGACCATTACAGAGCCCGCATTACTGCAGATGCCACACTGATCTGTCTGTCAGCCTCTCGCTCCATTCTTCCCTCACTCATGAACAAGACCCGGAGATACTTGAACTCCTCCACTTGAGGCAGTAATGTGTTCCCAACCTGGAGAGAGCATTCCACCCTTTTCCGGCTGAGAACCATGGCCTTGGATTTAGAGGTACTGACTCTCATCCCCGCCGCTTCACACTCGGCTGCGAACCGCTCCAGTGAGAGCTGGAGGTCACTGTTCAATGAAGCCAACAGAACCATGTCATCCACAAATAGCAGAGATGAGATTCTGAGGTCACCGAACCAGACCCCCTCCGCTCCTTGGCTGCGCCTAGAAATTCTGTCCATAAAACTTACGAACAGAATCGGTGACAAAGGGCAGTCCTGGCGGAGTCCAACCTCAACAGGAAACGAGTCCAACTTATTACTGGCAATGTGGACCAAGCTCCTGCTCCTCCTGTACATGGACTGAATGACTCATAACAATGAGCCTTGTACCCCGTACTCTTGGAGCACACCCACAGGATGCTTTGAGGGACAGGATCGAATGCCTTCTCCAAATCCACAAAACACGTGGACTGGTTGGGCAAACTCTCAAGCCCCCTCCAGGATCCTGGCCAGGGTGTAGAGCTGGTCCAGTGTTACTCGGCCGGATTCCACATTGTTCCTCTTGGATCTGAGATTCGACCATCGACTGAACTCTCTTCTCCAGCACCCGTGAATAGACCTTACAGATGAGGTTGAGGAGTGTGATCCCCCTATAGTTGGAGCACATCCTCCAGTCACCCTTCTTAAAAACGGGGACCACCATTTTCCATGGCTTCCCCAAACTCCTCCCATACCCGAGTTTTTGCCTCTGCAACAGCCGATGCCGCCTCACGCTTGGCCTGCCGGTACCCCTCAGCTGCCTCTGGAGTCCCACTGGTCAACCAGACCCGATAGGAATCTTTCTTCAACTTGATGGCCTCTCGAACCTAAGGTGTCCACCACCGGGTTCGTGGATTGCCGCTAATTTCCAGTAGCAAATTAAGCGAAAATGCCAGTTTTTTGGAATGTTGGGATATTTTGTTTCCCTTTGAAAGTGGTGGCTCTGAGGCTGGGGTTCTGCGCCAGCAATCAGAAAGCTGCTGATTCGAATCCCGTAAACTCCAGAAGTGACTCTACTCTTTTGGGCCCTTGAGCCAGGCCCTTAACCTGCAATTCCTATATTCTGGTTATGACGTTAATCTGCATCCAGCCCTGTAAGCAGGTCCTCCAACTTGCTGGGAAAACTTGTGGGCTGGTGGCAGGATTGGCATTCGAGGCACCTTAAAAAACCTTACACTGTCCCAGTGTGATGCTTAGGTGTCACCCACTGCACTCCTGGTCTCAATCCAGGTCATTCATTATGTGGTGGGTGTAGCAACGTGCTATCATTGCATGCTCCCAACCTCTTTGAAAGGCTCACTCATGACCAAACATATTGATAGAATTAAAGTAGGCATATCTACAACACTTTGGTCCTCAACAAGGCTGACAGTGTGCATAGAAAAGAAATCACCCCCTTCAAAATATTCACATTTTGTTGCTTTGCAGCTTGAAATGAAAAAGGTGTAATGTCATCAATTATCATTCTTTTTACAACTCCAATTCCAAAAAAGTTGGGACACTATGTAAAATGTAACTACAAACAGAATCCAATGGTTTGCAAATCTCATAAATCCATATTTTATTCACAATAGAATACAGAAAACATATCAAATGTTTAAACTGAGAAAATCTACCATTTTAAGAAAAGGATAAGGTCATTTTGAATTTGGTGGCAGCAACACATCTCAAAAAAGTTGGGGCAGGGCCATGTTTACCAAGCATCCCTTTTTCTTTTAACAACAGTCTGTAAATGTCTGGGAACTGAGGAGACCAGTGGCTGTACTTTTAGGAGAGGACTGTTGTACCATTCTTGTCTAATATAGGATTCTAGCTGCTCAGCGATCCTGGGTTGACTTTGTTATATTTTTCATTGCATGATGTGCCAAATGTTTTCAATTGGTGAAAGGTCTGGACTACAGGTAGGCCATTTCAGCTGAAATATGCAAAGCCTTTCCTAAAAAAGATGTCATCTGGAGATAGGAGCATATGTTGCTCTAAAACCTGTTTACACCTTTCAACATTGATAGCACCTTTCCAGATGTGCAAGCTGCCAATTCTATAGGCACTAATGTGTCCCCGTTTCATCAGAGACACAGGCTTTTGAACTGAGCACTGATGACAAGTTGGATGATCCCTTTCCTCTTTAGTCTGGAGGATGTGGTATCCATGTTTTCCAAAAAGAATTTAAATTTTCAATTTGTCTGAACACAGAATAGTTTCCCACTTTGCCTCAGTCCATTTCAAATTAGCTTTGCCTCAGAGAAGACTGCAGTGTACCTGGATCTTGTTAACATATGACTTCTTCTTTGCATGATAGAGCTTTATCCTGCATTTGTGGATGGCAGGGCAAGCTGTGTTCACAGGCAAAGATTTGTAGAAGTGTTTGTCCATGCAATGATTTCCATGACAGTATCATGCCTTTTTTTAATGCTGTGCTGTCCAAGGGCCCGAACATCATGGGCATCCAATATTGACTTTCGGCCTTGTCTGTTGAGCACAGAGATTTCATCTTTTGATGATATTATGTACTATAGATGATGACATATTCAAACTCTTCTCAATTTTACGCTGAAGAACATTATTTCACAATTTGTAGATGTGGTTTTTTGTAGATTGGTGAACCTCTGCCTATCTTCTGAGAGACTTTACCTTTCTAAGATACCCTTTTTATATTGTTTATACATGTTACTGACCTGCAATGAATTAGCTGCAAAATTTTCTCTAGCTGGTGCCTTTTAGTGCCATTTTAGTTATATTTTTCAGCCTTTTGCTGCCATCAACTTCAAAATGAGCTAATATTTTTCATGAAATAGTAAAATGTCTCACTTTCAACATTTGATATGTTTTGTGTGTTCTACTGTGAATAAAATATGGGTTTATGAGATTTGCAAATCATTGCATTCTACTTTTATTTAAAATTTTACACAGTGTCCAATCTTTTTTTGGAATTGGGGCTGTAGTATGTAGGCTGCAGCATAAAACATCTATTCCTAGAGTATTCCACTTTTCTAATTTTCCTCATGTTGCCTCTGTCCATCTGTTTTCTTTATAAAACATGGTAATAAATGACAGCCATTTATCCTGGTATACTGTAGACCAGAGGTTAATTTAGGGTGATGGGTGGTGTTCAGAATCAGATCCTTCCATTTTCTTTTAACATGACTTACTTATTTTAATGTCTTTGGGAGCCACAGTCTGTCATGGGACAAGAACTAACCCAGGATTGGTTTTCAGTCTGTCACTGGGCACACTGCACCAATTTACTGTCACCAAATATGTCCGTGATGTGGGAGCTAACTGGAATTCTGTAAAAAGCCCACAAATCCATAAGAAAAGTGTGCAAAGTTCACACAGGGGTCCTGTAAAATGATATATGAACAGATTTAATCTGTAATTTAATGGATCAGGCTTGGGACAGTTTGTATCAATTAAAATTAATGGACATAAATGTAAAGTATTACATGTAAGAAGTAGCAATGTTAGACTTGAATACACAATGGGAGGGTCTGAAACTTGAATGTACACCTCATGAGAAGGATTTAATTGTCATGATGGACTCATTAATATCTACATCCATACAGTGTTAAGAAGGCTAGCAGAATGTTAGGTTATACATTTCAATGTGTACAGTACAGTATTACAAAAAAAGACATAGCAGCACTAGAGAAAGTCCAGAGGAGATTGACTAGGCTTATTTTGGAACTGAGAGGTGTGAGCTATCATCAACGATTGAAGGAATTATGAAGGGAATCAATACAGTAGGTCCAGGTGGATACTTTAAAATAAGTTTAACAAGAGAACACAAACGCTAGAAGGTTTGAATCGAAGCCTTTCAGGAAAGACGTCTGAAACAGAGGTATAGACACACTGTAGGCACTTTGAAAACTCAACTTTTGATGGATGGGCTTAGGTAGGAAGGATTGTAAGTCGTGTTGGCTTTTTCTTGCCAAACTTTTTCTAGTGTTCTAATTCCATGCCAGTTGGCCAACTGTGTATGGCAACCTTGATAAGGGGAAAAGAAAAAACAACCAATTGGATCACCGTGATTGCTGAACATAAGGCAACATTCTTAAACCTGCTTCATTCAGTTTGAGGGTTAAAGGCGCTGGCAGGAAACGGCCGTAGCAATTCGTGTTCCCAAATTCAGAGTCACCAGCTAATTCAACACGCATGTCTATGGAGGAAGGATCTTCCCATTCCTAATTTCTTTTTCTTTCTTTCTTTCTCTCTCTCTCGCTTGGCCCTTCTGTTACATGGCAGATTTGTTCCACTTCCGCCAGCTTTAGACTTTGGCTTGATGCTAAATTTTACACTGAGCACGTCTTGTAACAACACTATTTTACAAAGACAGGAAGGGGAGGCATTCTGACATATCGCTGCTTAAAGGTCGATTTAACAGATGCCATTTCAGGGATGGATTAATTCCCATAAAACCTCCCCTTCCAGGTATGCCACCGACTGCAACAAGCTCTTTAGACAGGAAAACAAAAAAGCTTTTCAAAAATATTCAATAAAAATGACTCTAACCTTATACTTCTTGTTGTTTTCTACCTTTGCAAATATTTCAAAATCACGTTGGCATTAAATATTTTAAAATAACTGCTGATCAATCTATCTGGCACATCCTGTTTTTGATTCTAGACAGCAACTTTTTGCCTCTAAAAGATTCTTCGTTTCTGGGTCAATCCATGGCTCTTAATGACTGCTGCTTTAAGAAATGACAGTGGCGTGTTATCCTACCACCTTGTTAAGCGCTCCTTGTCAGCCTAAGCAATATTGAACTTGGCAATCTCAGGTGGCTCCAGCTTCAGCTCGAGTGACTGGATAAATACTGAGCAATTTACAACTGCTCCTTTGCTGTAAATTATTTTTACTGCAAGCAATTTTACCCAGTAGCTGCTTATGCTGCTTTTAAATCTCTTATAATTAAGCACTGCAATGTGGTGCTATGCTTCAGTGTACGCTTTTAATGAAGGTTTTTTTTTTTTTTTTTACGATTCAGATTTTGCACAGCACTTTCACTGTCAGATTTAAAAAGACAAATGAGGCTTGTATGTCGAACAACCAACACTTTTTACAATATAATTGTCTCGTTTAAGAGGTGGAAACCATGAAGGTGCTTTGAGGAGACTTCACACTTGGCAAAAATGTATTTGATTAAGTTTCTTTTCAAACCAGATCTTCTAGTTTAATTAAAAGTTCAAAATCAATTTAATTATGAGGAAATTTGAGTTTGAGTAACTTCAGAATTATGCTAACCTCTGCTCTGACCTTTTTGGAATAAAATTTGGTGGTCCTGTAATTACGCAGCTCCAAAGCTCTGGGTCCGATTTGCCAGACAGGCTGACGTCTGCTTTGGAGTTGGCACATTCTCTGTAAACTCCAGTGACGTGTCAGTGAACAAGATTTGTAAGATGTGAGCCCGTAAGTACTCACAGTCCAAGAGGCTGAGGGGTTACAGACCAAATGATTTGTTTATACCTATGAAATGAATCCTGTTCTTGGGTGATTGAATGAGCAGACTTACTTGAGGTGAAACGTAAGGGTCCAGAATCAACTAGGGCTGGGATTCTTAACCTTTTTTGAGTCATGGACCCCTTTAAGAATCTGATGAAAGCTATGGACCTCCTTCCCCAGAAATATTCACATAAACACAACTTTGCATGCAAGTAATATAATGTACTTTATTTTTCGAGATTTGATTTGTCTCATACAAATATAGTTAATCCTCACCAGTATATGAGAAGATAATCAAGCTGTGGTAAACCGTGGAAAATGAGAATTAGCACTTGCTCTTATGGAGTGACACAAGATGACGGTCGTGCAGAGAATGATGACACACATCTAAATGGTAAACATGGGCCAACAGCAAGTCAAGAGGTGCCTAGCGGTTGTCGCTGTAAGCAGTGGCAGGGTGTGTTTTCTTTCATTGGCAAACTGTTGATTTGGACAAGGGGGAGGGCTGTATGGTGACCGCTATTTTTTTTGCATGATTTTACTCGCTGTTATTTTTCTTGTGCATTATTTTGTATCTCATGCATTAGGCTTAAGTGAGATAAATACTTGGAAGAAAAATAATACGTGAGAAAAGTAACGGCGAGTGACGTAAAGCATGAGAGAAATCGCACAAGAGAGTTGACGTGAGAAAAATCAACAGTACCAGGCTGTATAGTGAATATATATGTTAATTTTTTTCTGACCCTCACGGTTCCCCTGAAACCCATCCATGGACCCCCTAGGGGTGCATGGACCTCAGGTTAAGAACCCCTGAACCTTCTTGTTGATTCATCATAATAACTATTCATAGTGGCTCCAAAATCCGTACTGACCCCTACTCTCTCTTCTGTTTCTTTTTCCGGTTTCTTTGTGGTGGTGGCCTGCGCCACCACCACCTACTCAAAGCATCATGATGCTCCAACATTGATGGACTGAAAGCCAGAAGT
This sequence comes from Polypterus bichir lapradei, assembly GCA_026402145.1. Lineage (NCBI taxonomy): Eukaryota > Metazoa > Chordata > Cladistia > Polypteriformes > Polypteridae > Polypterus > Polypterus bichir. The sequence continues at coordinate 49,599,364 of JANRMT010062813.1, read as the reverse complement.
CTATATGACCATCATCATCAAGTCCTTCCATGAAAACCCTAAATACAAAGAGGACTTTTTGATTTATGTTAGGTAGATTGCCCAGAGGGGACTGGGCGGTCTCTTGGTCTGGAATCCCTACAGATTTTATTTTGTTTTCTCCAGCCTCTGGAGTTTTTTGTTTTTTTTTTTTCTGTCCGCCCTGGCCATCGGACCTTACTTATTCTATGTTAATTAATGTTGACTTATGTTTATTTTTTATTGTGTCTTCTATTTTTCTATTCTTCATTTTGTAAAGCACTTTGAGCTACATTTTTTTGTATGAAAATGTGCTATATAAATACATTTTGTTGTTGTTGTTGGACAGAATGTTTTCTGCCATTTTCGTCTATAAATCATTTTTCAGGTTCGGACTTAAAGGAATACTCCACTCAAAAATGATCCCTTTTCATATGTTACTTGCCCTGTGTAGAGAGAAAAATTTTTATTCTCATGTTTTCATGCAGCACAGAGATAACAAAACTTCTGATAGACATCAATAGTGACCAGCTCTGGACAACAGTAAACCACATCAAAAATGGTAATGGAAAAAAAAAATCTCACATTACACGTTGCATAATCCACCCGTCAAATCATCCAGTCGTATGCTCGTAACATCTCTAACACATATTTTCAGTAAAACATCCACCTTAAAAAAGGAACAAGTGTCTGTGTACCTGTTTGTGTGTCCATCTGGTTGCTATGTCTCTGCTGTTCAACAGATGAAGCACGAAAGACAGTAGCACTGCTGTTACAAATCCAAATGGTGCGTAACAGAGACGTAGCAACCAGATAGACGCACTGCATTGCAAACGTTAATGCTGAGGTCTGCGTTGATTACTTAGATTTCAACCCATCTTTGACAGACAGCACAGCTAGTTGTTAAATAAACCATTTCCGGAAAACACTCTTGTGAGATAAAATTGAACATGCTTAGACGCCAATAAACATTTGAATTGTAGAACCTCACCCTGTTACATTTATATCCATATTTACAACTTTGGCTTACTATAGTAGTTTGTGAAACTACAAGGGTGAATTGATCTTCTACTTGTTGAAGCTTTTCCGATATGTACAAACATGAGGCATATTCTCTTCCTGATGATTAATTCACTTGCTTTTCTTTAATTTGTCATCTTAAATTGTACTCATCTCATGTCAGTGCACTTTGTAATGGTGATATCATGTGAAGCATGATGTTAGCCAAGACTGGAATCATGACCAATGAATAAGACACGGGGGTGGGTCTTCACTTCAAATGTTTGTTTATGTTAACGCATGTAAGTATATTATAGTAAAAATACATGTGTTTGGGACATTGTAACATACAACTGGATGACTTCATATGTGGGTTATGCGACGTGAGTGACACACAATTTTTTTAATGGACTTTTTGATATTATCTGCTATTGCAGTGCTGGTCTCCATAAAAGAATATTCTATTAGAAACTTTGCGATTTTTTATCTGCATGAAAACATGAGATTAAAAATGTTTCTTAGCCAGTGTCCAGCAGAGGCGCTAGCTCCCTAGGAATGAGTTCTTTCGTAATTGCGGCATGTTACATATCCAGAATCTATATACTGTAGATATAACATAAAAGGCGATACCCCTCCCTAGTGATATGGCGGTAAGAAATCACACAGGAGAAATAACTTAGCTTTGTTTAAGGTCGGCTTACACTGCATATCGGATGAATGAAGAAAGTGACAAAACCTGGTCTGGGTGTGGGGGCCTGAGGCATAGAGTCTGTCGGTGTCGTTGGTGCAGTGGAAGGCATTTTCAGGAACGGGTGACGCTATTTCCCATCTGTTCCTGGCAATGTTCCAAAGTGTTTATACTGTTTTCTCCACGTGCAGGCCCCTCTGTAAGCGAACATGCAATTCCAAGTAAGGCAACGATGCTTAAACATGGATACAATTCCATGCTGACTGAACAGATAGAAATAGCACACAGTCTGACTGCACATTACCCATTTGTTCCAATCTATCTTATTATTATTATGTCATACTGCTTGCCTAGAAGTTCTATGCGTGAAGAAGTTCTATGTTCCTGCTGTACATAATCTGGCTATGTGTCAGCTGTGCATGTGAACTGAAAAAAAAGCAAATTTATCAGATATATTTGCACAGAGCACAGTGACATATTAAACTTATGCTTACACAGCCATCACTACTACATGTGGTGAATCAACATAAAAACTGATTTTTTATTTGTTAATATTTTTTGTGTGTGGGGTATTCCTTTCACTGCACTTTGTGTTGCCTGGGTTGCCTAAAGCTGGCGTTACCTTCTTGAACCCGGGACACTGACAGACATAAATCAAAGACGGCCTGGGCAATGAGGACACATCATCAAAGTGTTTTTATTCTTATAAACAAAACAAACAGTGTCCAAATCAATAAAAGTGTGGTACAGTATTGTTCAATAAATAATCAAGCTATAAAAACAGAGTGGATATGAGGGTTAAAATCCAAATGAATAAATAACCCCAAACCTCAGTTAACAGCAGGTCTGAAACACTTAAAGAGGATGTGTCTCTGTTAGCAACTTGTGCCCCAGTGTGACTTTTTCTTGTCAATATTATGTCCCTGTAGTTCACTTTATGAGGTCTAATCAGCTACAGGAGATACCCTCCCGTATATGTGGTCAGCCCTTTAAATGGCTTGTAAACCCACCACCATCCCTCAGCATCTTTGGGCAGCTCACGAGTCCGGCTCTATTCTCCCATCATCGCACATGGGTACTCTTGGTGCAGATGGTCTCCCTTGCTCAACTTTGATGTTTAGTAAGAAGTGACCGTACCCCCAGAGTCTCTTCCCGACTGTTGTGCCTCCTCTCTGTTGCACCAGCCCTGCCACAGTCTTTGCTTTCCTCCCATCATTGTCCTCCATGGATCTCTCTAGCTCTTATTTGCTTTCTTCCCCTACTCACTTATCATAGGCTTCTGTTATTCCATGTAGGCATGGATGGCTCAATTATGATCCTCATAGCACTAATGAGGAAACCAGATGAACTTATTGCATTTGCATGTGAATGCATAATCTACCAATTTCCCCATCAACACCTTGGGGCTACTTGGCTGCACTACTGCATGCACCAATGCCCCCTCAAAGAGCCTGAGCACACTGTTTGTAAGTTAAAACAACATCGCCATTGACCCCTAAATATGCTTTATTATAATCCATTCAAAACTAGTGCAGTTTCTCCCTACCCAGTGACATCAATACATTTTGTTGAAATTCCCAAAAATGTCATTCTTTTCATTGAACTCAAGGCAAACCAAATTCAGCCGGATTTGCTCTATTTCACACACGTCTCCTTTAACTGGGGAGTGCTTATGCACATTCAGTTTGTACCTTCCACTTTAATTTTAAGATTCAGCCATTTTCTGACTGTGGAATTTTCCAGTAAGCAAAATAATTTGAGCATTTGCTATTTAAGTGAGTGAGATGTGCGAGTACTTCCTACGACAGATTGGCGTCCCTTCCCGATTGTGCTCCTGCTTCATTGCAGCTCCTCTACAATGCAAAAAGTGGGTTCATGTAAAAGTTCGGTTTACTAAGGTACAGTGTCGCATAGGCACGTCGGAGGATCACATTCTGGGCTCATCAGAGGTGTGTAATACTACTCTGGGATGAGAGCAGGCACTGTTGCTAACACTGTCAGCTCAGAGAAGACGCCCAATGACGGCAACTGACCCTGCCCTTTCTGGGCAAAGTCCTATAAAGCTGGGAATCCCCGGATGATGGAGTCTCACTTTAGTTTTGAGCTAAACGGAAGATGGGGCTCCTCCAAGCTATTCAACCGAGCAGCATTTGTAAATCTGAGAAGGCTAATATCTGTATGTCTGTTGTTAGATGCCAACGTGTGTTCATTTTGGTTTCTATAGTTTTGAATTAAATGGGATGAACTGGCTGGTGTCCCAACATTTATTTTGGACCCGAGCCTTACTCGCACTCTACCACAACAGTATTAAGCAAATGAAAATTGAGCAAATAGAAGTGCGGACCAATACAACCTGTGTATTTTGTCATACCTGTGCAAATAATGGAAACTGATCACCTTTTAATTGGACATAAGAAGTCAAAAACATACTGATCCCTTTCAAGTAGGTATTGCATATGGCGATACTCAATTTCTGGTCTGGTCACTGTCTTTGGGGGGTTTTTCTTTGAGTATTCTTGCTTTACCCTCCACATCCAAATCCTCAACCCAACTTGATTTCTACCTTGTACCCAGTTCTGCTGGGGATTGCCCTGTGACCAAGAATGGATTAAGTGAGACAAATTAAAATTTAAATACTGTATATAAGTTGTGTTTTTGGCAATGATGAGATTAACATTACAATTAAACAAGCAATTAAGGACTGCAAATTATAATGATGCATAAAATGTACAGTATAATGTTAGTATATCTACTGTAAGAACGCTAGGGGTCGCTGTCACCCCATTAAACCCAACAGACAGAAGCTCTGGACACACGTTAAAAGTATCAAGAAGTATTTTATTTTTCTTCTTCTTTTCTAAAGGTGCCTCCAAAGCACCACAACCACAATACTCACAATAAATAATCACAATAATCTTCTCCTCCACACCTCCCAGCAAGTGTTATCCTGACTCCAACTTGCTTGCTGGGTCTCCAACAGTCCTTTATATAGTTATTGACCCGGAAGTGCTTCCTTCCTTCCATCATCGTGACTTGGCAGCACTTCCGGGTCAGATGGAGAACTTGAGTTTTCTTGTAAGCCCAGAAGTATGCCCATGTGATCCGCTAGTACTTCCAGGCAAGGTGAGCACTTAGACTCCCACCATCTTCCCATAGCATCCCCTGGGGGAACCCACGGTACCCAGCAGGGCTGTGTTGCTGAACTCCATGTCCCATATTGCCCTGCGAGAACCTGGGACACCGCTACAGTCCAGGGGAGCTGCCATCTAGCGTCTTGGGAGAGGCAGTGTCCTAGAAAAGCTGCCCTCCCCCATCCTTTCATCTTAGGGGCATTCCGGCCGGGTTGAGCTGCCGGCTTTCTCTGACACCAATTATTCTTATAATCTAAGGAAATGAAAATCATAATATAACATTCTCAAACACATAAACCAATTCAGGGTTGCTTTGTTCTGGGGAGCCCATTGTGATAGGACACAACTGTAGACAGGGAATTGGAATTGGCAGTCAGCCGACCTAATGGGCACATCTTTGGGAAACTGGGAAAAAACCCAAACAGGCAAACTGTATGGGAACAATAGCCTGGTGGGGGATGTGTGTGGGAGCAACGTAAACCATTGTGCCACCATGCCACCCTGAATGAAAACCTGTTATTTCATTATTTTTGGGTTCTACACTGGATATAATATAATAAATGCTGTAATGCTGTACTAGGCGTCAATACTTTAGAAATATAAAATGATTTGGTAAAGCATTCACACCCTTTTTATTTTTTTCTGGATTAGAAAAGACCCCCAATATGCTTAATTCCAAATTGTACATGTATAGCAGTCACATGCTCAAATACTTTAAATGCAAAGGTAGATGTTACAGAAAATATCTTCAAATGCAAAACTGAAATATACCAGGCAGGTATTAAGACCTTACGTACTGCAGCACTTTTGCTGTAATAACTGCTCTAAATCCTCTGCGTATCAATTTCTCTCACCTTTGCTTACAGGTTAGGAGTCATTTTTCCTTCTTCCCGCAAGTCATCTCCCTCTGCACATTTCTTCTGCTCATTCATGTTTTTAGAACAAAACTTGTAGGCAGTCATCTGAATACAGATAATTAGGATGTCTTTACAGACATATGTCTAAAAATATAAAGTGAAATGTGTACCCAGTGAAGCTCACAACACTCCAGAATGAATACTGGTCAGCTCTGAACAGGGATGTGACTTTTAGTTCAAAATTCTGACATCAGTTAGGACATTAAAACCAGAGCCTGATATGACTTATAAATCCAAAGGAAGATCATGGAACTTTCATTGTATTTATCATGATCAGATAAAAACTGTAGCTAATATGCATTCTATTGAAAATATATTTAGGGTCTTGTATAGCTCAGCCTACAGTACGGCTGTCAAACTCTGGTCCTGGAGGGTCACAGTGGCTGCATGTTTTCATTCTAACCATCTTTTTCATTAGTGATTAGTTTTTGCTACTAATTAACTTCTTTTGCCTTAGTTTTAATTAACTTGACTCAGGCGCCTTAGTTGTCTCTTTTTCCTTAATTAGCAGCCAAACGATTAGAAGACACAAAACGAGCCGCCACATAACCAGCTCACCGGTGCCCGTCACACAATATCTGAAAATAAAGAAAGGTGAAGGTCTCAGTAAGGTTGATCTCTCAGGTCACCAAAACATTTTGACGGCGTTCTTAGAAAAAACAGAAAAATCAACAGTTTTGCAAATGTCTGCTGTGGCAGAATGAGAGCAGCAACAAGTCATGGAATTAAATAACGGGTTTAGTTAACAGAAAGAATCAGCTTCTCGTTAAGAGATTGGTTGGAGTTTGAAATCCCAGTTTATCTGGTCATCTGTTGGCTCGTTTCACGTCTTATTTCTGTTTGGCTGTCATTTAATGAAGAAAGGAATCAATTCAGAGGACTGAATCCTTAAAAACAAGGCCATTAAAATGGAAGGAAAAGAACTTAATTAGAAGTGAAGACTGGTCACTGATTAGGCCTGGAGTTCGACATCCCTGACCTACAGTATGTATGTGGGATGTGAGTATTTGGGAGCAAAGGTGCCCGATGATTAGAAACAGTGAAGGAAAGAGAAGAAGTAGGGAGGGAAGTCCAACACAAAATGAGACCAACTTTGAATTATACAAGAAAATAAAGGGAGGAGGCAAACATTCTGTAATGCTGCAAAATGAGGTGGCTTCACAAAGTGTGCAGGAATAAGCAGAGAGACTCACAACAAGTGTGTCAGGCTGAACGTGTCATACATGTTAAAATTAAATTATATCCCCAAACCCACAATGTACTTTGGAGTGACATCTTTTTGGCATGCAGTATACAAAGCTGTCAGTGCATGTAACTTTGAACTTCTAAGAAGTTAGTCATTTATCCACCCATCCCAGTGTTTAAACTGCACGATTTTAGACAGTCTAAGTATATCATGGCAGTGCTGAGTGCAAGTCAGTTATGGATTGCAAAGCCCGAGCAAAACACACACACACACACACCACACTGCTTAAAGCTGGGCCAATTCAAAGTCACCAGTGATCCTAAAGTTTGTACCCTGGGGAAAAAAACATGCAGACAAAAAGAGAGCATGCATATTTCATGCAGGCCAAGAACTAAGTCCAACTCTGAGGAGCTGTGAGCTGCCACCTTTACTCATTTATTTCAAGCTACAAGTCTGTTAGTTCTTGATACATCAGAAAAAATAATACCAAGAACTTATTTGAATTAAATTCTGACTAAACAAAGGCTTGCATGTGTATATTCACACAGTTATTTAACTGATTTAACTACTGGCAATTCATCCAACTGTCTGAATGTGCCTTTGTTCAATAAAGCTGTGATGCAACACACATCAGAAAGTGCGGTAAGGAGTAGTGCGTGAGTTCCTTCTAGAGATACCAAAATTGAAAAAAATAAAAGGATAAAAGTACACCTCTAATAAATGTAGTAGAATACACAACCCACACACCTCAGACATTTCTAATGTACATTTAACAAACAATATATAATACTGGCTTGTACTTAATTTTTCAGAAATATAATAAACATGTGTCACGCATGCGCGACTAGGAAGCCGCGGAGGGACCTTAAAACACCTCAAAAGACGTTCGCCGGCGGGGCGTGGCGGGGTACCAACCTTGTTTCTTTGTTTTCCAGAATGAAAGACGCTCCGCCATAAGGACTGACCGCAGTACGTCTACTTCCGCCCTTCCTTCGCCATCTTTCCTGACGTCAACGGTCCCATCATCCCTCACGCCTCCTTCCCAGCATTCCTTCACTTCCGGCTCCTCCCTTATAAAATGGCCGCCGACGCCTAGTATGGCGTCGCGCATATGAAAGTTTTTTTTCTGTTGTTGTTGACTTGAATTTTTCTATTTACGGTGGAGTGTAAACAATATAAGGGTCCGAAAAACCCCAAACCTTTTTGTTGTCTCCTATTGACTCTTTTACACATGCCAGACTTTTTGTCTGTTTCAGTTAATACTACAACAGTCATTATTACAAGTTGAGGTAAGTCTTTGGAAACTAGGGAGCTGTTTATTTCAGAGTAGTTAATCAAACTGAGGATATTACGCTGCGGTATAACGTATCATTCTAAAATGTACTTCCTATAAATTAGGGTCAGAGCAAGACAAAAAACAGCCCTAGACAAGGACCTGGGCCATTACAGGATCCACTCTCACATACAGAGCTAATTTTAATTGCTAATTAGCTCATCATATACCTTTTTTTGGAGAAACGGAAAGATTGTGCAAACTCCACTCAGACAGTAATCAACCGCAGGATACAAACTCAGGATGTTGGATCTGTGATGCAGTTGCGCTAATCACTGCAGTGCCAACAGTTTATAGCTGATTTATTTATTTTTTTTAAGGGAGGTAAGCCTGGTCAATTTGAAGGAATAGCATATAGTCCTGACCAATAAAGATGCAGGAGACGTAATTCCATAAATCGATATTCAACACAAACATTATAATATTACAGCACACTAAAATGACGACTGATTGCTCTCCACTACTTCCTCTCTATTCATCCATAACACCTGCCCTGTTGAACCTGTCCTCTCGCATCTCCAATCTCTCTCTCCCCTACTCATTTCTGCCATTACACACATCAACGCCTCACTCAACCCAAAAACCTTTCCTACTATGTTCAAACTACACTTCTCTAAAATCACACACTCGACCAATCTCAAACTAGGCAAATGCAGACCAGTCTCTCTCCTCTCCTTCCCACCCGAGTCACTTGAATGTGCTCTCTTCAACCAAGTCTTTTTGTTCTTTCCAAAGAAAAGATTGCTTAATCCTAATCAATCGGGTTTCAAAATGGGCCATTCCACTGAGACAGCTCTGCTGACTGTTGTCAACATGTTACAGCCAGCTAAGACTACCAACATGTCATTCGTCCTCATTCTTTAAGATTTTTCCTCCATCTTTGATACAGTCACAATCAGATCCTCCTTGCCCCCATCTTGACCTTGTTACCAGTTACCAGTATCTTACCATTCGAGCAAATCTACCATGCGTCCTGGTAAGGAGAGATATCAAGGGTGCATCCGGCAAACACGAGGATCTTGAAGGATCGTTACTAGGCCTCCTCCTCTTCTCTCTGTACACCACCACACTAGGCCCTATCATTCAGTCCTATGGTTTCTCATATTAATGCTATGCCAATGACACACAACTGTACTTGTCCAGGGGACCACACAGTATCAGCTAGAATTTTGAATTCTCTCATCTGTAAAAAAACCTCACACTCTTTTACTCCATTCGAACTAGTGTGGTACTTAGGCGTCACCTGTTGCACGGCTGCACTCGGGTCCTAATCTGGGATCCTGAGGTGGTGTATGATGGGGTGGGTGCAGCAACTCTTTGTATCAGTGCATGCTCCCAACCCGACCTCTAACTGATATCTCCAGCTCCACCTGGCAAAGATGAACCTCCTTGTTATCCCAGCCAGCCCATCTATTCAACACCCCATCTCTGTTCACCTTGGCTCATTACTGCTAACACACACCAAATCAGTAAGCAGCTTCAGCATGGTGATCAATGACCAGCTATCTCTAACAATGTCTCTGTCTCTCATTCTTGCAGATGCATCCTGTACAACATGTATAAGATCAGACCGCATCTGACAGAGCATGTAGAATAACCCCTGGTCCAGGTCCAGGTTTTGGTTTTGCCATGTCTAAACCATTTCAACTCTGTACTGACAAGAGTAATTACATGTTCTGCCAAGCTGCTACAGGTGATTCAAAATACAGTGGCACATCTTGTGTTCAACCAACCAAGACAGGCACATGTCACTCTTCTTTTCAGTTTGCTACACTGGTTGTCTGTAGTAGAACGTATTTAGGTTCAAATCCTTGATGCTTGTCTACAGAGTATTCAATGGGTCAGCACCAATGCACATGGAAATACTTGTGAGGTCCTACGCTCCTTCTGGCCCACTCGTGTCTGCTAATGAACAGAGGTAGTCTCAAATCTCAGTCCAGATTCTTTTTGTATGCCGCACCGAGATCTTATAGAATAAGCTGCCAACCTCTACCCAAATTGCTGACTCCCTCCATGTATTTTAAGAAGCATTTGAAGACTGTCTTGCTCTGTGGATTTCTGTCTAGTTGATAATGGTTTTGATGGGTTCTAATAACTTAATATTTCCTAAGTAGGCTTGTATTCTACTTGATTTATATCTTTTCACTTATGATGGTGCGGCCTGGTAACACTGCTGCCTCACAGTAAGGAGACCAGGGTTGGCACCCCGGGTTCTCCTTTCAATGGAGTTTGCTTGTTCTCTTCATGTTTGTGTAAGTTCTTCTGGGTCCACTGGTTTCCTCCCACTGTCCAAAGACATGAAGGTTAGGTGAATTACCCAAGCTAAATTAGTCCTAGCATATTATATGTGAAACATATAACATAAACAGACATCTGTTTACAATATACCTGCACATTACATTGACGTAACCACCCAAATGGCACAGTCCAAGTGGTCTTCTTTAATGTACACTGCTCAGATAATGGATAAAATGCTATAGCTGCCAAAAGTGAATGTGAATGGGAGTCAAATTTCCAACAAAGCACCCCTAATCCACTCTTTGAGAAAAATGGCCAGCAGAGGTGGCCAAAACACTGACATGTTAAAGTCGGGCAGGGCCAGAATGCTACCTGTTGCAAACAGCTGCTGTTATTCCAAATTCACAAATTTCTTTACAAAATACATCCATCCATCCATTATCCAACCCGCTCTATCCTAACTACAGGAACACAGGGGTCTGCTGGAGCCAATCCCAGCTAACACAGGGCGCAAGGCAGGAAACAAACCCTGGCCAGGGCGCCAGCCCACCGCAGTTCTATATAAAATAATAGCACAAATTAAGTTTGTATAAATGAATATATTTCTCTTGGTACTATGAAGTGCACTAAAGCCTCCAATGTCTTTCTGTGTTAGGGACTCAAACCTCCAACCAAATCTGTACACCAGTCACAGAACATTTGGCACTCAAATACTCTTTTATGCAACCATTAAAAATGCATTCCTTATATCGCCTTTAAGAATTCTATCCCCATTTATATGAACGTTTTCATTTTCTCTAACCTCACAAACCATTTTGAAATCCCTGGGTTGATGGCAGCCAATGCTTCTCCTAATAGGACAAAAACACCAAAGAGTTTGAGCTTGTCGCCAAGGTGGTCTCTTGTGTCCTTCACTTTTACTTGCTTTATTGCTGTACATCAAAATATGTTCCTACAAAAATGACAATTATCATGAAGAAGGGCACTTCACACTAATCCGATTTTCAGTCATTCTGATTCTTCCTTTTTGCTTTGGTCCCCTTCAATGAGCTGGAGAAGTGGAGACAATGGACCAGCCGATTTCTCCTCTCATGGCTACTAAATCCCCTTCGTGTTTTATCTCTTCTTGCTTCACAGCTGTCTTCTCACAGTAAATGCAACCATTAATTGATATTTGTCTTTCTTTAAACACTTTCAAAGTTATTTCATGTCTTATATTACAGTATATGTGTTTTTTGCAAAACCACAGTAGTCTAGATTACCCCTTGTAATATAATCCTCCACTAATCTGCAGCCTCCATAATTATATTTCGTCTACAGAGGGCGATTAAGGCCAAAGTTAATGTGCACTCACACGTCTTCATTGCTTCATTGAATGCCTTTATTGCACATCTTCACCAAATCAAATTCCATGCAATTGATACTGTTACGGCAATAAAATAGAATGTAAAATAAAGTAAATCTCATATTGCATCTTGGAAGCATGACCTCATGTTTCAAGTACACATTAAATTTGGCCATAATCATCTTTTACATGATTTAATGATTATTACAGATACAGATATTTACAGATATCTATAATTTGATTTTCTGTGATGGACTGGCACCACATCCTGAGTTGGGGCCTCGCTTGCTTCATGAAGCACAACTGGATTAAGTGGAACTGAATGGCTGAAAGTAATTGTACTTTTATTATTAAAAGAAAATAAAGATACTGTATTTTTTCCATTGACGTCTATGGTAGTTTGAATTATGTATTTATATTTTGACTAGTCAAAGTACAAACTAAAAAATAACTGTCTAAAATTTAAAAAAATCTCAAAATTGTGTGAAAAGTGCATTTTATATTTATGCTTTACACATTTTCATTCAAAATGATTGAAGATATAATTTAAACTTTGATGAGTAAAAATGTGCAGATATCTCAGAATGAAAGATGATATCTGAAAAAGATGACAGGAAATGGTTTACAGTCAACAGTTAACCTAACCTGCATACAGTATCTTTATGATGGCTACATGGACTAAGAGCTTACGTAGACTCAGACAGAAAACGTTCAAACTCCACAAAGGCAGTGTCCGGGCTGGGATCACACTGGGCTGTGCGTCAGCATGATGGCTCCTTATAAGACAGATCAATAATTTCTGCTTTGTTGCTTGTTTAGAATAAATGGCTTTACATAAAAAGCAGAACTAAAAACATCCAGATTTGATGTTGAGTATCCAGAAATTGAACCGCTAGTAATAAAGTACAACCATCTTAATACTGGGGGAAAAATGTCATGGCTTCTAGCTGTGACATGATAGTAACTGAACACTGTCGCCAATAACATGGTTGCTGTGATGTGAGAAAACACAGAATATCAGTGACTGCAAGAGGAAACAATCAACAAAATGGTGACACAGTGATGCCACCAAAATAAGGTTAAAATATTTAAAAAGGGGATCAAATTAAAATATCAATACAAAATTCTCAAAATAACAAACTTTGCCTAGCGCAAAGTCTTAAAATCCTAACACACAGCAGGAGCCCCAGTTGCACTGATATTAGGAAGCACACCTCTCCTTGTGTTCCAGGTACAGCAGTGTCATGGGTCAATCAAGAATGGGCAACTACGTAATACGCATCCACTCAACAGACCACTGATGAATGGATTAGACAGTAACAGGTGCCCTACGGTCAGTCCACTAACACCTATTAATAAAAATGGTACCAAAAGAAGGGTATTTGAAAGTATAACTGGGTGAAGGAAGACAGATGGCTGTTAGATAAAGTACAAAACAAGAAGGGTGGCTAAAGCACACAAAACATCCAATAATGGAAAATTTGAGAACAAATCTGGTGGGTTGATGAATCCTGCTTCCTTTTGATTCATGCTGATGGCAGAACAAGGATTAGGTGAAAACACAAGGAGAAAGTGGATTATGATAAAGGAAAAACAGCATATTGTTAAAAATGAAAGTACAGTATATGCCGAGTGAAAAATGAAAACAGAAAACTAAACTAAAATGGAAACAGCATATTCAAAAACTAACTGAAACAGAATTCTAAATTGTGTGAAGCCTTATCCCTGACACAGACAGGCAGGACACGATTTTGCCAAACAGCATACAGTCCAGCATACAGCGATCACAGGGCAAAGCACAACACAGTCCCTTTCCCGCCAGTCCTTCCGCCCCCACTCCTCCTCAAGAGCTTTGTTGACACCCTCCCGACTCAGGCCATTGAGTGGTGGTGACTGGGTCCTTTTATAGGGCACGTGGTAAGGAGTCTAGGTGCCCAAAAAGCTTCTTCTGGCAGCACTTCTGGGTGTGGCGAAGTGCTGCCATATAGGGCCCTGCAAATGTAAAGGTGCCTCCTGGTGGTGGCTACACACCACAGCTGGGTTGAGCTTCCATGCTCATAACCCTTGGCCCTGCTGTAAGCCGAGGGGGCTGCCCTCTGCCGGTTCGGTGGAGAAACGGTCCTGAAAATACTCTCTCCTCCGGTCCTTCCATACTCAGGGTGTCCCAGCTGGGTAAGGGCTCTGGCCATCCGCCACAAGTGGAAACAGTAACGTATTGTGTCTAGTTTTTAAATAAACCAGTTGCCAGTAACCTACTATTGCCTTTCTTTTTTACTAACCAGACATAGCTATATAGACTAATGAGAATGACGACTGCTCGGTGCCTCTGTTCTTCTTCCGGTTTTCTGTGGTGGCGATCTGCACCACCACCACCTAATCAAAGCACCATGATGTCCCTACATTGATGGATTAAAGACCAGAAGTCCGCATGACCGTCATTATCAAATTCTTCCATGAGAACCCTGACTACAATGAGGAATGATTGAGGTCATTTATGTTAGGTAGAATGCCTAGAGGGGGCTAGGTGGTCTCATGGCCTGGAACCCCTGCAGATTTTATTTTTTTTTCTCCAGTCATCTGGAGTTTTTTTTTTTTTTTTTTTCTGTTCTCCCGGGCCATCAGACCTTACTTTTATTCTATATTAATTAGTGTTCCCTAACTTTAATTCTTATTTATTTTGTATTTTTTCTCTTTCTTCATCATGTAAAGCACTTTGAGCTACATTGTTTGTATAAAAATGTGCTATGTAAATACATGTTGTTGTTGTAGAGAGAACATGTTTTTAAACATGGATACCTTGTAAGGAATTGGTCGCAAATAAGAAGGTCCTGTCTGGTGGGGGTATTTTCAATATGACACTGGGAGTAACAAGAGAAAGTGTGCAATCAATAGCCAAGTTTCCATCCAGTTTTTTGCGACATTTTGTTATCGACAAACAGAATATATGTAAAAAAAATGTGCGAAATTTGCTGTCTTCAGCCTGTTTCCATCCAACTGGCTTTTTATTGATAAACTGGTGTGCGTGATGACGTCATCCCCCCCAAAACGAACTGTCGCATAAGTTTTGTTGTATCGCGAAAACAATCTGCCCTTGAGCCGTTTCCATACATAATTTTGTGTATGTCGCAAATTATCTACCTTTTGTTTTCCACGTTACACCCCCTCTACTAAACAAAGAAACAAAGAAATGGAGAGATTATTTAGACAGTTTTTTGAAATTTGCCAGCTTACTGTTATTTCAGTTTCACAAATAATTGGAATTGTACATAATATCCGAAGACGACAGCAGAATGAAGCAGTTGCTTGTCTGATAGCCCTAGAGCTCGAAGAAAGTACCCCAGTGCGACGAAACCCACGGGTATGGGAGAGACGACGGAGTAAGACCTTCTGGGAGAAGGTGTTGGAGAGATACTTCACAGAAAATCTCTGGCTGCAACATTTTAGAATGACACGGCCGACGTTTGAGATGTTGTGTGGATTCATCAGTCCTGATGTTGCGCCCATCACAGGTTGCCACCGACCACCGGTTCCAACCCAAAAGCAGATTGCCATCGCCCTTTACAAGCTGGCAACCTGCGCCGAGTATAGAGTAGTTGGAGAAACTTTCAGGGTTAGTAAAACTACTGTTCATCGATGTGTATATGCTGTGTGCTCCGCTATTAAAGAAAAATTAATTTGGCGTTATATCAGACTTCCGACTGTAGCGGAGGCCAATGAAATTGCATACCGCAATTCCTTGGTGCATCTTGTGCCACAGATTTACGGTGCGCTGGATGGCACGCATGTGCCTATTCTTCCCCCGACGGAAGGCTACCGCGATTACATTAATCGCAAAGGGTGGCCATCTATTGTTCTCCAGGCCCTTATTGATGACATGTGCATGATACGAGACATTTGCGTTGGCACTCCTGGAAGTGCCCATGATGCAGCTGTGTTTGCAGCATCGGATCTGTACAGGTGAGCCTACCTTTCAACATCCCTTCTCAGTGCGATAACAACTGAATTAGTACTGTAACCTGCTTCCCTTAAGGTTTTTAATTAAAACTGAAATTTGAATTAATACAAAATAACGACGTTTAATAAAAAAAAACTAAAGTTAATATTAATGAGAGAATTTCTCATATATGCTAAAACATCTGCCATTTAATAATAAGAAAAAAATGTTTAGATAATGAAACACACGGTTTATTAAATATTTTGACTGGCACAGTAAATTACCTTTGCGATTTTTGTATTATTTAGACATCCTGAGAGACACCCCCAGGCTACAGTTGATGTGGAGGGAGATCAGTTACCCCTTTTAGTAGCAGGAGACCC
Organism: Polypterus bichir lapradei; assembly: GCA_026402145.1. Taxonomy (NCBI): domain Eukaryota; kingdom Metazoa; phylum Chordata; class Cladistia; order Polypteriformes; family Polypteridae; genus Polypterus; species Polypterus bichir. The sequence continues at coordinate 49,583,213 of JANRMT010062813.1, read as the reverse complement.
AGCCTATCCGCTACTGCATTGGCTCATCACGAGAAATAACGAGTCTCTTCATCAGACCAAGCGAACCGCTCCGCTATTCTCGTTTGATTGCACTTGATGAAAATGTATCATGTGACACATTTATTTGCGTTAAAGCCCTTTTTTCCGACAAAAAGTGTTTCCAATGTAGTTTTTGCGACATCTGAAGTATCGATATGGAATTTATGCGCTAAAGTTAAACGGAAAAATATTATGTCGACATGTACAACATTTTATCGATAATTAGCATTTCCATCAGCTAAAATTTGAAGCGCTAAATATTTTTTCGCAAAAACTCCTTGGATGGAAACCTGGTTTATGTTGGCAGTCAGGGTTGTGGAGCTCAATTAAAGGGAATTTAAACTAAATGAAAATGTACTTGAATTAGTTTCATAAAGATGCATACAAAGAGGTTTAGGACTGTGATTTAAAAACACAAACCTACCAAATAAGGTAAAACAACAGGCTACATTGTTCAAAAACTTACTTGATGTCTCTGGAAAGCTGTGATATATTCATCCAGTCCCAGCTATTTATTGAATGTCTACACGTAGCAGGCTGTGTGAATTACTCACCTTCACCAGGTTTGATCCAAAGTTTAAAGGTAAACACCCTGCTCCTTGAACATATGATCAGTGCTACAACACCAGTGATACACATTTTATACAACTTCAAGGAGGTAACTCTCTGAATGGATGGCTTGCTGCGTCTTTTATGGCTATCCCTACAACCCTTCCACCATCAATGCGAAGCATGCATTTCTTAATCTTTACTGAATAGCCATTGTGTAACCTTTAAAATAAAGTAAAGTGAAATTATTCTCTCATAATAAAAACTAATTGAGGTGATGAGTAAAACAATTAGTGTAATCTTGACTTTGCAGTGAAATTCAGTGTTTCGCTTTGCAAAAACAATCTGGAAAATCCTGCCATTTACACAATAAGAAAAATGTGCAGTTCACATTTCAAAGTGTTTTAATGCATTATTTCCACAGCGTCTTCCTATGATTTAGTGCTCATATTTAAATACAGATGTCTGGAGATAACAAAGTAATGTCCATGATGGTGTGTTTTAGTGAGTCTTTGTGTGGAAAGTATGTCACATTTTTAAAAAACACACTGTAGTCCCCCACAGTGATGTGAATGAGAGGCATACATAGAATTGACTATACTGGTATGGTACAGATTACATGCTTTATGAAACCGCAGAAAGGAAGACAAGTAAACACAGATGTGTGAATGAGGCTTTAGGGTGCACTAATTCTTTTTTCCACTCAAAAAACTTTTAAAGCCTCTAAAACCTTTTTTGTGAGTTTCGGGATTTTGCAATTGCAAATCATATTTTACCATCAGTTTCATGAAACTGTACATGAATCGAAACTTGCCTGTTTTGCTCATCAGTAGTCACCAATAATAAAACTGAAACAGAAAAGGTCAGATGTTCATAAAACTGACTTGAAACTAATGGAAAATGATTTGACAGGTGAAAATAGTACAGAAATAAAAACTAATTTTAAAAAGTAAAATCTTGATTCATTTTACCAGGGGCCAACAGTGAAATTTTTATGGTTTTCATGATATGTTGGGCTTGTTTATACAAGCAGAGCAATGTCTGGGTATCTTAAAATCATTCCACAGTTTAATTGCTATGATTGTGCTTTTTGAGGTGGGTAATGCCTCATACCACAAGGCCAGAAAAGAAACTGAATGGTTCCAGGAATAGAGCAGTCAATTCACTTTAGTACTATGGCCTCCTCAATGACCGAATCATCTATGAGGTGAGATTCAATAAACAGTTTGGAGTAAACACTGTCCTGAATCCATGGCCTGTACTTTTGATATCTTGTATATTCTATGTCGCAAAGAATGAAGGCCATTCTGAAGGAAAATGACTCAGTAATAGTGATGAGTGAATCCCTTTGAATTAGTTTTGCCTCAAATTCTGGAAAATTGTGAAACTTGGCAAAAATGCACTGAAGTCAGTTGAGAAGGAGAAACAGAACTAATTTTGAGTGGATAATAATAATAGTGAAATGGAGAAGCAAGTACAAATTCAATGTGGCTTGGCCCCCACAAAGCCTGTACACATGAGTTACAGAAAACTACAGGTAGAGCAATAGAGAGGGACAGACAAGAGACTCATCCAGTTCATGGAGTCAGCAGTAGGGGACTGGAAATTTCTGAATATTTCGGATTCATTTACTTTTAGAAATGTTAGTTTGTCCAGAATGACCCTGCTCGCAGCACCGAAAGCCTACATAGACAGTAAGCTGGCATCTTTGCACTTCCAGCACATACTGTGCAAGCTTCTGGCTTAAATCCTGCCTCATGACTCAGAACTCCATGGGGTCATCAGCGTACATAGAGTTAGGAGCATTGATGCATCCCAGGGAGTTCCTCACCATGAGGTCTAACAGTGGGTGGCAACTGCTGCTACTGCCAACCTGTCTCTGACTGGGTTGTTGAGGATGGAAAAAGTCTTTCCACATGATTTAGCTCCTGACCCAGTCTGTCACCAATGTTCCCTTGATGCACTTTTCTCCACACATTCTGGAAATATGCCAGTATTGCAGTTCTCTTAGTCTCATTTACTCTCTCTCTCTCCTTCATTTCATTTTCCTCCATTCCTTTCTCTTATATCATTCTGTTTCTTTTAGACTGCTCTGCTCCCTCTCCCCATTTTCATAAAATTATTTCAATAGCTACAATAGCTGCCAAAGTTCTTATAGCTCCTGACAGAAGAACACTGACCTTGTCGCTTTCTCAGTCTGGAGGTCCTCTTTTTGTAACCTTGTCCTTTTAGAACTGTCAGCCTTATGGATCAATAGTGCATCAGCTCAAACAAGTAGCAAGTGTGAGGATATGATTTCCACGATTAAGTGATGGATGACAGTGATCCCATGATTTGACTTAATTTGTAAATTTTAGTTTCACTCAGCCAGACATGTCAGCCTTTGAGGTTTGTCAATGACCTACAAGTGTTACTAATGTATTTTTATTGTACGGTTGTGTTCAAATTTACATATGAACATGTTTTCTTTTTCTATCCTTTTCTTATCTTTGAACTCAAATAATAAAATGTTGTTGAAAAAAATCTCTCCACATGTCCATCACAGCTGAGGCGACTGCTGCTATTGACAGCTTTCTGGAAAATGTGGAGAGGCCGCAGGGATTAGTAGGGGTAGGCCTCAAACGGCTTGCTGGTAAGGATAGAATGGAGGTGGTGCATCCAACATGGCTGCTATAATTCTGCACATTGGCCTTGCAAAGCATCATGGGTCACTGGAAAAAAGAAAGTTTGCTTAGTATGGCCACATAGTGAATTTTCAGGGAATAAATCTAGCAAACAAGGTAACCAGCAGACGCAGCAAATTCACTGCAAAAAAACATTGTTGCCAATCAGCTTTAGTGACCAACTAATAAAACAGGTGTCCTTAATAAAATGGTCAGAAGATGTATAAAGACACAAATGATAATGTCTCACCCATCTAGTGCTTGTCAACCAAAATGCCTCATATTACATTTTCTTTCTCTTTATGTTTGCCTTTTACTTAAAGCTGCATTTTCAATTAGTCTTTTTTTGTAAAAAAACAATTCTAATCTATTATGCATTATGTAATGTCTACTTGTATTTACTTTCTTTGCTTATAATTATTACTATCATTATTAAGAGCAACCTTTTTTAATCCTCCAGTGGAGCAAAGCCTCCAGAAGGTCGAGAAATAATTCTCTCTCTCTGGCTTTACCTCTTTGTTTATCTGTCAATGAGGAATATTCATGTTAAAAAAGACTCGTCTCGCAAAGCATACTAAATAAGACGCACACAGGGCTCTCAGCATGAATACAAAACGCAATGGAAATAGACATTGATTTGTTTTGCACAGATCATCTTGGTAAACACCCTTCATTTTTTCCCCTTACAACCAAAATCAAGTGAAAACTCCTTTGGCCAAGGAAATGATGGTAATTAAGCTGTAACCTTGGCTATTGACTCTATTTTTGGATCCTCAGTCAGTCAAAGGGAATTAAAATGCTGCATGGAATCTCACTTAACTGACACACAGGGAAAGGTCTGGGATTTTAAGTGTGCATGTTGGTTACTTAGCAAGGTCTTCTGAGGCAACAGTGTGCTCACTCACCATTACCGTCTCTCCTCTGACAAGCTCTGAACTGACAGCATTACAGGATGTTAGGAAGTTTCAAACTTCACTTTGTTTATCCTTCCCATAACAGCAAATCACTAAAACAGAATTGCATGCATCTTTCTCATGCTGTCATAACATGTTGGCTTTTTCAAGAGAAATTGTCTCCATTGAAGAAGAAAACACTAAAAAAATGACTGTACCAACTTGAGTGAAAGGGGTTTCTGATGAATGTCACTGCAAAAGGTTAAGCTGCTGTGAAAAGTGGGCAGTACGGCCTACTGACAGGGGGCCTTGGACTTTAAATAACTCCTTGTTCAGTCCTTGCCCGGGCTCACCATGTGACCTTGCGCACGTCACTTCACCTGTCTGGACTCCAGCTGTAAAAATACATGTAAATAATCACACTTAATACGCCCCCCGCATTTGGAATGGTATTCACAATCTACAAAATATGTGCCCATCTATTTGCTATTTGCATTTGTTGTCATAGTTACACATTATATTGTAGAAGAAAAATGGAAAACAAAGAGATAAAGAAGTGATTAGAAATGAATAGTCTGATGTCTAATGAATAGGGACCCAGAAAACATTAAAGGAATAAAAGACATTATAAAGGTAATATCCTGCTATTATTAAAACAATCCTTTAGATTTTTAATCTTGTTCCCTGTTACTTAATTAAGAAATACCGTAATTAAGGTAAGACAAAGTTAGCTGGAGGCTGTTTAATTTTCCCATTATTTTGCGAGTATTATATTAATATCTCAGACTAAATTACTAGGCTCCTGTGCTTCCACACCAGACCACTAGATGGTGGTAAATACCAATACACAGTCATTCCAAGTGCAGGGTTTCCTTAATCCGGCTAAACATTTTCGACCATTTTTTCATGCCGTGTCTTCTTCTCATTTCAACAGATTAAAGCAGAATGTCTAGAAATAGAAGCAAAAGTAAATATCATTTTATAATAACTTGCAAAATTACCTTACTGAGATGTTAAATTCTAAATTAGAATGTCTTCCTATCTTCTGCATTTTGCTTATGCAAAGGAACAACAGCTTAGTCAGTCAATTTATTTAATGTATCCCATTAGTATTCTTCAAACTCTCACCCACTTCAGGGCAAAATACCTAATCCTGCAATATTTTTCATATTCATTCAATTTTTAATAATTTAGCCTCATAATTTACAGTATGCCCTCTGAACATGAGAGGAATTACACTTTTGTTTCGAGCATTCATTAAATATGATGGAAAAGTGGACATTTTTCCCTTTGAATTATGGAAGCCATGTAAGTGTGCCATAGCTTTGCTCTTCAAAATAGAAAATGTATTTTTCATGAGCAAATATCAAGAATATGGCGCTTTTGAATATGCTTTGAGGGCAATTAATTTCTGGTACAATACAGTACAGGGTCTATCAGTCATGTTCATTTAAAAAGAATAAAACATCCACCTTTTTCTGAACTCATTCTTCCTATTACAGACTTGGGCAATGGAGCTTCCTAGAAACATTGGGCCAAAAGCAAGAACTAAAATGTCCAACGCAACACACACCAATGTCAGTTTGAATCAGTTTGAGAAGAAGGAATGAGCACCTCAAGAAAAACTCACAGAGAAGCACAGTAACCTTGCTGGGATCGAGACTAAATCCTCTGGAGGTGTGCAGTAGCCGTGCTGAATGTTACATTGCTGTGGTTTTAATAATTATCTAAAATAACTTATGTGGAGAATGAGAAAACTCCGCATTGGCACTGGGCAGGACTTAAACCAGGGCCCTTAGAGGCATGAGGCACTGCTGCTGTCCACTGCGCCACGGTATCACCCATCACATAATACTAGTCTGCTGTCAATGATTTAAATACATTCTCTTTTTAATCATAAAATCAGTCCAGTCTTTCTGCTTCTGCTATTTTATTTTCCTGTCCAGGGTTTTGGGGGGCCTGGTACTATTTAATAAAATCTACAATAGAAGAAGTGGCAGTGATTTTAAAGTAAGAGATGAGAAGCTAAAACAAACTCAAAAATGGGCAAAATTTGAAACCATAAATTCTAACCATTAAAATGTCAAAGTTTAAATACAAAAACCTAATTTACAGTAAAGAAAACACTGAATAAAGTCTGAAGTCAAACAAAGAAAGCACAAGAGAAACATTTTGAGCATTCACAATCTTGAACAACTAGGAAGTGCACAATGCTGCCTTTTTATACCTTTGACCTGACGATGTCACACTTCTTGTTGACCCCACCTAACAGCAGTTTAGTAACAACAAACAAATAATCTCAAAATGGTGGTGCCCCTCAAAAAACAAAATGGCGTCACAAGAGAATGCAATTCAATTTTTAGCATTGTTAAAAAGAACTCCAAATAAAATGTAAGAGTTAAATATGAATTCATTAGGTTTCAAGACTCTAGTTTACATGCCTACTTTTTATTTAAAGCCCATACAAAACTAAATAGAGCGGCTGATCATAGCAGGCACACAACAGGCACCATGTCTACACGAGACACAAGTCCATTACAATGTAATACGGCGTGCTGGACAGGAGTCTTAGACCACCCATGAAAATTATTTTTAAAGCTAGTTATCTGGGCAGTACGTGTTTATTTGTACTCAAAATATCTCCTTATTTTTATTAGATTCTGTGAAGTAGCAATTCAACAGATTGGACATGTTTATGGAAAAAAAAAATACAAATGGAGTGGTAAAATGAAATACAGATGTAAAAAAAAAAATAGGTAAAAAAATAAATAAATTACAGTCACATATACAAACTCAAAGCAAAAAATGAACAGTTGTGTAAAAAAAAGTACAAGTACAAAAATGTAAAAAAAGAGGAAAAAAAAAAATCGGTATGAAATGTTTCATCCATTACTTCCATGTAAATTTCACTTTAGTAATTCTCATTGTCATATTTTGCGGTACAATAAAATTAGATGTTACATTAACTTATATTTATTATGTACACAAATAAAAGTAGTATAAAATGAACAAGAAATTGAACAAAGTGAAGAACGATAATAATATGTAATTTGACTAAACTAAACATATTGGGTCAAATTCAGACATTCAGATTGGTACAGGGGTGGCTTAATGTGTGTCTGTGCACGTCGATCTTTATAGATCTATTGTGGTGTGTGCGATCTTGTGTGTGTCTGTGTGTTCACTTCTTTCTCTTCATCATCCACTATAGGCTCTGGCAGGACAAATAAGCAGTCCGCTGTCTTTACTTACACCTGTCTTTGAGTGCAGGAGTGGGATTGTGTGCGCACTTGCATGTGCCTCTGTGTGTGTGTGTATATACTGTGTATATATATATATATATATATATATTATTAAGTACAATACAACTTACTTTTTGTACAGAGCTCACAGAGTATACAGAACTGATACCCATATAAATACAGATTTGTTAAAACACTGATTAAATTCTGCATCACAAAAACAACTTGTGCAAAAATTTTACAAATCATTAGGTCTGGTCCTACAACTAAAAAGAGCAGACTGCATAAATCCTGGTTAAATGAAACACTTAATGAGGCAGTTATCGTTGAACATCAGTCAGACTATTTTTGAAATAGCTTGTAATCTAAAACAACACTAAAACAATGCAACTTGTTTGAAAAAGACAGATTTCCACAGACACATATACAGTACAGACAGCAGCTAAAATCATCTTTTTTCAACATATTGAACATCATAAAACAACATTTATTTATATAGCACGCTTTCATACAAATTATGTAGCTCAAAGTGCTTCACAAAATGAAGAAAGAAAAAAGAAAAATATAAAAATAAGAGTAGGCAATACTAAGTAACAAAGAATGACTGGAGAAAGAAAAACAAAATCTGCAGGGGTTCTGAGGCCACGAGACCACCCAGCCCCCTCTAGGCATTCTACCCAACATAAATGACCTCAATCAGTCCTCATGGTATTCAGGTTTCACGTGGAACAATTAGATGATGACGGTCATGTGGACCGCTGGCCTTCAATCCATCAATGTAGGGACTGCATGGTGCTTTGATTAGGTGGTGGTGGCGCAGATCACCACCACAGAAAACCAGAAAAAGAACAGCAGAGAAAGTAGAGGTTAGTACAGATCTTGGAGCTATGAAAAAAAAGACAATTAAATGCATATACAGAATATCAGGGTTACACTAAAAAAGAAACTATAAGAAAGCCATTTTAAAGTAATGGGTTTTTAGCAGATTTTAAAATACTGCACCATATTAGCCTGGAAAATTCCTATTGGTCAGCTATTCCACATTTTAGGTACATAACAGCAGAGGGCTGCCTCACCACTTCTTTTAAGTTTAGCTCTTGGAATTCTAAGCAGACACTCATTTGGAGATCTAAGGTTACGATTTGGAGTGTAAGGTGAAAGGTATTCTGAGATATAGGATGGAGTGAGATTATTTAAGGCTTTGTAAACCATAAGCAGTATTTCAAAGTCAATTATAAATGACACCGGTAACCAGTGTAGTGACATCAAAACTGGAGAGATTTGCTCAGATTTTCTTTTCCTAGTTAAGATTCTGGCAGCTCCATTCTGCACTAGTTGTAATCGATTGATGGTTTTTTTTGGGTAGCTCTGAAAGGAGTGCGTTACAGTAATCTAGTCGACTCAAAACAAAAGTGTGAACTAATTTTTCAGCATCTTGCAAAGTAAGGATCTATGTTTCTTAAGTGGAAAAAATGCTGTCCTAGTAATCTGATTAATATGTAATTTATAATTTAGGTCAGTGTCAATAATTACCCCTAAATTCTTTACTTCTGTCATGACTTTTAAGCCTAATTGATCAAGTTTATTTCTAATAACCTCATTATATCCAATTTTGCCAATCACTAAGATTTCTGTTTTCTCCTTATTTAGTTTGAAATAAAAGCACAATCCGAACTTAACTGAATAGTGAATTTTTACCCCATCACCAAAGTCTATTTATAGGGAAGTAAAACAGGAAAACAAGTGTTTAAACAGCCAACAAAAGTAAAACATTTACTTAGACAGATTATATGAATAATACAGCAAGACTGGCAAATAGATTGAGAACCAAGAATTTGTAAAATGTTTCTGACGTATCTATCATATTTATAGGTATTTTTGTTAATGCTATTTTAACCTTTTTAACGTTATACCCGAGTGTCACAAAGGCTGTAAAAACAGTGCTAAAAGCGTTAGTCCCGAGTATCACTCTTGCAATGGTATGGATGCGTCTCGCGTAAGATCGGAGGACTACTTGGGCTGTAAAAGTGTCAACAGCATTAGTGCTAAGCATTACTCGGGCAACAGTACAGGCATGTCTTGTGTGAACGTCAGGCTCGAGCATTACCCGGGTAATGGTGTAGACTCATCCTCTCCTATAATGGCGTCTCGTAAGAAATGCCTCTCATCAGCAGTGATGACAAAGTGAATCTGTCTTCAAGTAGTGAATTGAAATGGTCAGTGGAACCGAGAGTGAGACTCTCGTCACTCGCACATGTGCTGTTTACCAGTTTATGTAACTTACACCATATTATTTCATTTTGGAAATTTCATTTCTGCTGTTTACTGTTTGAAAAATTAGATTGTTTTGTTGATGTTTGTTCACAGTACCATTATTATATTTAATTAATTAATATTTCCTGATAAACTATCATTAAAGGGTACTTCTATAATGGATAGAAAGATATTCAGTGAAGGGTTTGCTTAGCATCTGGCACCAAAATATTTGATTCAACTATGGAAAGAAGTTACCAAACAAATGGTCTTGTGTGATGCATTGTAGTTGTGGAGTATCAATAAGCGTAAAAGGATGTAGAACATGAAGAACAATAAAGCATGGCACAACAAGCAATAGAAGAACATCGTAAGCAGTGATGAAACCAAAGTTGAGGAAGATGCCACTAGGCCAGGAGAACAGTTACTGAGAAATACATTGATGCCTGTCCACATGGTGGGTCTGTCATGGCCTGGGGTTTCTGTACAGCTAACTTGCACCAGTAGATTCAGAGAAAACCTCTATTCGTTGTTCCAACACAATTGCAAAGTGAATCGTAGAGCGTATGAAATGCAAAGTGAATCGTAGAGCGTATGAAAATATGAGAGCAACCATTAAGAAGGATATCAGGGAGGCTAAAAGACAGTTGGAGAGGAATATAGCAGATAAGGCGAAAGACGACCCCAAGAGATTCTTTCAGTATTTTAGTAGTAAAAGAACAGTCAAGGAGGAGGTCAAGTTCATCAGGAATAGTAAAGGGGAATTAAAAGATACAGACAATGAAATAGCAGATGCCCTAAACTTACATTTTTCGGAGGTGTTTACAAGTGAGCAAGTGGCTAACCTCCCAGAGGTAAACGCAACTACTAAGGAGGTACTGAGGGATTTGGAAATTGAAGAGGGAGAAGTGCTGCTCAGATTAAATAGGCTGAAATCAAACAAATCACCAGGCCCAGATAATATTTATCCTCGTGTTCTTAAGGAGGCTAGTGAGTACATATATAAACCCTTGACACATATTTTTAGGAAGTCACTGAGCACTGGAGAGATTCCGAAGGACTTGAAAATGGCAAATATCATCCCATTATATAAAAAGGGTGACAGGGCAGATCCAAGCAACTATAGGCCAGTAAGCTTAACATGCATCACAGGAAAATTAATGGAAGGAATTATTAAGGATAAGATTGAGCAACACATGGCAAGGACAGGAGTTATTCTGACCAGTCAGCATGGGTTCAGAAGAGGGAGGTCATGCTTTACTAACATGTTGGAATTCTATGAGGTTGCAACAAAAGCATACGATCAAAGTGGAGCATATGATGTTATTTATCTGGAGTTTCAGAAAGCATTTGATAAGGTGCCACATGAGAGGTTGGGCATCAAGTTAAAAGAAGTGGGAGTTCAGGGTGATGTTTTTAGATGGGTGCAGAATTGGCTCAGACACAGGAAGCAGAGGGTGATGGTGCGAGGAACCTTATCAGAACTGGCCAATGTTAACAGTGGTGTTCCACAGGGGTCTGTACTAGGGCCGCTGCTATTTTTAATATATATAAATGATTTAGATAGGAATACAAGTAACAAGCTGGTTAAGTTTGCAGATGATACCAAGACAGGTGGATTAGCAGATAATTTGGAATCTGTTATATCATTACAGAAGGACTTGGATAGCATACAGGCTTGGGCAGATTTGTGGCAGATGAAATTTAATGTCAGTAAATGTAAAGTATTACACATAGGAAGTAAAAATATTGGGTTTGAATACACAATGGGCAGTCGGAAAATCGAGAGTACACCTTATGAGAAGGATTTAGGAGTCATAGTGGATTCTAAGCTATCAACTTCCCGACAGTGTTCAGAAGTCATTAAGAAGGCTAACAGAATGTTAGGATATATAGCACGATGTGTGGAGTACAAGTCCAAGGAGGTTATGCTCAACCTTTATAATGCACTGGTTAGGCCTCATCTTGAGTACTGTGTGCAGTTTTGGTCTCCAGGCTACAAAAAGGATATAGCAGCACTAGAAAAGGTCCAGAGAAGAGCAACTAGGCTGATTCCAGGACTACAGGGGTTGAATTATGAGGAAAGATTAAAAGAGCTGAGCCTTTACAGTTTAAGCAAAAGAAGATTAAGAGGTGACATGATTGAAGTGTTTAAAATTATGAAGGGAATTAGTACAGTGGATCGAGACTTGTATTTTAAAATGAGTTCATCAAGAACACGGGGACACAGTTGGAAACTTGTTGAGGGTAAATTTCGCACAAACATTAGGAAGTTTTTCTTTATACAAAGAACGATAAACACTTGGAATAAGCTACCAAGTAGTGTGGTAGACAGTAAGACGTTAGGGACTTTCAAAACTCGACTTGATGTTTTCTTGGAGGAAACATGTGGATAGGACTGGCGAGCTTTGTTGGGCTGAATGGCCTGTTCTCGTCTAGAGTGTTCTAATGTTCTAATTAAAGAGTGTGCCTAAGATTTATTGTGAGCTAAAAACAACAACCAGGAGATGATTCAGGAACCAAAAAGTGAGGTCATAAGAATGCAAGGATTAAGTCCAGAAAGTCAACAGCAAAGGGCAAGGCAAAATCAAAGATCAGGAAACACAGCACAAGTCAAAAACCCAAATGAAACCTAATACTAGAGGCGACTTGGAAAAGAAGCTAACTATATTTAAATGAAGACCCATTTGATATCGACTGGCTGCTAATGAATACACCACATTATATTTATATTAGAAGTCCTGCAAAAACAAGAATGGAAACATGACGACACACAGCCAAAATGGTGTTGAGTAAAAATATAGAAACGGTAACAAATATCCAAACAATGAAACTAAAAATTTAATGTCAGAAATCTCCATGTAAAACATTTCAAATTAGACAAAAATATGTATAAAATTGATCAAATACCACATCAGCAGGTTGCAGGGTTAATGACTAACCAGTATTATGAACAAATACTGTATGAGTTCCTGCATGTATAATGTGTTGACTATGGCCGGCAGTTTATCCCAGCCAAGAACCCTAAGCCACCAGATGGAGCCCTCCCTGCAATGTGGAGATGCCCCAAATTCCAGTAGGGCATCATGGACTGTGGAGTTTTAATACACAGCCCTGCTGGATAACGTCGGGGCCGCCAGGGGCCGCTGCAGGGAGGCACAGAGACGTTTGTTTTCCATACAGCCCGAAAGTACATCCCAGTCACATGGCTGGAAGAAATAAATAGCTTCCAGGCTGACGAAGAAAAGGAGTTTTCACCTGACCTGGAAGTGCTGGGAAATCACATGGACTGAGTGGTCAGAAGCACTTCCGGGTCAAGGAATATAAGAGACTGTGGGAGATCCCAGATGGCTGAGTCGGGAGGAAGGGTGGCAACACGTCTGGGAGTAGGAGGATTGATTATTGTTTTGTGGATTTGTTATTGTATATGAGTCTAGTAGAGTGGAGGGTGCTTTGTGCACTTATTAGTTATAATAAAGTCAACTTTTGGACTTTTATCTGGTGTCTGGCATCTGATCTGAGGGTTCAAGGGGACGACAGAGACCCCTAACTGTCACAAATGGTATATAATATCTCATATGTTGTCTGTTGGTATTTTATTACTGCCACTACTCTGAGGAGACATGCAAGTAAGAGTTCCATTGAACTGTGCTTACATGACAATGAAATTGAAATTGATCTTGCCAAAAACGATGGAACAATGATGGCTGAGAAATAAAAATAGAATTACATTCATTAGCATCAGACTGGCCATTGCAGTGCCCTGAAATCAACATAACCGAAGCTGTGTGGAATCACTTGGACAGGGGAAAGAACAAAAGCAACTACAATCAATAGAAGTGTTACAGCAAATCCTGCAATAATCCTTGAAGAATTTACAACAGGACTACTTGGTAAAAAAAATGCAGCAATGTAACAAAGTGAATCGCTTCAGTTTTACATTCTAAGAGGGGCCACACCACACATGGACTTGTTTTAAAACACAAGATATTGCTGTTACTTTCTATAACATCAGTATGTTTTAGGAATATTCTAATATCATAGTAACAAATAAATACATATTTGGTGCTCTGATAACGTGAAATAAAAATAAATTTCTCCTGTGACGTAGGACTTTTGCACTGTACTGTAAGAGTCACATAAAACCCGTTATGTTTTGTGTTATGGATTACTTGCTCTGGAAAGATACAACAGCAAAGCTGCAGTATATCCGCCATATCACAATCCAACGGCGACATGCAGGTTAGGTGCATTGGCGATCCTAAATTGTCCCTAGTGTGTGGGTGTGGTGTGCGCGCCCTGCAGTGGGCTGGCCCCCTGTCCAGGGTTTGTTTCCTGCCTTGCACCCTGTGTTGGCTGGGATTGGCTCCAGTAGACCCCCGTGACTCTGTAGTTAGGATATAGCGGGTTAGATAATGGATGGATGGATGGATAAATAAGGTTTGGGAAAGTTGGTGTTGCTGTCAATCATCACTTCTTGTGGTATTTTTATGAACTGGGACAACAAACACTGTTACTTTAAATTGACAAGTAGACTACAGTCTACATATATACTCAGCAAAAAAAGAAACGTCCCTTTTTCAGGACTGTGTATTTCAACAATAATGTTTTAAAAATCCAAATAACTTTACAGATCTTCATTGTAAATTGTTTAAACAATGTTTTCCATGCATGTTCAATTAACCATAATCAATTAATTAACATGCACCTGTGGAATGGTCGTTAAGACCTTAACAGCTTACAGAAAGTAGGCATTTAAGGTCACAGTTCTAAAAACGCAGGACACTAAAGAGACTTGTCTACCAACTGTGAAAAACACCCAAAGAAAGATGCCCAGGGTCCCTGCTCATCTGCGTGAACGTGCATTAGGCATGCTGCAGGGAGGCATGAGGACTGCTGATGTGGCTAGGGCAATAAATTGCCATGTCCACACTGTGAGACGCCTAAGACAGCGCTACAGGGAGACAGGAAGGACAGCTGATCATCCTCGCAATGGAAGACCACGTGTAATAACACCTGCACAGGATCGGTACATCCGAATATCACACCTGCGTGACAGGTACAGGATGGCCACAACAACTGCCCGAGTCACACCAGGAACACACAATCCCTCCATCAGTGCTCAGACTGTCCGCAATAGGCTGAGAGAGGCTGGACTGAGGGCTTGCAGGCCTATTGTAAGGCAGGTCCTTACCAGACATCACCAGCAACAACGCCGCCTATGGGCACAAACCCACCTTCGCTGGACCAGACAGGAGTGGCAAAAAGTGTGTGAGTTTCTGCATGACAGCAATGTCAGTGTTCTGCCATGGCCAGCGAAGAGCCCAGATCTCAATCCCATTGAGCACGTCTGGGACCTGTTGGATCGCAGGGTGAGGGCTAGGGCCATTCCCCCCAGAAATGTCCAAGAACTTGCAGGTGCCTTGGTGGAAGAGTGGGGTAACATCTCACAGCAAGAACTGACAAATCTGGTCCAGTCCATGAGGAGGAGATGCACTGCAGTACTTCAAGCAGCTGGTGGCCACACCACATACTGACTGGTACTTTTGATTTTGAGCCTCCCTTCATTCAGGGACACATTGTGAAACATTTTTAGTTTATGTCTTATGGTGTTGACTCTTTTAGTGTTCATACAAATATTTACACATTAAGTCTACTGAAAGTAAAAACAGTTGAAAGTCAGGGGACGTTTCTTTTTTTGCTGAGTATATGTCATTTGTTGTCAGTTTATAGCATAGTTTCAACTATTGGTTCTATTATTGGGTCACGGAGGGTCGCAACTCACCATTGTGTTTAATGGGAATGGGTCGTGTATGGTATGTGAATGACATCGGTGGCAATTCTCCATTGGGGACACCAGCCCCCCACCACCACTATCACTGTTGGTGACTGAGTCTCGAAAACACTAAAAAGGACAAGATTGGGTCATGAGAAAAAAAGTTCAAGAAACACTGGTCTATGGGACTAGCTTTCACTTGCATAACTCCTCCAGCTCCTTGTCTTTTCAGTACATTTTAGTAATGCTTCTGAGAGAAGATGCTGCACTGCAGTATTTTTAGATCTTACTTATTTACTTTATGCAGGGTTGCATTGAGTTATTGTTTCATTCATTATTCTGCTATTCTCCTTTTCTTTTGTACCTCCAAATCAAAATGTTAAATTACACGTAGCTTGAAGGTGCACTTCTGAATTCAGTGTCCTTTTGTGAAGTAAAGCTTCCTGGAGGAATACATTAGATGGCAACCTCTGCACAAGGGGACTGATTCCCTGAAGCAGTCCAAGTCGCTCCAAAATTCACGGGAATATAATAGAACACTCTTTCTCACCAATAATATAAAAGCAGGAAAAATTGATGTGTTTGGAGCACATGACTATATAAATGTAGAACAGCTAGTTTTGTTTTAGAATTTAACAGTTCATGCTGATTTAATTTACTGAATTCGTTCATTCATCGATGTTCTGAACCTTGTAACTCCAATACATGGAGTCTATCTCAACGGCAACTGGAAAAAGGACATGGCATTCCAGTCCATTGCTGGATACATTCACAGAGAAATATAAACTCAATATGCTGGCTGTCCCGATATGTGATTTTGGAAATCTGGCTACCCTGATCGGAAGGTGAACGCACAAAGGGCAAAACAAAAGTAACATCTTGCAATGGGCCCAAGTCAACCCAGAGAGTCAAACAACAATAATGGAAATCAAATGATACTAAGCCAAAATCCTCTCTGCCTTATAACTCTATCCCTATATAGCTACCAAACATGCAAAATGTGTTAGCATTTAATCTAATCTAATCTTCTTTGGGTAATAACATGTACCTTAAAATGACCACAAAACAAAAAGAGGTCTTGTAAAAGCAAAACATAAAAAATATCATTTACTAAAATAAAAATAAAACACAACATAACATAAAGACAGAATTCAAGATGTATCAAAACCTTAGAAAATCCATAAAACTTAAAAACTTAAAAATAAACGCAAAATTTAACATCAAATTAAAAAAGAAAATCATAACAAAGATCCCTATCTTAATAAGTACTTCCCCACAATAAAATTCCAGGTTTGTCCTTACTAGCTGGAAATTAATGCCCTAATGAGGACACAGGTGGACAGGAGATTTTTGGTCATCAGTTAACCAAATCCTCATGTCTTTTGGATGTGGAAGAAAATCAGAGAATCCTGAGAAAAAACATCCTCTTGTGACCCAGACCAGAAGAGATATATTCAGAAAACTAAGATTACTTTTTTGGCAGTTTAATAGTAATGGCTGGTCATTTGTAATGTGTAATGCCTTAGGGCCGGTCTTTACTTACACGCTTAGAATGCATATGCACACGCATCATGGCTGCCACGCGTTCCCAGCGTTCTTTTGACGTGTCCTCTAAGCATGTCCTCAGAAATTAACACAATGTGTCCTTGAGCTGCAGTACAAGCAAAAATATGGGTGGCGTGTATGTGCAAGTTTTGGTACGTTGACGTCAGCATCATTGTTTACTATCAACACGTGACTGTAGGCTTGCAGCTCTGACATGATCAATCTGTGTGCTTCAGCGTTTGATGAATGGATTGACGAGGTGAAGCAAATCATCAGACTTTAATGCTGACATGCAAATGTCTTCACGGTGCTTTTCTTCATCCATTATTTGCATAGGCAGTACAAGCATCGCATATTCCTCATCGTAATTAAGCAATACATTTAAAGGTGTCACATACTGTCTTGACATTCTGTGTCACTGTTCTTTTTTTGTACCTTTGCAACAGCAGCAGAATGCTATTAATTGTTATTTGTAACATCTTTCTTCCCTCAACTCACAACAAAGCAAAACTGGATGTAGTTTTCTCCCCGTGATGATTTTTCGCACTGACACCTAGTGGAATCCTTCAGAGTTACTCAAAGTACATGCGGAGGTATAGACAGTACACTTTTTGCGTAGCAGCAGCGCCATGCGTCACGTAGCGTTAAGTATATCCCCAGCCTTACTGTATTTGCAGAGATGTAGCTGTCAAGTCACACTTTTTAACTAATCATGAGAACAGACATCTATCTTTTATTCTAAAAATGAACAATAAAATTCAATCACTAATATGAAGTTCTTGATACACACACTTCTTTTGGGAGCAATCCAATGAAAGTTTGTGAAGGTCATTTAATTAAAATAAAAGGTGGTAAAGATGTGTCAAAGTTGTGTTGAAGTTATACAAATGGTAGAAAGAATATCCTGCATTGTCATGTTTTTTTATCAAGGTGGTGAAGGTCACCAAACGGTCTATTTTATTTGAATGGTTTGTTGCATCATTTATACATGTATCCATCTTTCCGCCTGTCAATCCAGTTCAGAGGTACAGGGAGCGTATGAAATGCTGTGTGGTCCCAGCAATGCTACAGTGTTGGCTGTGTGGGCTTTTTCGCCAGGCAGATTAAGGTAGCTGGGTTGAGAACCAATGAGCTATGGTGACAACCTACCACAGACCAGCGCTGAAGGTGCAGCTAGTTAAGAGCATGGATGGCTGAAGCACATTATTTTGAGGGTAAAGCAGATTGGAATAAAAGAAAACATCCTGACAATGCCTTTGTGAAAGCATTTGAGCATATTATAACGAGCACCAAGGTGAAAGGACTGATGCTCCCAGTGAATAACGGTTCAGGCACAGTAACAGCTTTGTTTATTGAACAATAATAAACAGCAACACTACTCTAAAAGACTTAAAAGGATGAAGTAGTTGTCTTCCCATTGTTATAAGCAATGAGAAACACCTTCAAAAATAAAACATAAGACCTAGGAATCATCTGCACGCTATTCCCCTACAATGTGAACACTGTCTCTATCAGCAGCTATCATCACTTTCTGTAAATCTCCATCACACTCTTTCGAATTACTGAGGCCAACAACTACACGAGGCTCCTATTTATTTATTTCCTATGAACATCTCCACCCTCCTTCTCCCTCCCAAGGCTTGTCAAAAGATGAGCTCCCCAGTCACGTATCTAACCCACCTAGCATTCCCACTCTACCTCAGATCACATTTATGTCCAGCACCTTTCTAAAGGTGGACACACCAACACTGACTTTAGCCTAGATGAGAGAGGCCTAAAGAGCTCTAGAGCTTCTTGCAGAGATGTTTGTAACGTTATGGAAAAGTTTGTTCCACAAGAAATTTCAGTGAGTAACTTTGCCTGGTGTCCTACACTTTATCCATGTAGACAGTGCGTGGTTCAATAAAGCTCAGAAGTTGGCTTTCCAACCCTTTTCAAAATTTGGTTACTTGTTACATTTTATGTAAATATGCAAACTTTACATATTATTTTTACTTTGAAAAATATTCCTATTCTAAAGAAATAGTCTTAAAAACCAGTTAATACCATAATGCATTCTTTTCTCACCTAAGCATCTCCCAAAAAGTGTTATTAAGAGATTAGTCATTATGTACATGTGGTATGTTGATTCACAGATTCTAAAATAAATGTATTTCTGGGCTGCCAGCTAGCTGAGCAAATACTGCATTAAAAACGTTTTCAAAATTTTTTACCTTCACTTATGAGAAGAATATAAATAAGCTCATTCTATCCGTACAGTTGCATGGATGCTCATCACTTGAATCCAAATAATAAAGGGCTGAATTGAATTCTTTCCCTTATCCAAATAAAATAGATCTCTTTATGCTGGTGGCACAGACAGTATGGGCTTTCAAGTTTTATTCCACGCTTATGCCTGTTCTGCCAAGGTCAGAAAACAGCAAAATCAAGGTTTAAAACACCAGTAAATGAAGAGAAAAAAATAAGGTTAAAAGCTAACAAGATTGGAGCTAAAAAGTTCAAAATAAACGGTCAAAGCCCAATATGCAAATGCAGAGTCTCAGTCACAAAACATGTAAAGCCCTGATGCCCTAAACAAATTTTTATACTAATCTCTCTCCACAAAAATATTTCAAAAAGTCTACCCAAACATGGCTGGCAGTATTGAAACAATTCTGCTTAACACATTGTTGCACAGCTTACAACTTCCCGCTCATGTAGTTGTTGCTCCCAAAAACAATAACGCTCCTGACACACCAAATGGCAGCACTGAGTCTTTTTTATTAAAGTGTAGTCTGTTTATATTTTGTGGTGTTAATATCCATCCAATTATTTTACGTACCTGCCTCATTCACTACAGTATCATGGTGATCTGAAGTCTCCCTGGTCGAATGCATTTGTACATGCTAAAATCTACAGCATATCCCTTGGCTAAGCAGATCACCATCAATCCATATATCCACGATCCACTCTTAATTTAGCTACTGTTTTGATTTGAATGAAAAATCACATTTCGAAGGACTGACATTAGCTAGGTGGATCAGAAGCAGGGTTGCCAGATGTCCCGATTTGAGTTCAACAGACAAATCCTGAGTCCCACATTGCCTCTGAAAATCCTGAAGGAACAAAAATTGTACGCAGAAAAAAAATCTTAATTCAATTTTATATTGAATAGCTAGTTAAGGGCGGCACGGTGGTGCAGTGGGTAGCGCTGCTGCCTTGCAGTTAGGAGACTCGGGTTCGCTTCCTGGTTCCTCCCTGCATGGAGTTTGCATGTTCTCCCCGTGTCTGCATGGGTTTCCTGTGTTGGCTGGAATTGGCTCCAGAAGACCCCCGTGACCCTGTAGTTATAATATAGCGGGTTGGATAATGGATGGATGGACGGATATCTAGTTAAAGTGGCTTCCCAAATTTTGGTATACAGTCTGGTGTACCATCTTGAATGAATAAAATTTGTAACTGCCAGCTGAATCTGAGTGTTTGAATTGTGTGTGCTTGTGTCGTTGTACGTTTCTCATGCTCATCACGGCCGCTCGTTCTAGTGTGCAGTTCGTTTTGAAAGTGAAGTGATACTGATAAACACTTTTTGACTAACAAGGTAGGTTGTTTCTGCATACCTGCAATCTATTTACATATATTGTGTCATATTATATGAAACATAAAACATGTTATAAGTTATATCAAACATACCTGTACTTCTGTGATTATTTTATATATGTTCTCTTCTCTATACGTACTGTAACAAGGCGCTATATAGGCGCCTGACCCGACACAGACTGACAGCGGAGGCAAAATTAAACAAAAAAAGATTTATTTTCTTCATCTGTGGGTTATGCCTTCCTCATACCCACAGACACAACACAGTCCCAGAAGCAAACAAAACAAAAGGCAAAGCACCAACAAAACACCAAATCTTCCTTCGCCACCACTCCTCCTGGCACGCGTTGTCCTCCTCCTCCTGACTGTGGCTCCCAGAATGGTGTCTGCCGGCTTCTTTTACAGCCCACACGGGCTCAGGAAGTCGTGCAGCTCCCCCTGGCGTAGGCCACGGAGCCCAGCAGGGATGAGCTCTGGTGTAACACAAATGTGGCCCTGATGAAACACAGGGGGGCTGCGACCAAGTGTTCCGGGTGACATAGTGTGCATCCAATGGCTGCTTCCCCCAGATCCAGTGTCAATGGGGCATCCTGGCTGTCCGCCACAGTACTTATTTGCATATACTTGTATGTTTAGATTACATTTAATTAAAATTATCTGTTTTTTTTTGTCTTCCTTAGTTCCTTAACATCTTTTTTTGGTTGCTCAAAATGGTGGCTGTCCTGATCTATGATTTTGGAAATCTGGCAACCCTGATCGGAAGGTAAACACACAAAAGGCAAAACAAAAGTAACGTCTTGCAATGGGCTCAAGTCAAACCCAGAGAGACAAACAAAAATAATGGAAATCAAAAGAAACTAAGCCAAAATCCTCTCTGCCTTATATCCCTATCCCTAAATAGCTCCCGAACATCCAAAGTTTGTTTGTATTTAATCTAATCTAATCTTCTTTGGGTAATAACATGTGCCTCAAAATGACCACAAAACAAAAAGAGGTCTTGTAAAAACAAAACATAAAAAATATCATTTACTAAAATGAAAATAAAACACAACATAAAAATAAAGACAGAATTCAAGACGTATCAAAACCTTAGAAAATCCAGAAAATAAACACAAAATTTAACATTAAATAAAATTTAAAAAAAATCATAACAAAGATCCCTATGCTTAATAAGACATGAAGACGACACTGTCTCAAAAAGGCATGTACCACAAACATGAGCAGAGGGAACCCTTTACTGCCCCACAACAAAATTCCAGGTTTGTCCCTACAAGCTGGAAAGGAATGCCCTAATGAGGACACAGGTGGATCAGGAGATGGACGAGTCAAGCAAAAGAGAAGTCAACAGGCCAAAACAAGTTTGAAACAAAAAAAGAGGTAAGATTCAAATGACGGGACAAAATGTGAAGCGAAATCAAAGGTTAAAAATGGACCAAAACAATTAATCAAAATACCAAAGTAAACATGACAAAAATGTTGTTTGCTTTTCCTAATACTAGAATAAGGCTACTATCACATTGCTATGTTTTATAGCTAGAGGATAATGATGTCACACATGACAGGACATCAGTTACGTGAAACATGGTACTTCTGCAACATTAAAACAATATGCTGGTGTCAAACGCTTATATAAAATTATGATGCTGTAAATACATAAAAATTGAATATATGAAAAAATGAATCCCAAGAAACATTACTTCCTAAAACTTATTACCAACCTGATCAATCTTTAAGGCCGTAACCAGGCCAATGTACAAGATAACAGATCAGAGAACCACACTCTTGAAAATCCAACAGGTTCTGAACATCAAAATCATTGTCAGTGTCCACTTGGACCAGTGGAGTAAGAGAATACTTTTACTGTTGTTGCTGTTGTTGTTAGGAGCACATGCTGATACAGCGCATTGCCGCACCCACCACACGACAAACCAACTCAGGATCCCAGATTAGGACCCGAGTGCAGCCATGCAATGGGTGGCACCTCAGCACCACACTAGTTCAGGTGGAATGGAACAGTGTGAGGTTTTTTATGGTGGCTGGAGTGCCAGTTCTGCCACCAACCCCCTGGTTTTTCCCTGCAGGTTGGAGGGCCTACATGCAGGGCCGGATGCAGATTAACGTCATAACTAGGATGAAGCAATTACTGTAAAATATAAAAAACAGGCATCAGTCTGGACACAAAACTAGACATATTACTGAAGGGTGAATCTTGAGGTTAGCTAGAAAAGCCAGTGTAAAAGTTACTGGACCCATTTGCTTATCAACCCTTAAATGGATTTCCAGTGTTATGAGCCACAAGTAGGGCTTTGTGCCCGCCCAGTGTTAAATACTGAAGATTTTATGTGTTTGTATTCTGCTCGCCATTTGTTTCCACTGGATGCAGATTCTCCTGAACTGAACTTAACCCATAATGTCACCTAGTCAAATACTTTTTCAGACTAGGTACAAAGGACCTGACTGATGGAAGATGCAGCAAAGAAGGCCTATAATCATACAAGCTTTCAAAAGTTGATATTTTATTAGGCATTTGGTAGAGCACATTTCTGGAAAACTCCGCTGATGGTCATACAGGCTTCCAGTCTAATTGGAAACTATTCACAATGCATCGAAAATAATTTTACAAGTCCCGTTGCACTCTTTAAGTTTGTCCATTGGAGTCCGGATGATATCCAGGAGTAAAAATTAATTCACAACCCATTTTATTAAAAAACAGTCATCAAAAGCAAGACAAACTGAGGTTTCCTGTGACTGTAGAAAGCCATTAAGTTAGATGACGTCTACAATAAAAATGGTAATGAACTCTCAAATAGACAGTAACTTGTAAAGAAATGTAAAATGATCACATTTAGAAAAGCAATCGTAACAACGACAATAGTTATACAGTTTTGTGAGGAGGAAAGATTAGTGATCAGATCCATCAAAACTGCCTTCCAAGATTGATTAGGTGAAGAAATACATAGCAGCAAACCTGTCCGAAAATGTTGCGTGGATTTGGTCCTACAACAATTTTCAAAAGTCAAGAATACAAATCACTTACAGCATTTTTGATACATCCAGTATGCACTTCGTACATCCAGCTTTTTTTTTTGTAAATATTGTAGAACCTGACACCTTATTTGATAAAGAAAAGATAAGAAGGTAACTATTATTTTTTTTTTTTTGAAATTTTATTCATTTTATTGCAATCTTTTTATACAAATCAATCAATTTTTACAAAAAGTAGGATTGAGAACAAATCGACCCCCACCCCTGAGAGAGAGAGAGAGCGCATGGCCAACGGAGTAAAACGTAAGGCTTGTAAACATACCTAAATTGATGCGTTTGATAAGCCAATAGGGATGAATGGAGAAGAAACAGAAATACAGAAATAATTGCTTCCTCTGTGTTTTAAGAGCTTATTCTAAAATATTACTGATTAGATCCTGCCATGTTTTGAAAAAAATCTGTACAGATCCTCTAACTGAGTATTTGATTTTTTCCAGTTTCAAATAGTATAAAACATTGGTTTCCCACTGACTTAAAAGAGGAAAGTTAGGATTCTTCCAGTTTAGCAAAATAAGTTTGCGTGCCAAAAGTGTAGTGAATGCAATCATAGTTTGTTTGTCCTTCTCCACTTTAAACCATTATTTTTAACTGAGATATTATTTATATCTCTATACACCATATTCACCAAAGAAAAGTCTATCTCCTACAGAACTGCCCGATGGCCTAATAAATCAAGTTTGCAAAGTTACCTGAACATACTCCACCACAATTTGGGTATCTGGCTAGGAAAGAGTGATGATGGGGTATCTGGTTAAAGCTCTAAAGCACAATCCTACATCTTCAAAATCTTTGTAAGAATACTGCAAAAAAATCAACAGCAATGTGTGAAGTTGTATGTAAGATGTGGGAAACAAACTGTACTTGAAATTTATGTCTGTTTCGAAAATGAATTAATATAAGGATTGTGCTTTATAAGCCAAGAGAAACACAAAGCTACATGAGGTAGAGATCTGCTGATAAAAGTAAAAAATGTCAGAGATTCATGGTATAGAACACCAACTTGAAGTTTAAGGGGATAAATGCAAAGAGTCCAGTACCAATGTGATTGCCATCAATAGAGACTACCCATGGGTTATATTTATAATTCTGAGAGTAGTTTGTCACCTATTACTTTTTCACAAAAGTAATGGACTTGAATCTTTACAGGGACCACTAAAGACTTTTCTGAGAGGATTTCACTGTAATTGCCTACTTTTATCTGTAGTTTGGGACAGCCTGCATATAAATGTCCCAAGCCGCCACAATAAAAATTCAACACCTCCCCTAAACATTTCTTTAATTCACTAAAGCTTAGTTTTCCCATTAAAGGGGATTTTCAGTTTGGTGGTGCATTTTTATCTCTTTTTTTCATTTGTAAAGCCAGGAAAACTATCTCATTAAATATAGTAGATAATAGAGCAGAGCTGAGCTGAGCTCATTAATTAGTTTGCTTTGTTTCTCTTGCTCAGCCTGCCTGTCTTTTTAATGACAAGCTCCATCTCAGACTCCATAGTTAATTTAGATTCAAGATTATATTAGGATTTGAAGGAAAAAATCACATCCCAAAAACTAACATTAGCAACAAGGATCAGCAGAATAAAACAAAGTCCAAATTTAGAAAGTCAAAAAGCCTGATTATGAAAATGATGAATGAACATGAAAATTCAAAAAGAAACAAAGCCAAAATTCTTTCCTTAAATAGCTACCAAACACGACACAGTTTGTTTGTGTTTGATCAAAACTTTTGGATGGTGAATGCAGCCACCACACTCTTAAATACCTTCTGGAAGATGATGTCATACGATGCAGCTTCATGGCTAACGACAAATGTCTCAAACTGGCAGTGCCAACAAAAAAACAAATACTATATGTGATATAACAAAATATCAACTACACTAAAATGAAATCAGAAGCACAAATTCAGTATAAAATTGAATTTAAGTTAGGGTTTCAGAACATTAAAAATAACCATAAGCTTTAAAAAAGTACAAATTTAAATATGCAACAAAATAAAAATTTATAAAAATGAATGGCTTGGTCTTCCAAACTGAGCATTGTATAACAAATTCACAATAGCTGAAGCCATTTATATGGCTGAAAAAGGGCACATTTCTTAAACCTGCATGGCCAAAACTGCCAAAACACTTTGCCAACACAATACTTTAAATATTTCGAGTAATTTAATAAATCGAATCATAAAATTATCATGGTAAAATTATTCAAATATTCACAAATACTAATTTCTAATTTCCAAACAAAATAACAAAACACAAAAAACAAAATTCCAAATATCATGATTCAAGAAAAGAAGTACTATAATGTATATAGTACTGTAATATAAACATTGTCAAAATGTCAACTAAACAAGTATCTACAGTAAGACAAAGTCCACTAATTCAAAAAATCTCAAACCTGAAACGTTAAAATCAAAAGGATTTTTCCACGATACCGTATAAATTATTTTGGATTTATAAGGAGCTGGCAATGTTAAATAAAAATGTGATCTACAATGGTGTGTGTATTTTTCCTTTCCTACTGTTATGATGCAGGAAGGTCTCTTTCACAATCATCACAGGGGCCTCCATGCTGGCTGGAGAGCACACCAGAATCCTTGAGACTGGTCCAACTGCAGAACTCCGCATCTCTACTGGACATCCAATTGCATTACAGGTTTTTGTCACTTGGTTTACTTGAGTCAGATAACCCTTCCCCAACTCTAATCTTAACCATAGTGTAACTGGGTGTTGTCACTGTTGTATAATATAAAACAACAACTTCCTTATTGTCTTGGAGCTGTGGCAGTCTGCAGCTAGTGTCTCTTGGAATTCTCATTTGTACACCCACTAGAGACTGCGGTCTTCAGGGGAAACAGGCCCTCAGAGTTGGAAACTGCCCACAAAACTATAAGTCCCAAAATCCATTAGCAAATGCCCTTACAAGGAGGAGGTCACCATAAACCACTGGGTGTATAATAAGGGGCAGAAAAGGAATCTTTATCAAAATAATTGTGTTGATTACAGTGTTTCATGCTCAGCTTGTGTTTGTGAATTCTGTATCAATGTTTTAATTTGTGTCTTGATCTGTTCTCAATATAATCAGCACATTTAACTACTTATTATAAGTATGATGTCTTATAATTTTCAAATAAGAGAAAACAGGGTTGTGGTCAATAAGGCCCCAGTATCATAAGAAGTAGCCAGTAACGAGTAGCTGCAAACCTCATCTGATCGATTTCATGGCATAGTGGGGGATCAGTACAGATTTACAAAGAGCAGATGTCAAAGTAGTCCATAGGTGAATCCTTTGAAAATGAATATTAAAGTGACCAATAAGTTTTTCTTATGCAGACATCACTTGTGTGAGGAAACAGGTAGGTGAGAGTTTGCAAACGTATGCTGGCGTTGCATAAAAGAAGCTGTGCTGAACAGCGAGACGTCTTAGATTGGAATTGAAAAAGAAGACACCTGGTTCAGTGTGGACAGCTTACAAAGACAGTAATTCCCCAGCGAGATGTACAATGATGTAGATCAATTACAAAACATTTTGCCTTTATATAATCATATTAATGTAAAAGAGGAGAACATAGACTCCTAAAAAATAAAAAAGAGATTGTGGGCCATTAATTATTGACATATGTAATGCAGTCTGCTTAGTATACACATAAAATTGTTTTAGAAGTATTTTACTGTTTATTATTAGACAATACAAATATTGTCATGACACACATATACTTATCGCTCTTACCCGTCTGGGATGCCTGTGAACTGGAAGGGCCGCTAGTTGGCAGTCCCTCTGGGTTGCAGCAGCACCCTGGTTTCCCACAGGGGTTTATAGGAATTGGAGTTCTGTCACTCAGCTCTGTTGGTGCCATGGGTGCCGTCAGGGGGTTCTGGGCAGCCCTATTTAGTGGGGCTCCATCCTTACCTGGAAGTGCTCCCAGGCCAGGGACATAGGAAGTACTTCTGGGATTGTTTAAAAAGAGCCACCTGCTTAATTCCGAGAATCGGGTGGAAGAGAACGATGCATAACAGAAGAGGAGTGGAGGCGGAAGAGACAGAGACAAGGAGAAGAAAAAAGATAAAGTGCTGTGCTTTATATTTGTGTTTGTTGCACTTTACTTGGTGCTGGTGGGAAACTTGGGAAATGTTACCCACTGAATAAAAGCCTTGTGTGTGTGCTGGACTTGTCCCTTGTGTATGTTGGTGTCTGGTTTGGGGAGTTGGTGAACCCCCGGTGGTCACTATACAGTATACAGTATATATATATATATATATATATATCAAAAAAGACAGGGGTCTTTATTCCTAATCATTACTTGTGCTTGACAATTTCAATAATTAAAGATTTTAGCTTAATGAAATATGCAGTTATAGCCAATTTTTATTACAATTTCATACTTTTTCCTTTTGATTGTCATTACCAAAAAAAGCAGATTCTTATAAATTAATTCTTTATACTATTAGAATAGTAGTTTTATCACTTTGTAATGGCATAGCACACACATTTATACAATAGTGTAGCTAAGAAAGCAGCGATATTAGATATGCTTTCTCCGAGGTGTTGTGTTTCTCATTGAATGAGACCTTTAGGAAGTCTCAAGTCACTGCACCACACTAAGCTTCATCTTTATCCTGGTGTGTAGTAAGAAGTGGCGCTTAGTTGCCTTGGTTACCAAGTGCCCCTAACTCTGATCCTGTTTGGTGGAGCCAAAAACAGCTGGAGTAAGCCCGGCTTGTTGAGTTAAGCACTTAGCTTGCTGTGTGGAATACTCCTTAGAAAAACACTTTTTGGTTGTGACTGTGAAATTTAATGAATGATTTATAGATAGGGTATATAAACACAAAAAACATTGTAAATTAATGTTTTAATAGTGCTGTTTCGAGCCACTTCCTTGAGCTTGGAAAATTAGCTAAACATAAAATATTGCATTTTTTTCTAAGTGTACCCTGCAATTAAGTGGCACCCAATCCATTAGTGGTTGCTGCCTTCTGTTTAGTGCTTCTGGGATATGCTCCTGCTCCCTGTGAACGTAATCCAAAATATAGAATAAGTAGGAAGATTAACACAAATAAGTACACTGAACAAATAG
Source organism: Polypterus bichir lapradei (assembly GCA_026402145.1). NCBI lineage: Eukaryota > Metazoa > Chordata > Cladistia > Polypteriformes > Polypteridae > Polypterus > Polypterus bichir. Next base: position 49,554,564 of record JANRMT010062813.1, on the reverse strand, counting down.
ATAATATAAAACACTGTGTTCACCCGAGGGAAAGACAGGCCCAAAAAAATCATACATTTTGGGGCGCCAACCCAGCCATCCCCATTTACTTAATAGTTTGAACAAACAAAACACTCGATGGCGTGAAAATTAAACAAAAACAGTTGCCACCAGGATAACATGGCTAGAATAACAATGACTGCTTTGTCTGTTGTCATTTGATTGAGGAGCTCCTTCTGGGTGGTCGTGCTTTTATGGCCCAGGGACTGGAAGGGGTGGAATCAGTTGTCCTCATTGGACAGTTTCTCTGCACTGTAGAAGAAAAAGTGGCAGCGTCCCCTTTCGGTCAAGGGTGGTACCACATACTTGGGAGGATCTTGGAGAGTTACCACTGATGATGACTTCTTGATGACCTCTTGTGATGACACAAACCAATTACTGATCATAGAAAAAATACAATTCCACTAATCATGCACTTAATATATATAGTAACACATATTTTATTATAAAAAGAAGTAAATTTTACATAAGAAAAAAGGAATACGTCGAAAAAACACATTTGACAACTAATAATAAAATAAAATGGGAACCATGTAATAGTTAAATAAATCCACAAATACCAACTAATTATATGTGGTGTCACAAAAAGCAGACACAAGAGTCATAAAAAAGGTTTGGGGCAGCCACCTGTATAATATTCCCTGGCTGCAAATGGTTAAATTGCTAGCACTGATCTGCTCAGAACAGAGTCCAAAACAGAACTGACTAGGTTAGTCAAATGTGGTGGCTTTAAAGGCCAGAAAAGGAAGTGAAGTCATTGAGGACGGAAGCGGAAGGGTCCTCGTCCATAGGTTCAGACCCGGACGTGACATCATCAAAAGGGCCAAAACAGGAAGTCTCTTCGGTTATGAGTTCTTCACCGGAAGTGACATCATCCAAGGGTCCAGAACTGGGAGCGACGTCACTAGGGCCAGGCGGAATTCCCATGAACGGTCTGCAGGAAAGTAAGAAAAAAGGTCAGTGCACTCCGTCACCCCCTGGTGTGGCGTGGAATTGCTCTCATTTAGACCCTTTAGCTGCCTCCCATGTGCACGTGTGTGACTGTGGGTTCAATAAACTGAAACCCTAACCCTAATTTCTCCCTTCAATTTACTGCAAACAAAATGACAAAAGTTGAATATAAGTAAAAATTAAAAAATTGAAAGATTACAAAAAAAGATTAGAAAAAAATTGAAAGATTACAAAAGTACTTGTAACTCTACCAAAATATACAATATAATAACCATCCAAGAACAAGAAAATACGAACACATAACTCCAGTTCTTAAATCCTTACACTGGCTCCCGGTTAAGTTTAGGGCAGATTTCAAAATCCTCCTTTTAACATATAAAGCATTAAATGGCCAAGGTCCGGCTTACTTGTCTGAACTTATCATGACTTACAAACCTGAGCGCACATTAAGATCTCAAGATGCCGGTCTGCTTATGATTCCAAGGATTAATAAAATAACAGTGGGAGGTCGAGCTTTTAGTTACAGGGCCCCTAAACTGTGGAATGGTCTTCCTGCTTCTATAAGAGATGCCCCTTCGGTCCCAGCCTTTAAATCCCGGCTGAAGACTCACTACTTCAGTTTAGCATATCCTGACTAGAGCTGCTGATTAACTGTACAGACTGCATCTCTGTTGTTAGTCATTAGCACTAAAACATAGTAACATGATTATTATAATTTGTTACTAACCCTCACCTATTCTGTTTCTGTTCTCGGTACTCAAATGTGGCAATTGGTGCCACGGCCCACCTGCCAAGTTGTTTGCCTGCCTATGGTAAAGTCATCCCTGATGAAGGATCATAGGAATCATGGGAAAGAGGGGTCCTTTCATTGGATTGGCTGGCCGAGCAACGTTTCAGCCGTGGAATGGCCAAATGGGGAGGCAGCTTGACGGATGAGGTCTCCAGGACTCTAAAAATATCCAAATCTTATTATGTGATATCATCTACTGTTAAATTCTGCTCTGTACGTCTAAAATTTGTATTATTATGCTGTATTAAGGATTTGTTCTGTTCTGTATACTTGTATTGAACCCCTTCTTTTGACACCCACTGCACGCCCAACCTACCTGGAAAGGGGTCTCTCTTTGAACTGCCTTTCCCAAGGTTTCTTCCATTTTTCCCTGCAAGGTTTTTTTGGGAGTTTTTTCTTGTCTTCTTAGAGAGTCGAGGCTGGGGTGTTGTCAAGAGGCAGGGCCTGTTAAAGCCCATTGCGGCACTTCCTGTGTGATTTTGGGCTATACAAAAATAAACTGTATTGTATTGTATTGTATCCAGGAAAGTTTATACTTTGAAAGCAAAGCCAAACAAGGTGTCAAAAATTAACACAAAATAAATATAACAAATTAAAAAATAACATGAGCCTACTTAGTGATCCGTAATTATTTTTAATGTGATTATTCACAGAAGAGTAACACAGAAAGAAAAATAAGTTTATCATCCAAAGTTAATCTGTGTACAGTAACCTTATACAGTAAAAGCATTGTTAATTATATTGTACTTTTAGCTCCTTATAATCTTTAAGTTGTTAGATGTAATGATAATAAAATAGTCAAATTTTCATAAGCTACGTCTTTAAAAGCAGCTTACAGCTTTCTTATTGTTTATTTTTTAAGCTAATCTTTTCTGTATTTTGGTTAAATCCTCAAAAGCACTGTAATTTCCATGCTAACGTCTCAGTTATAGTGAGTTGGATGATTTTGATCTTTGTAGGCTGCATTGTTTTTATTTACTGCTATAAAATCTCTCCTACTTTTTTCATTGAGAAGCTTGCTATTACTGGTAATTAGGCTTCATGTATAGTGGCTTACACTCCTGAGTTCTCCTTAAACTTCTCCTTGTGAGATACATTGCAGTAGCAGTCATATCCATTAATGAAATCTTTAATTTATATAGCATTTTTTCACAGATACATCTTCAAAAGACAGTTTACAAAGGAAACTGGAATACAACACAAGGCCATCTTGTTAACTGTTCTGCTCACTGATGGAGGTGTAGCGGTTCTCTCACTGTGGACTGTTGGAGCTGCTTGGCCCTTTCATCTTTATCTGTATGGCCTGTATTTCCAACTGAATTGACTCTTTCAGCTCACGTCATCAGTTCACACTCCTAGCTGACCCTTGTGTGTACAAACCCCATCTCAATTGTCAGACAGGAAGGTAAAAGACCCCAAAGAGTAGATGTGCCATTGTATCACACCAGTTGAGATCTCAATTTCCATTCCATTCCATTTTTGCTCATGATATCGCACTACTAAAGTTCATCAGGTATGAGTGACAGTCTCTTGACAACATTTCTTGACAGGGCTGGAAAACCACAGGGTGAGTGCTGCAGTCTCATCTCTTGCCGCGTGTAACAGACTGATAGCAGCAGCCGCCACAAGTGCTGAGCTAGAAACAGCATTTATTTCATAAGGTTTACCTTCAAAGCCCTCCTGATTTGTTTCTATCATACTGTTAATTTTTTGTATTTGAAAATGTATTATAATCTGTTACATTTGTAAAGTGCCTTAGCTACATGCTGTTAATGGCACCAAATTGATTTATTGATAAAATTCTGACCAGAGACTAAAACTAAAGCCCATAGAAAAAAAAGCAGCAATAATCAGAAGTGCTTGATCTTGGGAACGCGTATCAGGAATGAATGCAGAAGAAGAGCGAAAGAGATCTAAGAAAGGAAAAAATGAGCAACACCAGCCCAGAGCGGTTTAATGAAACAGAGGAGCACAGGGGGCCTTTCCTAAGATGCTGCCTAGTTTTTAATGAGCATACTTTTACCCAAAAACAAAAGGAGGGAGATGGCACGCACAGGAGAGCCTGCAAGTGTTTCAAAAACTGCATGCAGACACATAAAAGCACAACACAAAATCAACAACAGCTACCAGCTGCTGAATGACCTACAGACATTTACTGGAAGGAGGATTTGACCACTGATATGTTAACTCAACGTGTAAGAACGTCACAAATCTGTGCTCACTCCTTGTCTTCAACCCCATCATTCAGACTCTTCTGGTTTGATCGCTAAGTTTTACTTACTCAGAAACTGGACAGGAACAACTGCTACAACTATGAGATTTTTGTCCAGCCATATGACACCGAAGACGATTGAGATAAACCTTGTACACAGACTGCAAATTAGTTAGTTATGGTTATTTCTCTTCACTCTGTTCAGAGCAAAGGGCCTTCACTCTAAGTTTCTATCTATCTCTACCTTGGGTTATCCATTTCACCTCTCCCAGTGATTGACCGATGGATTTAAGTTCTGACTGCAGGGTTCTTCTCCATGTCAGTGTTGTATATGATTGTTCAATAATGCTTTTATCGATTACTTTATGTTCAGGTATTGATTGCTATGGTCTGTGTCTTTTGGGACGTATGACTTCCTGAGGGAAGGGTGTGGTTTAAAAAACAGGCTGTATGGAGAGTTGGTTAAACAGGGTTCAAAATAAACAGCATTCGAAACGTTATTCTGAGTGTGTCGCTACTTCAAACTAAAGAACATTACAGTCAGGACTGGTCTTCCTCTTTTTCTTTTTCCCTGCAGATCCATTTCAAGGCATAGTGTGGAATGTTTGTCTGCTCCCTGGGTAGGATGTGTCCGATCCACTTCCATGTCCTTGTCTGGAAGGGATGAATGATATGGTCTCTGCGGGGTTCTCCGCCAGAGCTCCAGGTTGGAAATCCACTCTGGCCACCTAATAAGCAGGATCTGTCGTAGACAGTTATTAATGAAGACTTGTAGCTTATGGTCAAGGTGCTTGGTGTGTCTCCTGGTCCTGCCCCTTACAGTAGCTCAGACTTGACATTTGTGTTAAACACCTTCACCTTGGTATGAAGACTAAGGTTTTTATTCTTCCCCAGTGACATCAGGGCAACAAAGGCCTGGCGTGCTTTAGTGATCACATCTTCACCTGTCCTTCTTGTTTTGCTAACAAAACTGCCCAAGTATGTGAAGCAATCAACATCTTCAACGGCCTATCCATTAATGGTGAGCGGAGCTTTCTGGGTGGTGTTCTCTTGCAGACACTTGGTCTTCACTATGTTGATCTCCAGTCCTGTGGCCCTGGTAACACTATGGAGTTTGTCTTTGCCTGGATGCAGTGGTGGGTATGCAACAATGGTACAATGCCATATGTAAAGACCAGGTCGTCCAGCTTCTCGGCCAGGGTCCACTCTATGCCCCTAGGTTGATCCATTGTTGTCCTCATCACCCAGTCAATCACAAGCAAGACGGTTATTGGTGATAGGAGGCAGCCCTGCCTGACTCCAGTGTTTACAATGAAGGGTTCTGATGACTTGGCAATGGGTGTCTTTGTAAAGGCTCTTTATCACACTGAAAATCATCAGAGGAATGCCCTAATGCCTAAGGACTCAGCAAATCACTATTCTATCCACAATAATGAATGCCTTCTTGAAATTGATGAAGACAACATAAAGTGATGACTGTCACTCCAGTGACTGTTATGTGATGATGCAGAGGGTCTCTACCTGATCTAGACAAGATCTCTCACCTCAGAACCCTGTCTCTTCCTCTCTTAGCTTACGCTCAGTGGCTGTTCTGCTCCTTTCTAGAACCCCTTCTGACAAAGACCTTGCTTGGAAGAGACAGGAGCTGGACTCCTCACCAGTCCTGTCAGCCAGTGAGAGCTTCCTTTCTCAGAGGTTTGACTGTGTTGTCTGTTCTCCTTTCCACTGCTAATAGTAGTAAATGAATACTAAATACAATGGTGCACAACATAAAAAACCCAAAAACCAGACGGAGTATCCTAAAGCAGGGCTACATGTATTCCATTAGGACCACAATTCCACCAGCTGCCCACCTAACTGATATTTCCTTCTGGCTGAAATCATGTGGAGTGTTTTGTCCAACTCTAGAATACATGACCTGGTACTAATCTTCATTTTCAGCACGTACCTGTGGACCTTTTGATGAGAGAAGAAAGACATTTAAGTGTCTATTTAGGGAGAGTAATTACCAGGTACTTAACTCATAAGTGATGTTTTCATATCATATCTGTTCTCTCTGATTGCTGTAGGACCCAAGCCTTGGTATGGTCTTCTTCTGCCTATGGTTCTATTAATTTTATACTGAACCCTCAACCTCTAAAACCTACACTGGCTTAGGCAATTTTCTAGTTATCTACTTAAAACAATAATTTAAACTTGAAACAATTGAACAACAGATGATCACCAAACTATCTGTATTAGACAAAAGTGAAATAAGTATACTTCAAAATATGTAAAAATCAGAACAAGTGTTGCACAGACATCAAAATCCCATACTGCCTCTTCTGACATCTACAAAATTCAGAGTTGTTCATAAAAGTTTGCATTGCAACTTCCTGACCATTAAAACAATTCTGTAGCAGATTGAAGCGCTAATGTGTTTTATCTTCAAAGAGACCTCATGCAAAACTGATTTTTTGTTCCACGTCTCAATTTGAAAAAGGTGCTCACTGTATTTGTCTTCAGCATGTTTTCTTATTTATGTGTTCTATCCTAATCAAAATCCCTTTGCATGTCTAAATATTCTTCTTGCCTGAGAGCTCTTTCACACACTGTTCTCTTTTCTTTTCTACCACCATGCAGTTAAATTCAAGTTAAGTTTTCTCATTGTGTTTTTTTACATTGTTGTGGAGAAATTTTAAGCTAGTCTTTCTCACAGAATAATCTAGGGTGACCAGACATCCTCTAAAAGGAGGACATGTCCTCTTTTTTAACATGGTTTCCTCTGTCCTCCAGGCATTCCAAAAATTCATTAAAATGTCCTCCTTTCACAGAATCACGAACAGAGTTAACCATTTTTGACTAATTACATATGATATATACCGAGAATGAGCAGCCTTCGGCCATTCTCCATTCATCTGCGTCACCGCGTGACATTACGTTACGTTATGTTATCAATAATTGTAACATCAAGTAGCGGCAACACTATTTTATATTCTATTTCTGCCCGACGGCGCAACGGACAGTGGTTAGCGGTTGATTGGAGTTGGAAAATATATTTGGTCATTTTTGTCCTCCTTTTTGACTGTCGGTGTCCTCCTTTATAGCCAAACTCATCTGGTCACCCTAGAATAATCTTTGATGCATTGGTAGGTTTCCTGGCATTACCTGTTCGCTTCAGGCCCTGCCACAGCGTTTTATTGACCTGCAGTCTGGACTTTGGTACAAAAGGACCCTGACAACATTTCATTTCCGCACTCTAAATCCCATGCAACCCTGTGGGTGTTCTAACTGGGATTTGTCCAGAGGAACACTGCCACCTTCTGTGTGGGAGAATGAACTGCTCCTGGCATCCACCTTTGCCTAGTTCATCAATTGTTCTTCATTCCAAGCTGGGATGAAAAATGTAAGATGTTCCTGCCGGGTTATGTCTCCTCTCCCACCATCATTCTGTTATGACTTCCTGGCCTGGCCAAAGGTTGTCCTCCATCTCGGCCAGAATGCTTGTCTATTCTCCATGGAACTTACAGAAGTCATTTGAACACAATATTTGAGCAAATTTGATGAGTGAAGGCCATTCAGCCCAAAATGTGTGCTAATAATTTTTTGCCTAATTTTTACAAAAATAACATTGAGTTGAGTTTTGAAAATTCCTAGTATCGTTCTGTAGCACTGTACTTAGTAATTTATTCCATGTATCTTTAGTTGTCTATGTGAAGACTGAACACTGGTTCACAAACTCTGACATGATGCTGAGGAAAGAGAACAACAACAACAACATTTATTTATATAGCACATTTTCATACAAACAATGTAGCTCAAAGTGCTTTACATGATGAAGAAAGAGAAAAAAGACAAAATAAATAAGAATTAAAATTAGGGAACACTTAATTAACATAGAATAAACATAAGGTCCGAAGGCCAGGGAGGGCAGAAAAAACAAAAAAAAAACTCCAGACGTCTGGAGAAATAATAAAATCTGCAGTGGTTCCAGGCCATGAGACCACACAGCCCCCTACAGGCATTCTACCTAACATACATGATCTCAATCAGTCCTCATGGTATTCAGGGTTCTCATGGAAGAAGTTAATGATGTCATGTGGACTTTTGGCTTTAAGGACATCATGGTGTTTTGATTAGATGGTGGTGGTGGTGCAGATCACCACCACAGAAAACTGGAAAAAGAACAGAAGAGAAAGTAGAGGTTAGTATGGATTTTGGAGCCACCATGAATAATAATGATAATTAATTGAATATACAGAGCATCAGAATTTAACTAAGATGAAGCTATGAGAAAGCCATATTAAAGTAATGTGTTTTCAGCAGTGTTTTAAAGAGCTCCACTGTATTAGCCTGGCGAATTCCTATTGGCAAGCTATTCCAGATTTTAGGTGCATAACAGCAGAAGGCAAAAGTTTACAGTAGCTCTTGGAATTCTAAGTAGACACTCATTTGAAGATCTAAGGTTACGGTTTGGAGTGTAAGGTGTAAGACATTCCGAAATATAAGATGGAGTGAGAATATTTAAGGCTTTGTAAACGTTAAGCAGTATTTTAAAGTCAATTCTAAATGGCACATCAAAACTGGAGAGATGTGCTTGGATTTTCTTTTCCTAGTTAAGATTCTAGCAGCTGCATTCTGCACTCGTTGCAATCGATTGATGTCTTTTTTGGGTAGTCCTGAGAGGAGTGCATTACAGTAATCTAGCCAACTGAAAACAATTCCAATTCTCTGGACTTTTTTTTAAGATCCTTTGTGATTTCCTGAATGATTTTACATTGATCCTTGCAGTAAGTTCAGCAGGACTGCCACACCTGAAAAGATCTCACTATAGGACTCTAGTGACGTTGTAGCTCCCTTCTACACTGATAGATATTAGCAACGTTTTTTAATGGTGTCTTCATGAATTTTCTGTGATTGTGCTGGTGTGTGTTTGTTGAATCGTTGTGCTGGCAAATTGGTGTTAATTGATGATAAGAACCAAAATAAGTGAGGTTTTTATTGAGCAAAGGTATCTGCAACCATTCCTGGCTGTGTTTAGTCACCTGACTGTAATAAACCTTTTAACTACATTACTTTAACTAGGGGATACAGTAATCCCTCCTCGATCGCGGGGGTTGCGTTCCAGACCCCCCCGCGATAGGTGAAAATCCGCGAAGTAGAAACCATATGTTTGTATGGTTATTTTTACTGTATATATTTTAAGCCCTTATAAACTCTCCCACACTGTTAACATTATTAGAGCCCTCTAGACATGAAATAACACCCTTTAGTCAAAAGTTTAAACTGTGCTCCATGACAAGACAGAGATGACAATTCTTTCTCACAATTAAAAGAATGCAAATATATCTTTTCTTCAAATGAGTCTCTGCATCAGGAGCAGAGAATTTAAGAGAGAGAGCGCGCGCTTGCAAAGAAAAGCAAACAATCAAAAAATCAATATGTGTGCTTTTAAGTAAAGCGGCATTTTTCAGAGGAGCGTCAGTATCTTCTAAGCAAACAGCCTCTGTTGAAACAGCCCATCTGCTCAAATCTCCTCCGTCAGGCGCAGAGAACGTCAGAGAGAGAGCGCGAGATTAAAGCAAACAATCAAAAAATCAATACGTGTGCTTTTGTGCTTTTAAATATGCCGAGCACCGCAATAAAGCGGCATTTTTTAGAGGAGCGTCAGTATCTTTTAAGCAAACTTTCTTAGACATGCCCACATTTGTTGTACCTCTGATTATCTCATTTCTTATTCTGTCCTTTTTTGTAACTTCACATATCCATCTCAATATTCTCATTTCCGACACATCTAACTTCTTCCCCAGTGTTCCTTTTATTGCCCATGTCTCAGCTCCATACATCACTGCTGGTCTTACCACTCTCTTACCTTACCTTTAACCTTCACCTTAATTCTTCAGTCACATAATACTCCTGATACTTTCTTCCAATTGTTCACTCTGTTCATTTAAATGACTATTAGGGGTTTTAACTGGAAGGAGGAGATATGAGTTTGTAACAACCTCGGTGAGGAATCACATTAACAAAAATGAAACTGCAAATATCCCTGTATTCTTTACAGAAGACAACCTATAGATTGATATTGTTTATTCATTCTAAATTGTCTGCTTTTCATGAATGTAATTTTTTTTTAAATATTAAAATGCAAACTGGTTACAAAAAATGGACTCCTGGGCACAGCAAGAAAATATGTATTTGCTAAATTTCTAATGCTAATGTCTAATTAAATAATCTAATTAATGTCAAGTAATAACCCCTGATTAAAAGACCGATTCCAAATAGACCTTGATGGCCCTACAGAACCAGGCTGAATCAGAGTGATGTACTAATAATCTTCTGTACCCATCAGGAAAAATACATGGTGATCAACACAAACCTTAGCTATCACGATTTCTATTAGATTTTTCAAACATAAAAGAGCAACACTATTATGATCTGAAATGACCTTCCCGGCTTGTTCCCTTTTAGAGTAAAAGTCCTTAATGGCAATAAGAGAGAGATGCTTACTGCTTTGTATGCCAGAGCAAAAAAAATCAGAGAGGCTAAGTACGCTCTCCTCCTTCCTAAAGCAGACAGGCTTCAGTAGACAGGTAGAGTAAGAGGCGTCTTCACAAGTTTCTTTTTTGGGTTGTCATCTGACCTTTGTGCAGCCATCAGCACAGGTATCTTAGCAACCAGAAATCAAGGATCAAGGAAATCACTCTGTGTGCCACACACCAAAGCTTTTAGGTAGTTAAAGAATGGTTGATTTTTTTCTGTGATTTCTGAATTATGTCAGTAAAGAGAGCATTCAAAAAATGCACGGAAAGTGTGCTTTGTTGTTGTCCGTAAATATATTTGGATTATGGAAATACCTGTGCACATTTTATATGTCGTAATTTTGGGCTTAAAATTACCCAACAGAAACTTTATGTAATAAATAATAAAACAGACATTTTCTATATTTTTCTTCCTAAGACCAACTCTATATTTGATAAATATAATATCTGCTCTAGGGTAGAAATAAACTTACACAAAAATGAAAATGGATTTTCTACATATAAACCATTATTCAATTTGTAGTTAGATGAGGTGGAATCAAAGCTATGTGTACATTTTCTATGAGACAGCCGTTATGCTGCAATTTTTGACTGTTGCAAATAGTAAGAAAATTACACAGAAGAGAATGCCATATGGAGGATAGTAACAGCAAATCAAAGCCCAGGCAGCAGCTTTAAAGAACCTTTTTGGTGGTGAACACAAATAGCTGACTGACTACACTCCATTAACAACCTAACAGCTTGCACATTTTTATATATAGTGGATTCAGAAAGTATTCAGGGTAACAACTTTATTTAGGTACTGCAAAAATGTATCTATTACTCACATACTCTTATGATAATCTAGAATCTGTTGGATCATTACAGAAGGACTTGGACAGCATATAGGCTTGGGCAGATTTGTGGCAGTTGAAAGTTAATGTAACTAAATGTAAAATATTACATGTACAGTAGGTGGTAAAATTGTGAGATTTGAAAACAAAATGGGATGTCTGAAAATCGAAAGTACTTTTTAGGAGAAGGATTTAGAAGTCAGAGTGGACTCGACACTATCAAACTTCCAGACAAGTTCAGAAGCCATTAAGAATGCAAGCAGAATGTTAAGTTATATAGCACAATGTGTAGAGTATGAGTCCAAGGAGGCTATGCTCAAGCTTTATAACACACTGGTGAGGCCTCATCTGGAGTGCTGTGTACAGTTTTGGTCTCCAGGCTACAAAAAGGACATAGCAGTGCTAGAAAGACTCCAGAGAAGGGGCTACAGGGGATGAATTAAGAGGAGACATGATTAAAGTTTTTAAAATTATCAAGGGAAATTACTAAAGTGGATTGAGACTGTTACTTTGAAATAAGTTTGAAACTTGTTAAGGGCAAATTTCGCACAGACATTAGGAAGATTTTCTTCACACAGGGAACCACAGACACTTGGAATAAGCTACCAAGTAGTGTAGTAGACAGTAGGACTTTAGGGACTTTCATAACTAGACTTGCAAGCATTGTTGGGCTGAAATGGCCTGTTCTCATCAAGACTGTGCTAAATGTGCTAATGTTTAAATGTAACAAGACCGTAACAAAAGAGTCTTCTGGTCTTCATTACACTTATAAAACATCATTAGATAGATTGTTAATCTCTGTTCATTGTGACATAATAAAATCCTTTGATATGCTGCTAAAATTACTTGTTAATATGAAGGATTTACAGATTTTTATAATTATGTATGCAATATCAAGAGAAATATGTCTCAGTTAAGGTGCCTCTGACTGTCCGAAAGTGAAGTTATTTTAGTGTGTCACTAAGTATTATTAACACCAGAAGAAGCCTTTGTTAAGGTCATGTTAGTTAAGAGTAAATGAGTAATAGATGCACTTCTGCAGTACCTAAACTAAAGTGTTACTTTATTCAGACCCCTTCACTTTTTACACATTTTGTTATGTTTCAGCTAAAATAATTTAAATCCATTTTTCTTCATCAAGAAACAGTCAATACTTAAGAATGACAAAGCAAAAAACAAGATTTTAGAGATATTTGCAAATTTATTCAATAATAAAAAACTGAAATATCACATTGAGACAAGTATGCAGACCAATTACTATGACACTTGAATTTTAGCTCATGTGGATACCGTTCTATTGATTATAATTGAGATGTTTTACACCTTATTTGGAGACCCCTGTAGTCAATTCAATTGATTGGACATGATTAGGATAGGAACGCCCCCCCAAAACTCTAGAAGGTTCTGCAGTTGACAAAATGTATCTCAGCAAAAAACAATTGAGGTTGAAGGAATTGCCTATAGAAACAGCATTGTGTTACAGCAAAGATCTGTGGAAGGCTACAAAAACATTCCTGTAACACTGAAAGCTCCCAAGAGCATAATGACCTCCTTAATTCTTAAATGGAAGAAGATTGGAGCAGCCATGACTCTTCCTAGTGCCGTCCTCCTGGCCAAGCTGATTAAACTTGGGTCATGGTAAAAGAGGTGACCAAGAACACAATGGTCACTCTGGCTGACCTCTGAAGAACCTGTGTGAAGATGGAAAAGACTTCCAGAAGGACAACCATCACTGCAACATTCTATCAACCTGGGTTTTATGGCAGAGTGGCCAAACAAAAGGCTCGTCACAGTAAAAGACATATGGAAGCCCACTTGGCGTTTGCAAAAAGGCACCTAAAGGATTCTCAGACTGTGAGAAATGAGATTCTCTGGTTTGATGAAACCAAGATTAGTCATGCCTGAAGGAAACCAGGCACCACTCATCACCGGTGCAATACCATTCCAACAGTGAAGCATGGTGGTAGCAACATCATGCTGTGGGATTGTTTTTCAGTGGCAGTTACTGGAAGATTAATCAGGTTGAGGTAAATCTAAATGGAGCAATATACAGAGATATCCTTAATAAAAACCTGCTCTAGAGCACTCATGAGACTGGGCCAAAGGCTCACCTTCAAACAGGACAGTGACCCTGAGCACAGAGCAGAGACAATACAGGAGTAGCCGTGACCCCCAGGACCCTGTGGTTAGGATATAGCGGGTTGGAAAATGGATGGGATGGATAATATTATAATGAAAAAGAAATGCAATGAAGTGTTTTAGTGTAATAGGTTGGCATGGTGGTGCAGTGATGCATGTGGTACATGTCTGGCTGTTCTGAAACCTTAAGCTGCCTTGTACTTGTCTGTGCCCGAGTGTGCTTTACAGAGGACTGGTGCCAACTTCAGAGCTGGTTCTGGCCTCGGGCCCAGTGCTTCCTTTGACACTGTTATTGAAAATGTGAGTTCAGGAAATGAATGAATGTAAAATAAAGTAATTGGCTGTTTTATAACCTTTGGCATTATGTTGCCTTTTTTCACCTGTTGTAATTAATAAGAGATTTTAAACATTTTTGCTGAGTGTAAAATATATTTAAAAAGTATTCAGTTTTAGTTAAAGGGATGGATATTTATTAGAGCAGATTTTTGTCTGAGTTAAAATCATTGACATGACTGAAGCTGAGCAGCCAACACTTACACAATCAACAAACGTGACTTAAACATTGAGCTAAATAAAAATTGTTTGCATTGTGAGTTAAGCAGATTTATTGCTAATTTTCTGTATTAATAAAATGGGCCTTTCTAATTTCTACTTCATTGTTCCTTTCATTTACTGAACCCATTAGATCTGGGTTCAGGAGTGCTGGTAGGTGTAACTCCTTTCCTACCACCATCACAAGGGAAGAAACACCAACCTCAGTCCATTAAACCTGCAACCTTGTGTGGTGACAGCCTGAAATGAGATGTGGGGTTCTGAAGGTTGCCCATCACATTTAAAATCAAAGGTATATGGCTGTATGTTTTATTCAGCAGTGTGGTGTGTTAAAAATTCCATTCAGATTTACTCCTTTGCTAACTCCTTGGCCAAGACCGATAACCACACTGTCCTAGATAATTTGCTAATCTCCTTGTCTTAAGTAAAATACTGCAAAAAATGTTTCTTTCCAGTTAAACAACTACTTAAAAAAACACTCTATATTAGATAAATTCTAGTCCGGCTTTAGATGTAACTATAGTACAGAAACTGTCCTAGTAAAAACAGTTAATGAGTTACAGATAATTACTGAAAAAAATAATCTGAGTGCAGCATCTGATACTTTATATTACAAAATTCTCATTAGTAGACTTAAAAAATGGGTGGGCCCATCTTATATAGCTTTGGTTTGGTTTTTAGTCTTATCGACCAGGGAGAAATTTCTTTGTAAATTTGAAATGACTGTGTATCACAAACGCATAAAATTGTATATGGCCTTCTGTCAGGATCAGTTCTAGGTCCGTTACTCTTCTCAATTTACATGCTCCCTTTAGGCCAGATCATCTCAAAGCACAACATAAATTACCACAGCTATGCAGACGACATGCAGCTTTATTTAGACAAAGCCCGAGATGACACAAAGGCACTAGGCTGAGTGACTGACTGCCTAAACAGCAATATGCTGACGTTAATTTGCAATTTTCTTAAATTAAATAAGGAGAAAACTGAACCACTCATTGTCAGTTACAATAAAAAAATGTAGAAATTAAAAAAAGTATGAAAATATGACGTAAAGAATCTTGGAGTTATTTTAGAATTTTAAATCTCATATTAATTATGTCACCCAAAGTGCACTTTATCATTTAAGAAATATAGTTTGTGTTTGGTCCTTTATGTCTTTAGAGGATACAAAACAGTTGATACACGCTTTGTCTTTAGCCGTTTAGATTACTGCAATGCACCCCTGACAGGTCTGCCAATAAAACAATTAAATCAATTATGGTTGGTTCAGAATGCAGCTGCAAGAATCCTAAATAAAAAGACGAAATCTGATTACAATGCACCAGTATTAGCGTCTTTACACTGGCTGCCTATGTCTTTCAGAATTGATTTTAAAATGCTGCTAATTGTTTTTAAGGCTTGTACCTTTATATATCTTGGAATGTTTGTCCTCTGACACTCCCAATCATAACCTTAGATGCTAAGATTCTGCTTTGCTTGCTATTCCAAGAGTAAAACATAAAATAATAATAATAATAATTCTTTACATTTATATGGTGCTTTTCTCACTACTCAAAGCACTTTACATAGTGAGTTGGGAGCCAGTTCAACCACCGCCAATGTGAAGCTTCAAACTGGATGATGCGATGCAGTCATTTTGTGCCAGTACGCTCACCACATTTGCTCACCATTAGCAATTAGGTAGTGAATTGGTGAGAGATAGTTTGCCAGTTAGAGGCAAGGGATGATTAAGGGGCAAAATGACTAGGCTACGGTGTCCAATTTTACCAAGACATCATTATACACCATAATCTTTTGATCTTTTATGAAGACAGAGAGGCAGAACCTCATTTTTACATCTCATCCAAAGGACAGTGCCATTTTTACAGCACAGTGTCCCCATCACTGTCTGAGGCATTGGGATCCACATTCAGACCACAGGGTAAGTACCCCTTGCTGGCCTCACCAACACCTCCTCTTCCAGCAGCAACCCAAGCTTTTCCTGGTTGGTCTCCCATCCAAATACTAGCTGGACCCAAACATTCATAGCAGTTCTGAAGTGCATGAGACTGCCTTTAGTTTCAATGCTCCAAAAATACAGAGTAATTGAAGTACTGCTGGCGGCGGAAGAGTTGTTTCAATCACATCTTAAAACTTAGTTTTTGTTAAATTTGTGACTAATCACATTGTTTGTCTTTTGTTTTCTCATTTCAGTATCTGATGGTGGCCCTGTTCTACCACTATCTGGATGAAATTCCCTAGTGTGAAGAAGTAGAACACTAAGGTGCCATCCTTGATGACGTCTCTACTGGCTGATTCTCTACTTTATAATCTTTTTGGATCTTAGATGTATATTAGAATGCCCAGTGGGAATGGTGTGGGTTTTTGGTCATGGAAGCCCAAATGTTGTATCTCCACTGGATTTTGTTTCCTCTCTTCATATGGTTAGTTTCATTATTTTTTTTTCTTTGTTTTCACTTACTACCATGTGTAAAGCTCCTTGAATTATACTTTCTCTTGGAAGGCAATATGTACTGTAAAGAAATGTTATTGTTGTTATTATTTGTGCTCTTGAGCGGAGGAATTCAAACTAAACTCTTGGCTTTCACTTCACCACTGATGTATTTCTTCAGATTATAAAAGATTACCAGCATTGCTGGGAATAAAGTCATTTTTCGCATTTATCCCAAGGGCAGGCAAAATGGACAAGTTATTCTTCACAGCAAGACTTGTAATGATTCCCACAAAAAGATGTCAGGTTCATTGAGTCTGGTTTAGATTAAGTCATTACAGTTGGAAAAACGAGATTCTGTCTTAGGTCACAGTACAACTTTATGGTATAGCACGAGCAGAGAGGTGAAAATCCAAATTGACCTCAGATTCTCTGTCATACTAAAGTTATAAACACAAATCTTGTGTCAGATTTCAGTATGTGCAGAAGTTTTAATCTTACTGTCCTTGTGGTTTCAATGGCAATATTTAGGATTAAAAAAACAACGAAATGTGCTCATTCTGTTCTTGAAGACCGGGTCTATGAAAAATCCTAATTGAGGAGGCTGGATGGCCCTCAAGTGCATTTACAAATAGCTTGACATTTTGCCTTCACCTAGTTAGATGCTTCGATTGAGTGATTTTGCACTTTAAAATGCTATTAAGCCAGCACCCTCTGACTTTAGTAGGGTGGTCAATGAAAAAGATGTACACATCAAATTACTCTTTAAAAAGACATAGCCAAGCGGGTCACAGAAGGCCAAATATCGAAAAAAATATATGTTGGCCTTTAAGGGGAAAGGTATTTCTTGTCTTGTCTCAATCCTTCTATGGCTTCAACAGCAGGAAAGAAATATCAGAAAAGAATTTTGAGTGGTGAAGAATATTCAGCACCATACAACTCCTCACTTTGAAGCCAAGCTGTCACTAGATGATGGGCTTGTGCTGCACTGTTAGACTCTGAAGTTTGCTGTGTCAAAAATTTCAGTTAGATTTACTCTTCGCTGAGTCATCTACCAAGAGTGTATGTTTCTGGCCAATCCATTTTTTTGTAAGAATTCAAATTAACTTCCATTAACAGTAGTTTGACATAGTGGTCGTCTTTATAGGTTTATGTAAATCTTAACACAGAGAGTTAATATGCAAGATAACTTTTGAGCAAGATGTTCATTGATTATGTTAAAAGCCAGATGACAGTGGAGAAGACGAAAGCAAAAACTCTAATCAGATGTAAAGTTGGACAAAGTAAGTTTCTGGGGTCCAAGGGATCCAGCGAAAGGGAAACTCTAGGAGTCGAAAGGTTGATGACCGTTCAAAACCTTTCTATATGTTCTCACTTAAGATGGACGTTTACCCTCGAAAGCTTGCATATTGTAATCTTTTTAGTTAGCCAATGAAAGGTGTCATTTTGCTTGGCTTTTCTCTACATTCATAATGGCTAACACGGTACAACACCCTAATCCTAAAGGTACTAAATGTGAAATGTTAAGACACCCAGTGTAATGGGATTGTAGGCATGAAACTTCTCAATGGATGTCCTTGTAGTTTGGGACTGAATAGAACCAGTTTGAGACAAGTAAGATGAAGGAACACAGACAAAAATGTTGGGTTTTCAAACAAAAATGGTACAGTTTATTTATAGGTGCAAGCAAAACAAAACAAGAACAGTATCATATGGGGTTTGATATTGAGTTCAAAAGCAATGACACACAAATCTAATGGTAATTGTTTACAGTAATTACAGTGAAAAATCCCGATGTCTCAAAAATAAAAACAAACAGGAAAAATAAATGTATATACACTAATAAATGGCAGTTTTCCTCAATGAAAATGCTGACAGGAAGTCCCAAGAAAAATAAAATTCACAAAAATAAGGGTATTTACAAGAAAAACAAAACAAAAAAACAAACTATTTAAATATATCTGTCAATAAAGAACTAGGAGATATCAAAAATTCAGTATATACTATATACACTCACCTAAAGGATTATTAGGAACACCATACTAATACGGTGTTTGACCCCCTTTCGCCTTCAGAACTGCCTTAATTCTACGTGGCATTGATTCAACAAGGTGCTGAAAGCATTCTTTAGAAATGTTGGCCCATATTGATAGGATAGCATCTTGCAGTTGATGGAGATTTGTGGGATGCACATCCAGGGCACGAAGCTCCCGTTCCACCACATCCCAAAGATGCTCTATTGGGTTGAGATCTGGTGACTGTGGGGGCCATTTTAGTACAGTGAACTCATTGTCATGTTCAAGAAACCAATTTGAAATGATTCGAGCTTTGTGACATGGTGCATTATCCTGCTGGAAGTAGCCATCAGAGGATGGCTACATGGTGGTCATGAAGGGATGGACATGGTCAGAAACAATGCTCAGGTAGCCCGTGGCATTTAAACGATGCACAATTGGCACTAAGGGGCCTAAAGTGTGCCAAGAAAACATCCCCCACACCATTACACCACCACCACCAGCCTGCACAGTGGTAACAAGGCATGATGGATCCATGTTCTCATTCTGTTTACGCCAAATTCTGACTCTACCATTTGAATGTCTCAACAGAAATCGAGACTCATCAGACCAGGCAACATTTTTCCAGTCTTCAACTGTCCAATTTTGGTGAGCTCGTGCAAATTGTAGCCTCTTTTTCCTATTTGTAGTGGAGATGAGTGGTACCCGGTGGGGTCTTCTGCTGTTGTAGCCCATCCGCCTCAAGGTTGTGCGTGTTGTGGCTTCACAAATGCTTTGCTGCATACCTCGGTTGTAACGAGTGGTTATTTCAGTCAAAGTTGCTCTTCTATCAGCTTGAATCAGTCGGCCCATTCTCCTCTGACCTCTAGCATCAACAAGGCATTTTCGCCCACAGGACTGCCGCATACTGGATGTTTTTCCCTTTTCACACCATTCTTTGTAAACCCTAGAAATGGTTGTGCATGAAAATCCCAGTAACTGAGCAGATTGTGAAATACTCAGACTGGCCCGTCTGGCACCAACAACCATGCCACGCTCAAAATTGCTTAAATCACCTTTCTTTCCCATTCTGACATTCAGTTTGGAGTTCAGGAGATTGTCTTGACCAGGACCACACCTCTAAATGCATTGAAGCAACTGCCATGTGATTGGTTGATTAGATAATTGCATTAATGAGAAATTGAACAGGTGTTCCTAATAATCCTTTAGGTGAGTGTATATATGCTTTACTGTACTGTAAAATGCTCTATGATAAACTATTCCTCACATTCACCAAGTGGCCAAAAGAAGACCCCTGCATGCAGGAAGTGCCTTTAATATTTGGCATCGTTTTTGCCAACCAATCCAAGTGCACACAGACTCTCCCAGGCAATCGTTGATGACATGAGCAAATCCAAACTGTGTGACATATCAGACCTGTGCAAAGTCTCTATTTATTTCATTACAGTCTCGTGCACACAGGCTTCAGGCTTGAGCAAACCACCCCTTTCAGACACTATAGTAGGCATACATTTTTTCTTTCTTTATACCTTGGGATCCCAACGACTTTTTACTTTAAACCAGGGGTGCCCAAGACGTCGATCGTGATCGACTGGTAGATTGGAAAGGTAGTGCAGGTAGATTGCGTTGCATTCAAAAAAAAATTTTTTAAAAGTTAGTCTATCATATATCCTCCCTGTGCCATTTGTCACTTGATTGACATACAGGGCGGCCAGTCTGAGATCTCTTTTCTTCTAACACACTGGTCATCCCGCATGCACAATCAAACACGCGAGCTACTGCAAAACTCTGGCTGTGATCTAGTTAGGCTTCCAATTTACAGTGGGTACGGAAAGTATTTAGACCCCCTTCAATTTTTCACTCTTTGTTATATTGCAGCCATTTGCTAAAATCATTTTAATTAATTTTTTCCCTCATTAATGTACACATAGCACCCCATATTGACAGACAAAAAAAAGAATTTTTGAAATTGTTGCAGATTTATTAAAAAAGAAAAACTGAAATATCACATGGTCCTAAGTATTCAGACCCTTTGCTCAGTATTTAGTAAAAGCACCCTTTTGAGCTAATACAGCCATGAGTCTTCTTGGGAAAGATGCAACAAGTTTTTCACACCTGGATTTGGGGATCCTCTGCCATTCCTCCTTGCAGATCCTCTCCAGTTCTGTCAGGTTGGATGGTAAACGTTGGTGGACAGCCATTTTTAGGTCTCTCCAGAGATGCTCAATTGGGTTTAAGTCAGGGCTCTGACTGGGCCATTCAAGAACAGTCACAGAGTTGTTGTGAAGCCACTCCTTCATTATTTTAGCTGTGTACTTAGGGTCATTGTTTTGTTGGAAGGTAAACCTTCGGCCCAGTCTGAGGTCCTTAGCACTCTGGAGAAGGTTTTTGTCCAGTATATCCCTGTACTTGGCCGCATTCATCTTTCCCTCGATTGCAACCAGTCGTCCTGTCCCTGCAGCTGAAAAACACCCCCACAGCATGATGCTGCCACCGCCATGCTTCACTGTGGAGAGTGTATTGGACAAGTGATGAGCAGTGCCTGGTTGTCTCCACACATACCGCTTAGAATTAAGGCCAAAAAGTTCTATTTTGGTCTCTTCAGACCAGAGAATCTTCAGGTGTCTTTTAGAAAACTCCATGCGGGCTGTCATGTGTCTTGCACTGAGGAGAGGCTTCCAACAGGCCACTCTGCCATAAAGCCCTGACTGGTGGATGGCTGCAGTGATGGTTGACTTTCTACAACTTTCTCCCATCTCCTGACTGCATCTCTGGAGCTCAGCCAAAGTGATCTTTGGGTTCTTCTTTACCTCTCTCACCAAGGCTCTTCTCCCCCGGTAGCTCAGCTTGGCCGGACGGCCAGCTCTAGGAAGGGTTCTGGTCACCCGAAACGTCTTCCATTTAAGGATTATGGAGGCCACTGGGCTCTTGGGAACCTTAAGTGCAGCAGAATTTTTTTTGTAACCTTGGCCAGATCTGTGCCTTGCCACAATTCTGTCTCTGAGCTCTTCAGGCAGTTCCTTTGACCTCATGATTCTCATTTGCTCTGACATGCATTGTGAGCTATAAAGTCTTATATAGACAGGTGTGTGGCTTTCCTAATCAAGTCCAATCAGTATAATCAAACACAGCTGGACTCAAATGAAGGTGATCTCAAGGATGAACATGTAAACTCCACACAAATATAAATATATGAGTGTCACAGCAAAGGGTCTGAATACTTAGGATCATGTGATATTTCAGTTTTTCTTTTTTAATAAATCTGCAACAATTTCAAAAATTCTTTTTTTTGTCTCTCAATATGGGGTGCTGTGTGTACATTAATGAGGAAAAAAATTAATTGAAATGATTTTAGCGAATGGCTGCAATATAACAAAGAGTGAAAAATTGAAGGGGGTCTGAATACTTTCCGTACCCACTGTATATCGACTAAAGAAGGGATTTAAAAAAAATTGTTTGGGGAGGGTATGGGCTGGATGTGGAATTGGAAGAGGATTTTTTTTCTCACAATGTCACAATCAAAGTGCGTTTGTCTGATCTGTCAATCTATCATTGCTATTCCAAAGAAGGAAAATGTGGAAAGGCATTTTAGAACTGTTCATAAAAACTATGAAACTGACTTCCTTTCGAAAAGCGATCTGAGAAAGAGAAAATCACAGTTAATCGGACAGCCGTCATTTTTCACTCGGCTGAATTCAAAACCAAAGGCAGACACACCAAAGCATCGTTCTGGGTGAGTCACTCGATCATTAAGCATAAGAAGTCCTTCCAAGAGCTAACTCATTGACTGCATTATTCGCTCTACTTATTTATGCGAGTCAGCCTTTTCCCACATGAAGATTTATTAAATCCAAATACTGTAGTGACCATAAATGTATTGAATAGTTATTGTGCCATAAAGGTTTTTCAGTTATGCAAGGTACGACAACATATATTTTATGTATAAAGTATACTTAGTATATATATATATATATAGCATTTTTAATGTAGGTAGATCATTTCGATCTGTTCATTTTAAAAGTAGCTCGCAAGGTGAAAAAGTGTTGGCACCCCTGCTTTAAACTAACTGCTCTTACGCCAGCAAGCCACCAGTGTATGGTCCGGACACCATGTAAAGCTATGCAGGCCTCTACAGCAGCACAGTAGCTGATCAGTCAGTGCCGCGCCTCGTAGCTCCATCAAAGCTCACAAAAACTCCAGCAGATGCCTCATCTCATGCACACAGGTCTTTAAAAGTACATACTGTATTATTTTTCTTTTTTCCTTTTCTTTGTTAATACCTGGCTAGGCACATTACTATTAATACATACTAGCTAAAATACCCAGTGTTGCCCAGTAGAAAAAAAAGTTTTTTTTTAATTGATTGAAAAAAATATAATAAAAAAAAAAACACAACTTTAAAAATAAAAATAAATTAACAAGCAATGAAGACTCACTAATGTGCTTGTCTTGTGGTCTTGTATGTATGTTATCATCCAGTTGACGCTCGGAACCCGGCCAACTCTATTTAATTTCAAAAGCAGCAGGGGTGCCCTGCTGGTCAAACATAAAGAATGCTGGCAGTCACCTCCAGTTCGCCCTCTGGTGGTTGTTCCGAGTGTCAACTGGATGATAACATATTGTACATACAAGACCGTAAGATCACCACCTACCCTACCCAAAAGGAGGTGGGTTAGGGTTGATTTCACCTTACAGTATTTTTAGTTGACCAATGAGAAACATGTGTACCAAGCTTCATGAAAATTGCTCCAGCCTTCCAGAAGTGATGCTGGAACATACATACATACACACACACATACACTGACTTTTATATACATAGATACTGTATATATTTACTGTGTATATGCAGTATATGTGTGTGTGACCCCACCCAATACACCTCTGACATAATTCAACAAACTGAAACTTACAGTAAAAACAATAACATCACACGGATGATGAATAAAAATATTAAAACTTGAGTAAAGTATAAACATTGCATCAAACACATTTTTCCACCATCCCACCCAATATATGTCTACCAACTCCTGAGACCTCAAGCCAATTCTGGTCTTGTTCACTGTCTTGGTCAAGTCTTCATATTCTACCTGCACCTGTGAAAGTTTTATCCTGGTGTTCCTGTTTTCTCCCATATTCCAAAAGTGTGCTAGATTAGACTGATCAGTGATCCTGAATTGTCCTGATATGAATCATTTTAATATTTTTTATTAGAAATTATTAATTAAATCAAAAGGTGAATAAAAGGGAAAAAACCTACTCACTATAATGCATCAAACCCCAACCTGAACCAAGCAATAGAAGTTACAGGATACAGTAAGCTAGTCACTGCAGACAAGAAGGTAAAGGAACCACAACAGGACCAGCAAAAAGACAGAAAGTAGCACTGGAGACAACAGCAAGCAGTAATTGAAACAACTGAGCAAAAAGAGTTCAACTTTCAGTGGAATTGCTGGAGGCCCCATTAATCCATGATGCACATAATTCAAGCTGAGTTAAAATACTGATGGAGAATTGACAGAAGTCATCCAATGGGAGGTTAGCATTAGGTGGAATAATTTACATTGATGGGAATTAAGCAGAAGCATAGAGGACACTAAAAGAAGGAATCACTTGAGGTAATAGCACAATATTTAAAGTAAGAAACACAGATAACTTGAGACCAAAAGGAAAAGACATGTGGAGAAAAGAGACAGAAATACCAAAGGAGCATAATTGGCAAAGATGGTGGTGGTGAGGCTCTTCAGATGGTAAACAGTACATATGATTTTGTATTGGATGGGCAGGTATTTGGGGTTTCTGGAGCAATACATAAGATGAGAGAACATAAGATCTCATGGTAGAGGGTGGGGACAGGGGTGAGTGTTTGGTTGTAGAGAACAAAAAATCAAATAGAGACATTTGTAAGATGGGTATTGAGTACAAGTTGGAAATGTTTTTGTCTTGGGAGGGAATGAACAAGATAGAAAGCACAACGAGTGAGTTAGTAGGGGAGCAGTTGGTGGAGCCTCACATATTCTGAGCGCTGATCGAAGGACAATTAGGAAAAATAAAATCATCTTCTACAGAGTAGAACGTCATAAGTCCTGGGGTGTTGAACAAATCCTCAGATGCCGAGAGACTTTAGCGAGGCCAACAGAATACCCTGAAGAGAAAGCAGAGAAGCAAATCATGGAAGTGAATGAAAAAGAAATAAAAAGTCATGACCAAATGGAACAGAAAGTGAAAAGTTCAATTGTCGAATTCTAGATCTGCTTAAGTTAGGCCTCAAGCTAATCCACAAAGACATGGAAATCAGAGACCCGAGTTTACCCAGATATTTAGTAACAAAGGAGAAGAGTCATCATAAGTCTTTTCTGAAATTAATGCATGGTACCACTTTGAGAGTGGCAAGACAAGATTGAAAAGAAAGAATATTGAATGTTGCCAGCAGAAGGCAGTGCCAGTGCTTTGATGACAGCTTCAGTATTGTTATTGTTATTTTAAGACTCCTAAAACTTGTCCAAAGTGTATCCATTTTTCTTTTAAAAAAATGGGGCCATGCTCATTTATTCTTGCATCTATGCAAACCAGTAATCAACATTTAATGAGCCTATGTTCTATGTGTTTTGTGTCAAGTTCAAATAGGCCAACACCAAATGAAACAAGCTACTTAGAAAACATGTTATAAAACTAAGGAACAGTGGGAAAAAAACTGAATCCAGGGCTTGCAGGAGTCTCTGGGCCCAGGACTTTAAGTGCATTCATCAATTTTATAACAGCACCATCAGTAACAATATTGGCAAGAGTGGAGGTGACAACCTAATGGAGTTACAGAACATGTGAATGCATAATAGCGTAAACCAAGCGAGCCGTTATGCAAATCATCTCCTTGTTTCTAATGCCCCACTCTCTGCCACATAAAAGCAGCCACCCACCTTAGCTAGATTTCAGGCATTCCACAGTGGCTGTCTAACCTGTGCTTTTCAAGATAGCCATCTGAAATCCATGAGAAATTAAGTGCTTGTGCACATTGTTGTGCCAAGAAAGACTGAAGAGTTCTACTATCCAGTCTATCGAATGTGCAATGTCATAGAATATTCTTAGTCCAGAAATTCATGCAGATTCAGGAATCTTTGGTTTCAGTGAGACTTTATTACAAAGTAACAAAACAGTGCTGGTTCACAAAACAGCCACTAGACCAGGCACAGAGCTGCAATTTATACAGAATTGAGCTTGCATTACCTATTCTAGCCATCCCTTTATATGCTAAAGGCTAACACCTTTTGACATTTTGCCACTATTATCTCCTACTTTTTCATCCATGCCCACTTCATAACCAACACCCCTTATGCTAATAACCAGCACCCCTTGACATCTCGCCACTAATGTCTCTTACCCTTTTCATCCATGATGCAACATTGCAAAGATATACATATTAGGTGAAATGATGAGTCCATGTTGGCCTAGTGCCAATGAGAGTGTGTGTCTGTGTGTGTGTGTGTGTGTGTGTATGTGTGTCTGGGTGTGTGTGCATGTTTGTGCGCAATGGAGTGATGTCTTGTCCAAGGTGTTGTGACCAGTGGTGCATGAACCACTGACTCCAAAATAGATAGGTGGATACAGAAAGTTATGTCTTCATCTGCGTATCTGTCCTATTTAGTCCAATCACAGGAACAAACCAGCATTTGGGTCACTTTAGAGACACCAATCACATAACCTGCAGAGTTTTCAGATTGTGGGTGGAAAAGTAGATTAAGTGAAGACAAATCTTTGTGAATATGCAGAGATTGTACAAATGTCACACGGATATGTGGAGCTTATTATCCTTTAAAAAATAAAACAGACCAAATCTGTATTGAGATATTCAGTTTACAGACATTTCTCTTTTTTTTCTAAAAAAAAAAAAGAGCTCTGCACTATAGATGACCTTGAATTTCTAACAGTTCGTTCAAAACGTTTTCAATTTTAACATCTGTACAATGATATTTTGGTAACAATAGCAGCATTCACTTTACACAAAGTAAGCATTTATCAGCCTTATAATATCATTAGTGTGCCCCGCAATGGGATATATCAACTAAATAACACACCTTGTTTTTCAATAGCTCTCACAGTTACTGCAGTCAATTATCTTGGCAATGCTCTCTGTTGCTGATACTAATGAATAATTATCATTCGTTTGTAATCTGTCCGACATCCTATCCAAGCTGAAAACTATTGTCCTTGAAAATACATATATTGGTTTAAGTGACTTCAAAGTGAAAGAAAACCATTTTCAATTTAAATGAACATTAAGATAATTTCCTGTATTGCATGCTGATGAGTAGTGGTGCAGTTTAATCTTTTCTAGCCTTTTTAGGTTGTAGCATTCAGCTAATGGATAGATACAGTAGATAGATAGATAGATAGATACTTTATTAATCCCCAATGGGAAATTCACATAATCCAGCAGCAGTATACTGATACAAAAAACAATATTAAAGAGTAATAAAAATGCAGGTAAAAACAGACAATAACTTTGTATAATGTTAACATTTACCCCCCTGGGTGGAATTGAAGAGTCGCATAGTGTGGGGGAGGAACGATCTCCTCAGTCTGTCACTGAAGCTACTCCTCTGCCTGGAGATGACACTGTTTAGGGGATGCAGTGGATTCTCCATGATTTACAGGAGCCTGCTCAGCACCCGTCGCTCTGCCACAGATGTTAAACTGTCCAGCTCCGTGTTTACAATAGAGCCTGCCTTCCTCACCAAGTTGTCCTGGCGTGAGGCGTCCCTCTTCTTTATGCTGCCTCCCCAGCACACCACCGCGTAGAAGAGGGCACTCGCCACAACCGTCTGATAGAACATCTGCAGCATCTTATTGCAGATGTTGAAGGACGCCAACCTTCTAAGGAAGTATAGTCGGCTCTGACCTTTCTTACACAGAGCATCAGTATTGGCAGTCCAGTCCAATTTATCATCCAGCTGCACTCCCAAGTATTTATAGGTTTGCACCCTCTGCACACAGTCTCCTCTGATGATCACGGGAACCATGAGGGGCCTGGGCCTTCTAAAATCCACTACCAGTTCCTTGGTCTTGCTGGTGTTCAGGTGTAAGTGGTTTGAGTCGCACCATTTAACAAAGTCCTTGATTAGCTTTCTATACTCCTCCTCCTGCCCACTCCTGATGCAGCCCACGATAGCAGTGTCATCAGCGAACTTTTGCACGTGGCAGGACTCCGAGTCGTATTGGAAGTCTGATGTCTATAGTCTGAACAGGACCGGAGAAAGTACAGTCCCCTGCGGCACTCCTGGGCTGCTGACCACAATGTCAGACCTGCAGTTTCCGAGGCGCACATATTGAGGTCTGTCTGTAAGATAGTCCACGATCCATGCTGCCAGGTGTGAATGGTCAAACGTTGTTCCTTTTATTTGGAAGTACAGTATGTGTTCGTAGATACATGGATCTAATAATAAAAGGGATAAAAAATGATAAGGAACAGGTTTTAGTGGAAATTCCAAGTGTCAATGGTCTGAAATGATTAAATTAATGCTTCTCTTTTTATTCTAGTTGCTCTTTGGTAAATGCACATCTTCTTTACATACAATACATAATAATACATTTCCAAAACGTGATGAAGTACAATCGGGATATAAATTTATTTCTGAGGTATTTCATGAGAGATTACCAAATTGTCTAACTAAAATCTTCATCTCCATTTACTTAACAAATTGTCTATGTATCTATCAATCTATTTGGTTTATATTTAAAAATTCTGTAATTATGTATCTTTTTATAGCACCTATCATATTTATCTGTTTAATAAAGTAATTCCTTATCTATCCACACCCAATAGCCCTGAACCGGATAATGCAGATTCAAAACTGCATTGTTGAAAAAATGATTATTTATAATTTACAGTAGTAAGTTTCTCTCTATGTATTCTATTCTATTCTATATACTGTATGTATTTCTATCTATGTATATTCATTTATCTATTGTGGTCTTTGGCCGATACCCCCAGGCCGCCAGATGGAGTCCTCCCTGCAGTATGGAGGTGCCCCGAAGACCAGCAGGGAGTCATAGACTATGTAGTTTTTATACACGACCCTGCTGGATACCACAGGGGCCGCAAGAGGGAGCTGCAGTGAGGACCGAAGAATCATTAGTGCCCTATAACCCGGAAGTGCGTCACAGGAAAAGTGACAACAGGAGTGATGTGCTTCCGGGGTGAGAAGAAGGACTTGTACCTGACCCGGAAGTGATAGAGAGTCATATGGACTGGGGATTGGGAACACTTCCGGGTCAGGGTATATAAAAGGACTGTGGCGAGCTGAGCTGGGTGGTAGGAGAGCAACGCATCTGGGAGTGGTGGAGAGTATTATTGTTAGTGATTTGTGATTGTTTATGAGTATTGTGGAGGAGAGAGTGCTTTGTGCACTGTGGCATAAAAATAAAGTCAACTGTTGGACTTTTACTTGGTGTCTGGAGTCTTGGACAAGGGTTCAAGGGAGCGATAGCGCCCCCTATCTGTCACACAATATATATTATATTATGTCTTATACATTGAGGTTTTAAAATGTATATTCATTTAGTTTCTTAGGATGTTCATCTTCTATATATTTACATTTTCAATGTCAAAATCTCATTAGAGCAGATATAAATGAAAATTTGGACCCGTAATTTCTCAGTTTTTGAATTAAGTGTGAAGGTATGCTACTACTTCTTCCTGTTCTAACTATCATTTTGCACATAACACACTTGCAAAGCATGGTTACAGATGAAGATGACACCTTCAGTGAGATTTATCTATTAATTTAGGCAAGTTACCAAGAATATTTGAATAGTAACCTGGGAGAAGAAGGCAAAGTCAAAAGCCAAAAAGTCTGCCGCATAGTTACCAAAGCCAAATCACGAAACAAAAATCAAAGTCTGAGATTTGAGCTAAGTCAAAAACCATAGAAGCAAAAAAAATAGGATTTCAAGGATACAATTAGGAATCTTGGATAACTAATCACCTCCAAAGATGACATTTTAACCTAATTGCGTCATTAACTGGAGGTCACACCCCTAACAACACATGAGGCTCCCCTAATGACGTGATCTTAAAATAGCGGCAATCGTGAATAAACAAAAATGTCAGTGAAAACAGTGCAAAATAAATTATAAAAACAAAAGTAATCTTTGCTTCAAAAAATTGTCAGATTTAGACTCTAAGACTCAAGAAACCACCAAAACAAGTGCTAGGTCTTATAAAATGTTTAGAGACTAATGTGAAAAAAATTACGTAATGGATCCATTTATAACATTATCTTAGAGAGTTACAAGGATGAAACATGTCAAAAGTTTGGGACAGGTAAACTACGATTCATTGGATTTTATTCCACATTCATTAGGACATCCTAAGTCTTCTGCAAGTACAGAGCTCTAAGACAATGTTTTACATGTATATTTTTCTTTTA
>JANRMT010062813.1:49514441-49524645 GCA_026402145.1 Polypterus bichir lapradei | reverse complement strand
TGTAGAGGACTCCCCAGTTCCAACGTACAGGCCTTCAGCAGTCGTGGCGATACACCATCTGGACCCGCTGCTTTGCTGGCATGAAGTCTTCTCAGTTGCTCACATGGGCTGCTGTAATTGTGGGTGGGGATGTCTCACCTATGCTGGTATCAACAGAAGGATGGTTGGAGGATGCAGTACTCCGAGGTGAGAGTGGGTTAGGGTGATCAAACCTATTAAAGAAGTTGTTCATTTGGTTTGCTCTCTCCACGTCTTTCTCGATGGTGGCACCCCGCTTCGAGCTGCAGCCAGTGATAATCTTCATCCCATCCCACACTTCCTTCATGCTGTTGTTCTGCAACTTCTGCTCCAGCTTTCTCCTGTACTGCTCTTTCGCTGCCCTGAGCTGGACTCGGAGTTTCTTCTGCACGCGCTTGAGCTCATGCTGATTACCGCCTTTAAAAGCCCTTTTCTTCTTGTTCAAAAGGCCCTTGATTTCACTTGTAGTCCATGGCTTGTTGTTAGCATAGCAGCATACTGTTCTTACTGGAACTACAATGTCCATACAGAAGGTGATGTAATCAGTTGTGCAGTCAACAGCCTCTTCAATGTTCTTACTATGTGACCCCAGCAGTATATCCCAGTCTGTAGTTCCAAAGCAGTCTCTCAAAGTGTGTTCTGCCTCAGGGGACCACTTCCTGAATGATCGTGTGGTTGTAGGTAGCACCCTCACTCTTGGTTTGTAGTGAGGCTGAAGCAGAACCAGGTTATGATCTGCTTTCCTAAGCGCAGGCAGCGGGGTGGCGCTGTATGCGTCTTTAACATTTGCATACAGTAGGTCAATAGTCCTATTTCCCCGGGTGTTACAGTCCACATACTGGAAGAAGGCAGGTAATGTTTTATCCAGCGTTACATGGTTAAAGTCTCCAGAGATTAGCAAAAGCGCCTCAGGGTGCTGCGTTTGTAACTTAGCAACTGCGGAATGGATGATGTCACTCGCTATCTCCGCGTTCGCTTGAGGGGGGATGTAAACAATAACAACAATCACATGTCCAAACTCTCTGGGTAAGTAATAGGGACGCAGACTTACGGCCAACAGTTCGATGTCCCTGCAGCAATTGGAGATTTTAACGTTTACATGTCCTGAGTTGCACCACCTTATATTGACATAGAGAGCGAGTCCTCCTCCTTTCTTCTTCCTGCAGGTACTTGCGTCTCTGTCCGCTCTAACTGTGTTAAACCCGGGTAGCTCCACGTTAGCATCTGGGATGGTAGTTGTTAGCCACGTTTCACTAAAACACAGCAAGCTGCATTCTCTGTAGGTTCTGACATTTTTCACCAGCACAGCCAGTTCGCCGATCTTATTTGGTAGTGAATTCACATTTCTCAGGATCACAAAAGGCACCGACGGTTTATAACACCATTTTCTCTCAAGTTGCCTGGCTTTTATCTTATCTTTTATCTTTGCGCCGGCTCGGCTGCCCCGATATCGTCTTCTTACCTCGTCAGGTAAATAGGGAACCACACCGGCGTGAGCATTTCTTCTCAGTGCTTTAAGTTGACTACTTGAATAGGCGAGTCTCGGAGTGTAAAAATCCATGTCAAGTAGTAAAAATGGTAAAAAGTGTCCAGGGACAAGGTATGAGAGATTGGAGCCCTCACTGTTGCCCACTTGCATCCGGGATGCCATCCTGGAGGAAAAGGATACAGAAATTCTATTAAGGTAGACAGAAGTTTTGCAGTAAGGTAGTAACACTCATTGATCATGGTGCCAGAGAGTGGTGATGTGTTTGTTGCATGGTGAGTAACACATGCAAGGAAGTAATTCAGTGTACTCTGTGTATGAGACAGTATTGACACAATGACCCAATGAAATCTACAGTATTTCTCTGTCTTTGTTTCTATCTACCGTGGATCCTGGAATACAAGCCGACTCGGTATATTAGCCGACCCCCTTCTCTACCTACTAAATTACATGTATTTGCCGATGACCGGTATTTAAGCCGACCCCCTTCTCCAAGCAAAATTTTCTAAATTTCCTTAAAAGTGTCTCTTCAGGTATATTTATCATGTTTATCGGCGAGAATTTGAGACTGCCGGCATTTTTGATGGAAACCAGGAAGTGATTGCGGAGAAGTTTGGTAAAATGAAGCCTTTGTGTTGAAACTATATACGCAAATACAGTACAACGGCGGGTGGATTTCCAGAGACTCGTTATAAATTTGACTAACTTAAATACGCAATACAGTGGACCCTTGACTTAAGAACTTAATTCGTTCACGAAGGCTAACCCATAATGCGTTCCGAACCTCCCACTGCAACACTTACTTAACCTTTTCATAATAAAAAAGGGTTGTATAATGTGCATAATTTACCAAAACACCAATAATTTTTCTAATGTACTAACCAAAAAGTTATAAAAAAGTGCCTAGCCTACCAGAAGTAGGCTAGATTAAGCTAGGAGCATGACGGCGCGCAACGGCTCAGGGCTCTCCTTTTCAGTGCACTTTTTTGTTGTTTTTGTACATTTTTTTTTTTTCCTTGTTTGTGCACGATCGGTTCGGCGAACATCCATTACACCCGTCAGAACCTTATAGACATCGGTGTCCAGAGCCAGACATCTGTTTCGAGTGTTTTTCATCACATGCACAACATCCCAGACAACATAGCGAGACCAGCGGGCTCTCCGTGGATTGTTGTCGGGTCTAGGAGATGACGCAGACGGAGGAGGGAAAGAAAGCAGAAGCGGGGCCACAGATCCGGCGTTATGCTAAGGCTAAAAAAACAACCATACAAGCCATATACAGAACTTTTTTTTGCACTGAAGGAGCTGCTTTTAATCTCATTGTAGATGTGTATAGTGACAATAAAAGGCATTCTATTCTATTCTAGAAACAACAATTTCATACTGTACTCACCATTTAATTTGACATCTTTGGGCTGCAGGAAGGAAGGAGGAGGAGAATGAAACGGAAGGTGGTTATTGTTTAGAAGGAGCCTCCTTATGCAAATCTTTTCTTTGTAAAATTGTCGAGATGGTGGATTTCGACATGCTGTACATATTAGCGAGATCGGTCACACGAACAGCACTCTCATATTTCCACACAATTTCCATCTTCGTTTCGATTGTGATCGCTTTCTTTACCTTCTCTTCCTTCCTTAGTAATTATGTGTCTTGCTTGCATGGTCTTAGTGAATTATATATATAGATAAACCACTGCAATGACCGAAATTACATCCACAAACACATGTATCTGGGCTCCAACTGACGCTACTAACCCTCTCGGTTGTTTGTTTACAATCGCGCAAGCGGATACACGTGACCGCATTCGGGTCGTAACGCAAGATGTTGGTCGTAAATCAAAAGAAAAATTTTTATTTTAAACTTCCTGATAATTTATTATAAATTTTATTAATAAAATCAACAACTAAAACACTTTTTGAATAAATCCTTTATTTAATTTAAAGTACCGTCATGCAAAGTTACTTCTTCATCTGAAAGATGGCTCTGTGGTTTCGTCATTATTTACTTCCGTATTGATCGGCAAAGCCGGCATTGCGCTGGAAATCTTGAATCTGAAACGATGCTCGTTGTATAAACCGACCCCCAAACTCCAAGCCAAAAATCTAGGACGAAATTCTCGGCTTATATTCTGGGATCTACGGTATATACTCTTCACTCCAGTTGACAGTCTGGTCCTGTCTGCCTCTGACTAGTCCACCAAGTAGTGTCTTTCTACAAAGACTCTTTACACTCCATCCTGTGGCCACATCTTTTTAAGTCACAGAATCACTTCCAGGGTCAAGGTTGGTTTTTAATTTGCTCACCAGGCTAGAACGCTCTTTACCAGGTTTCAGTATCCCTTGTCAGGGATGCCAGGGGCGACGACCCGGCCGGGATGCCATGAAGGACCGGAAGAGGGCGTGCGCCCACCTTGGACCACGTGGGGGCTGCCAACCTGGTGCTTTTGGGGGCCACGGGTAGAGGGCATGGAAGCCCATCCCTGTAGGGGCTCGTGGTCATCGCCAAGGGTGCCCCGAGGCCTTGGAGACCCTGGACCGCAGCACTTCCGCCACATCAGGAAGTGCTAGGGGGAAGAGAAGCAGGGACACCCAGAGTGCTTCCAGGAGTACGGCCGGCACTTCCGCCACACGGGGGCGTGTCGGTGGAAGATTGCCGGGAAGCACCTGGAGCACATCCGGGTGTGGATAAAAGGGGCCGCCTCCCTTCATTCGGGGCTGGAGTCGGGAGAGAAGGAAGGACTGAGCTTGCTGGAGGAGGCAAGGAGGCGGCCTGACGAGAATAAGGCGTTGTGTGGCCAGGACTTTGGGGGTTTGTGTGCACTTTTGACTCTGTAAATAGTTGTAAATAAACGTGTGGTGGTGGAAAACAACATGTCTGCCTGTCTGTGCCCGGGTTCCGTTCACACCCTGTACCCATAATTCTTCTGCTGCCTTGTCTATTAGCTGAATACACACAGGCCTGCACTCTCTGAAGATAAAAACAGTTATGTGCATTCCCTTTTTGGACTGTGTGCCACCTTCAGGCCAGGAGGTGTTTCTATCACTGATGTTCCCTCCTCTGTCTGTGA
Source organism: Polypterus bichir lapradei (assembly GCA_026402145.1). Classification (NCBI taxonomy): domain Eukaryota; kingdom Metazoa; phylum Chordata; class Cladistia; order Polypteriformes; family Polypteridae; genus Polypterus; species Polypterus bichir. Next base: position 49,520,074 of record JANRMT010062813.1, on the reverse strand, counting down.
AAAAAAACACAAGCAATTCTGGCAACTGCCCTCTAGTAGTCTAAGGAAACATCCTCAGGACCCTCTGGAGACTAAAACAAACAAATAAGACTTATTGTCCCCTGCTGACCCCTTCATTCCAACAGTCGCATGTGCAGAACTCTTCTGCTGCCACTGGGGCTCTCGGTTTAGCCTAGCTCTTCTGTGTGCTAACATGGCGCTGCCCATACAACACATTGCTATTTGGGCACCCCCAGCACAAAGGATGGGTGAGTTGTTTGATTCACATGGAGTCAATGATGGTATTAAACCAGCATGTTTTGTACAATTTTAACTATTTGCAAAGTGTAGTGGTCTTTTAAAAAATTGCTTTCAAATGATGTGTTAGTTCATGAAATCCATTTTTTATCTTAAGAAAATAAGTCATAAAAAGATGAAAATATTTACAAAAGTAGGTCAAAATATGTCCAACCCAATTTCTTTCTGTGTAAAGTTTTAAATGATAAGAAACATATACTGTCGATGTGCTTTTGGATCACAAGTACAATGCTGGGTTTAATCAATGCCTCCAGTCTGTAGGTAAAGCCTGAAATGGAAAGTAAGCAGCATTTTTCCAGACATACAGAGATGCATTCGGTGTGGAGGGTAGTGCATTAATATTTTATTGAGTTGAAGCTAAGGGGGGCACACTGAAGGTGTAGGTTAGTGAGTGCAGGGACCAGGTGTAGTAGCCAGGCATTTATTCTTTATTTTTGATCTTTTTATTGTTTGCACAGAATCCCAGGTTACACAAATGGGTGGCACAATAAGACTGAGCACAGCTTTCAATAATAAAGGAGACAAAGGTGCATGTTCAGGATTACCAAGGGTTTTGGGACATGATATAATATGTAGTAGGAAAGTCATTTTCACAGGGCAGTTGACTAAACTACAAGCAAGAGAATAATATGATTAATATTTATTGATCTACTGGGCAACTTGCAGCTAAAACTGGCCAGCAAGCAGGGGAAGTGTAATTAATGACACACTCTTGTCCTCAGTTGTTAAACAGAATGTTTCATAAAAAAGGAAAACCACGGGGCCTCATATACTGTAATAAAATAGACAGCGCATAGTGAAATAGGGCTGTACTGAACAGAGCTCTCAGATGATGGTTTGCTTTAAACAACCTTCAGATATCGAACAGGCGATTTTGTGCAGATGCTGGTCATATCCTGTCTGGTCAAGGCCAACGCAGTGTAAAGACACGCCAAGAGAGGCCCTGAGTGTGGCATGCTGCTGAAAGTGCTGTGCCAGGAAATATCAAACTTGCAAGGGAGAAATCTTTTTAAAGCAAGAGCTTGTACTCCTCAGTCAGTGATTATCTAGAATTTATGAGGCATCCCATCTTTTCTCATGAAGCAGCAAAGACTGAAATTAAGATTACAATTAGGACTTGCATCATCTTGTTCCTGCAGAGAAGAGTATTCCCCCAGAATACTAAATCAGATTTCTAAACATTGGGGGGCTAGGGGGGCAGATAAATAGCCAGGCAATTCTGGCAAGACAATACTTTTAAAAAATATATTTTCTGATTACTGTTCTTGTCCTGAACTATAATTAAACCTACTACCAATTTCAACTGTCCAAAAGCAGGGTTTAGAAAAAGAATGAATTAATAAATCACTAATGTTTTCTTGTCTTGGTCCATCCTAATTCACTATGATTTGTTTAGGATCAAAGTATATAAAAATTTGACAGCAAATCTTAAAACGATGGATTGTTGAAGGTAACCACATTTCATTAAGCTGATTTTATGCATTTATTCAACACATTATTTTTGTCTTCTAATATTCCTGCTTGAAGCAGTATGGGGGTAGAGTGGCTTCACAGTTCCCATTCTCAAGGTTTAATTCCTGGCTCCGTCTCTCTTTATGTGGAGTTGACGTATCCATCTTTGTCAGTACTGCATTTCTCTAGTTACTGAAGGTTTCCACCACATCTTACATCACACATTTCATTTCTTGCTGCCTGTTGTCTAATGCTGCCATGATTGGCTTCATCTTTTTTTTTTTTTTTGTTCTTTATTTTGCCTTATACAAATTCTTGTATTAGGAATTTGTTAGTTTTTGCATACCCCTTGGGGTCAGAGCGCAGGGTCAGCCATTATACAGCGCCCCTGGAGCAATTGCAGGTTAAGGGCCTTGCTCAAGGGCTCAGCAGAGTAGGGTCTCTTTTGGCAGTGATGGGGATGCGAATTGGCAACCTTCGGGATACCGGTGCAGATCCTTAGCCTCAGAGTTACCACTCCGCCTTATAGCTTCCAGTGATCTTTTGAAGAAAAATGGATAGATATTTTGATAGCTTTGTTTAGGTCTCTACTGTAGAGCGGGTTGCTTTATGTTCATAAACCTGTAATATGACAATCATTGAAGAAAAGAGAATAGTAAGCTTCACCAAAAACAGCCTGTTGTGCCAACTCTATCAGCAGGCTTCAGGCCTTTTCAGGCCCCAAAATAAGGGAACAGGCATATAGAGTTCAAATAGCTTTAAATGTATTAAAATGCAACTCAAGTGAAAGGAAAAAAACGTAAAAAAACATCTGGTTTCTTGAGAAAGTCTACAGAGAATCTTTATAAATTTATTTATATCAGCAAAAGAATAACAAAAAGAAGGCAAAACCCAGTAAGCAAGGATCTGTCGGTCTGCTCCCTGTTATGTGGCGGTACACTGCCAGTCAGCAGATGGTCATCAGAGTTTTCAGCCAGTGGCCCACTTTTGGTTTGCTGGTGACTGGCCACTCAGCAGTTAGCAGCTCATCAGCGCTAAAACCATAGTGGTAACCACCCAGCGGGTTAACATTGGCCCTCTGGTGGCTAGCTGACCACTATTATAGCTGGTGCCCCTGCAGTGGTCCATTGGCAGCATTTATTAATTGTAAGGTCAACAGACGAAATATTCATTAATCATGGGCTGCTTTATTCCCAGACAGGCAGTCCTGTGCCTACATTTTATCCTATTTAAATACACACCAAAAAATAGCTAAAGAGGTTTAGTGAATTACTTTGAATAAAAACAAAACATATTTGCAATTTAGGCCAATACGTTTCAACTATAAGGGTATATTAATATTTTTATTTCAATCTGATGTGAACTAGTCAAATTGTTTTAACAGCAGGGGGGCCCAGATAATGGGCCAGCTTATCAGCAAAAATGGGTCACTGAAAATGTCAAGTGAAGCAAACATTTCTAATAAACCAAAGAGTAACTACAATTTAAAAATATTGTATTTTAATACACATCAATTTTAAAACCATTCCGTTGCCTGGATCATTTATTAATTCTTTGGAGACAACACTTCTAAAACACATTTTTACTGAGAAGCAAAATTTTCTACTGACAGTCTAAAAGCAGCAGTTTTACCCTTTGCTCTAGAAGAAGCCCAGTGGAGTTTTCACACTGGCTGAGTGGGGTGTATTTCTTCCAAATGGCAACAAGCATTGGACGGGTTGGCAGGAGGCATCTGATTTTTTTTATAAGCTTCATTGATAGTTGAAACATATAAGCGATCTGAAGTGCATCTCTTTTAGTTATTATTGCCTAGCTATCTACAGAACAGAGACAGCAATTCACATCTGTACATCAACAATCTGGGTAAGTACTACACTACTTAGTGCAATTGTTGCCAGTTTTGATAGCATCGCATGCACGGTTAGAAAAGGCATTTTTGGTGTTGTTTTCAGTCTAATGACTAATGTCTGTTGCCAAACTGTGTAACTGGTCAGGTGTGGAAGAGAAAATCTTTTTCAAGAACCTCAACCTGAAAAGCATCACCCACTGCATGGAGGTTTTTATAGCCACTAACAAGCATCAAACCTTCTGGATGCCAGAATCAATGTATTTAAGTCTGTCTTTATTATTTCAATGGCGCTCATTAATACACTGATGTAGATAGCAGAAGTTAGCAGCAAATATCTGTGTGATGGCAGGGGCACACAAGAGAAGTCCTACCACAAAGGGAGCTAATGAAGAGGAACTGCAGCGGGAGGTGACTGAAAGGTGCCTCTGATAGAGAAAGGGGACAAAAACGGTGGAGAATGAATACAGAAAAACAATTGTATTTACACTAAACCCTGCTTTATTTGGTCCTTGTTTTTTTACTATCCCATATTAATTATCACCTTTTTTTTCTTTATGCCATCTTTGTACAGACGGTGTTGTATGTGAGAGGAGAAGACTGTAGAAAAAAAATGTGCATGAAAGTGTATTATTATTATTATTATTATTGCATAATCTTTGCTCTAAATAAAATATCAAGACTTTACGAAGTGTGTTGTAATCTAGTAAATTCTAGTAGTCTAGTTACATTTTTCCCTGCATGAGTTGTGATCAATTAATGTACTACCAACAACAATATTTAATATTAAGATAAAATGAAAAGGCATATAGTGGTTGAAGGGCGGATTTCTGTCAGCCACCATCTACCACCGCTAGTGGGCCACCGGGGAGCTCCCCAAAGGCCGATGTGCAAAATTCCAGTGGACCAATGATGGGGGCCGCTGACAGATGGCTGTTTTGGCTGCTAGCGGTCCACTAATGGCCCGGTGGACCTTCGCAATCAGGAAAAGGATTTGACAAAAAAGGCAGTCATCCACAAATAAGTCCAAATCCATAAAACAAGAGCAAAATCCAAGAACAAAAAGAAGTAATTCAAGAAGCAAGAAAATCAATACTCACAGTACATAAAACACACTCCAAACAACATAATCACTGAAGGGTAAGCTATCAGCTTCCAAAGTTAAAGACTGAGGACAGTCCTGCCTCTTGGGGTTCCACTCACAAAACACAGGGAAGAGAAGAGGACATAGCACAATATATAGATACTAAGTAATAAATAAAGCAGAGAAATATTTGCAAAAAATACATAGTTATGAAATACACATTGAAGTTAATAATTTAGGTTAAGCAAAGAATGCAAAAAAGACAAAAGAAAAACAAACATAAGCCCAGAACAAACCCTGGATGTAACATAACAATTTAGAGTATGAGATTTAGAGTTTGAGTAAGAATGCAAAATCTTGGACTCAACGTGTGAGGTATGTAAGAATCATATGTCCTACCCACATAACATCAAATCAACTTTAATCAGCATTACTGTACAAGTTCTTTTGTTGGGTAAAGTATAAGTTATGATGCAGGGCTCACACAAAACTCAAAAAGAGCTTCACCCCTAAAAACTAAGCTGCTAACCTCATGTGAGGCCTAGAAACAAAGTAAGCCTGCAAAACACAAAGTAAGCCTGGTTCCCAAAGTCAAGAAGCAGGCTTTTGGCCTACACACCAAAAATGGGAAAACTCTTATAATGGGGAGGGGAAGCATGAAAAACCATGTCCTAAATAAGCAAGGATTTTTGATAATAATAATAATTAATAATAATAATAATAAAGTTTACTCAGGAAAAACACAAAACACACAGAAAATGACCTCCATGAGGCAAGTGAAAAAAAGAAACAAATCCAAAAACAAAACCTTAAACAAAAGCAAGGAGTCTGAAACTAGAACATCAAAAACAAGAATATAAAAAGCATGAAGGGAACCAAAGAAGGTGACATGAACACACACACACACACACACACACACACACACACACACACACACACACACACACACACACA
>JANRMT010062813.1:49460767-49514431 GCA_026402145.1 Polypterus bichir lapradei | reverse complement strand
ACACACACACACACACACACACACACACACACACACACACACACACAAGCAGGTAAGCAAATGTTTCTGAACTAAGCTGAGGCTACTTCAGACTTTATATAAGCTATGAGGAGGCCCCACAGATATAACATCAGGGATCCTGACTCCCTGGGCTAAACTGATAAAAAACAATGAATATCACAAATGAAATAACTAACAAAATTAACATAAAAGACAAAATGATTAATATACAGGACAATGATAATTAAAGAATGATACAAAACAAAATGAAAGAAAATTACAATCAATAACATAAACCACAAACAAATTCATAAAAAAACAACAACATGCAAAAGGAAAAAAAACTAAAGCCAGTGATGGAGCCCTGGTTGAAGTATAACAGCCTGTTTGATGAAGTTTGATGAAACCCCCATCTTAAATATCTTTTTGCTAACTACGTAATTATCCCAGACCATTGCAACACATTGAAATACATCTTGTTCAGAAGAAAGGATTCATTTTTTTAGCTATGAGTCACTTCATCTCTCTGCTCCACTTGTTATTTTTTGTATATGTCAGAATGCTTTGGTGTTTAAGATGTTTAATGTTACATTCTTTAGAAATTTTTGTGATTTGCAAAAATGGATATACAGTAATCCCTCCTCGATCGCGGGGGTTGCGTTCCAGAACCCCCCGCGATAGATGAAAATCCGCGAAGTAGAAACCATATGTTTGTATGGTCATTTTTATATATTTTAAGCCCTTATAAACTCTCCCACACTGTTAACATTATTAGAGCCCTCTAGACATGAAATAACACCCTTTAGTCAAAAGTTTAAACTGTGCTCCATGACAAGACAGAGATCTTCTTTCTTCTTTCTCACAATTAAAAGAATCCAAATATATCTTCTCTTCAAAGGAGTGCCTGCATCAGGCGCAGAGAATTTCAGAGTGAGACAGCTCGCTCGCTCGCAAAGAAAACAATCAAAAAATCAATACGTGTGCTTTTAAGTATTCCGAAGCACCGCAATAAAGCGGCATTTTTTAGAGGAGCGTCAGCATCTTCTAAGCAAACAGCTTCTGTGCAAATAGCCCCTCTGCTCACATCTCCTCCGTCAGGCGCAGAGAACGTCAGAGAGAGAGCGCGAGATTAAAGCAAACAATCAAAAAATCAATACGTGTGCTTTTGTGCTTTTAAATATGCCGAAGCACCGAGATAAAGCGGCATTTCTTAGAGGAGCGTCCGTATCCACTAGGCAAACAGCCTCTGTGCAAACAGCCCCTCTGCTCACACCCCCTCCGTCAGGCGCAGAGAATGTCAGTGAGGGTGAGATAGAGGCAGAGACAAGCAAACAATCAAGCACCGCGCGGGATGCATATCTTATATCATTGAGGAGTTTTAGTTAATATGTAATACATGCTCTGATTGGGTAGCTTCTAAGCCATCTGCCAATAGCGTCCCTTGTATGAAATCAACTGGGCAAACAAACTGTGGAAGCATGTACCATGAATTAAAAGACCCATTGTCCGCAGAAATCCGCGAACCAGCGAAAAATCCGTGATATATATTTAGATATGCTTACATTTAAAATCCACGATAGAGTGAATCCGCGAAAGTCGAATCGCGATATAGCGAGGGATTACTGTAATAAGGTTATTAGACATAAACTTGATACATTAGGATTAAAAGTCAAGAGAAAGGTAAAGAATTTAGGGGTAACTATTGATTCTGACCTAAATTCTAAATCACATATTAATCAGATTACTAGGACAGCATTTTTTCACTTAAGAAATATAGCAAAAGTTACATCTCTTATGACATTGCAAGATGCAGAGAAATTAGTTCACGCTTTTCAGTCGACTAGATTACTGTAATGCACTCATCTCAGGACTACCCAAAAATGACATCAATCGATTGCAACGAGTGCAGAATGCAGCTGCTAGAATCTTAACTTGGAAACGAAAATCCGAGCACATCACCCCAGTTTTGATGTCACTACATTGGTTACCTGTGTCATTTAGAATTGACTTTAAAATACTGCTCATGGTTTACAAAGCCTTAAATAATCTCGCTCCATCTTATATTTCGGAATGTCTTACACTTTACACTCCAAATCGTAACCTTAGATCTTCAAATGAGTGTCTAATTAGAATTCCAAGAGCTAAACTTAAAAGAAGTGGTGAGGCAGCCTTCTGCTGTTATGCACCTAAAATCTGGAATAGCCTGCCAATAGGAATTCACTAGGCTAATAGGGTGGAGCACTTTAAAACACTGCTGAAAACACATTGCTTTAACATGGCTTTCTCATAACTTCATTTTAGTTTAATCCTGATGCTCTGTATATTCAATTAATTGTCATTATTATTCATGGTGGCTCCAAAATCTGTACTAACCCCTACTTTCTCTTCTGTTCTTTTTCCGGTTTTCTGTGGTTTGTGATTTGCACCACCACTACCAGATCAAAGCGCCGTGCTGTCCCTCCATTGATGGATTAAAGGCCAGCAAGTCCACATGACCATCATCATCAAGTTCTTCCATGTGAACCCTGAATGCCATGAGGACTGATTGAGGTCATGTATGTTAGGTAGAATGCCTAGAGGGGGCTGGGTGGTCTTGAGGCCTCGGAACCCCTGCAGATTTTATTTTTTTCTCCAGCCATCTGGAGTTTTTTTTTTTTCTGTCCTCCCTGACCATCGGACCTTACATTTATTCTATGTTAATTAGTGTTCCCTTATTTTATTTCTTATTTATTTTGTCTTTTTTCTCTTTCTTCATCATGTAAAAGCACTTTGAGCTACATCATTTGTATGAAAATGAGCTATATAAATAAATGTTGTTGTTATTAACTGCTACTCCCTCGTTGCAAATCAAGCATTGGTATTTCCATTAAGCTACACCAAAAATATACAGCAATTAATTGTTCTTGATATTGTCCCTGTTCAAGCTCAACATTTCTTTTGGTTTCAAAAGAGCCATATTAGGAGAATGAAGCTATAGCTGTTAACGTCTGACGAGTATGTAGTTGAAGAGGCTGTAATTTGTTGTATTGTGATGCTGCCTTTCATTGGTGCAGGTCTCCAAAAAGCCACAACAGGCCAGACCAGCCTTCTTTATAGGCCTGAACTCCTAGAATAGGCCTCATGCAAGGCAGCCTACCCCCAACTCCCCAGAAACCAAAAGTGGGACTTTAAAAGAAGGACTTTATCATACAATATCAGAAAGGAGAGAGGGAAAAACATGAAAAAAACTCAAGAAGACTAAACTAAGTTACTTTAATAAATGCATATTTATTAAACAAGATTCAAAAAGGGACACAAAAAGGTAAGTCTGCAAAAATATATTTTGCAGAAAACCAGTAATAAAAACCAAAAACAGTTACTTAATCAAAACAGGGGTCAAAACCAGGGTGTGCACACTAAGCAAAAGTCAAAACACAAAAGCTAGCAATTCAAAAACAGCCTCTGAGAACAGCAGCAGCAAAGACAAAACTCATATAATATACAAAATTATATTTAAAAAACAAAGCAATTAAATAAACAAGCAATAAACCTAAGGTAAGCTAAAAGTTAACAGAACATTTTTGACTGCTCAAGATGGCAGCTCATTTAGATTTGAGTACTTCCGTCAGGAAATGTGGGTATAGGTGGACAAATACTGGATGTGACATCATCAGAGTTATGTCATGGAAAAAACTTTTCTCTGTTTGCAAAGAAGACAGTCATGGAGTCCAGGTGTGAATGCAGAACATTTCTTTATTTGCACAGAGTTATGCACAAATGTTTCAGTCTATGGAGTGAGCCATCAGTCTTCCAGAGAAAACACATTAGTTCATAGCGCCAATCTGTGGTATGGTGGGTAATTGCCATCATCATACATTCCAAGTGCACAGTAGAGAGGTTTACCATTAATTAAAATGCATTGGGATTATGGCAGGTAATGAGGGGTGTATTACAATATTTTAAGACCCCTGGGGTACATTCCAGTAAGAGAAATGAGATAATCCTGAATCTCAGGACTAATTCCTGCATGTGATTTTGCACCAGCAGATTATCCGGTTCCAGAACACTGGATTTCAATTGGCTCACGCAATCCTGCATAGGCTCATATGGAGTAATGCACGTTCAAGGCAGAATTTACAATCTGTTATGAGTTGAGCACTGAACAGCTGAATAACCAGTCGGAGAAACAGAGGGAGCAACCATCATGCCATCAGAGCAAAGGTGCTGGTGGCAGTGCGTGAAGATTACTGGCATATATTCCAAAAGATGAGCAATATAGCATGCAGCAACTACTGAGGAAAGAGAGATGGCATGGAGGAATAATCACAGAAGGAATGAATGCGTTAAACAGTTCATCAATAAAATCTGTGTAAATTTTGTGTGATAAATTTTTGCATTCCGCCAAATTGTACCCCTGGCAATATTACTTTAATTAAAACATCATATGTTTTCAAGTAAGCATTATGCTCCATTTTTATAATATTAATAATATCAAAAAGCCTAAGACTAATTACATTAAGTGCACAGCATACTTGGAGTTGTTCTAGTTTTTACCATAAAAGATGGTGAATGCTATTGTACCTGCACTGAACCCTGTATTGTCTGGTAATTACATGCCAAAAGAAATTAAAGGTTAATTAATATCATGTACAGATCTGCAACTGCAGACTCACAGTACCCACTCTTAGACGTAACTTACCCTGTTCAAAAGTGAGACACCGGATATCTGATATCAACATTTGTACAGTAATTATATGCACGGCATCTCATAGTACTTTAAGAATGGATAAGAGGACACATTTATGTGTATACTAAGTGTTTGGTATACATACTTAAACTACATTCATAAAAGCCTTCAGCCAAATTTATTACAATACAATACAGAAGTAATATTGTTGCCTTATTCTATTACAGAACCTCAAAACTGCACTAATAAGCATATTGGGTTTAGGTGTCCACTGAAGAGAAGAGTCTTCGGGGTGTTTCTTTAAAGGACAAGGGACTGCACAGAAGGGATGATTGTGGGCACCTGCAAGTCTATTCTCAGTTATTATTGTTCAGAAATGCCACCTTTGTTTAAATTCCATTGCCCTACCTGTGACTCTTTAGAATTTTTCTTTGATGGTTATGATTCATTTCTCTCTTGGGAAGCCAGTGCATGTTTCTACATGTGTGTACAAATATGCCACTTCAAGGTTAGGCACAGTTTTGTAATCACTTTGCCGATAAGTGTGGCATAAAAGTTGTGAAGAAAACTGCCCTTTACAAAAAAAAAAGATGGGAAATGTCAGTGATCTGCAACGATGTCGGCTAAACACTGTGATGTTTGACAGTGAACATTTCATGTTTAGAAGGTTGCTCAGCTATATTAAAGCTTTGGATATAAAACAGTAATGTTCATGCAGACACCTCTTTCAGCATACCAGAATGTCTCATCGGGGTCTGATTATGTTTCTCTAGGCAGAATTTGGCAAAGGAGATGTGCTTCTGTGATGATTGTTCCTTCAAGAAGAGACATGATATTTTCAAGATTATGTCAGCTTTTTTTGCTTCTTAAAAAGTGCATCTGGAATCAGCATTCTGATGGGACTTTTACATCCTTTGATCTTATGATGGGACACTCACCTCCTTAATTATTACAGCCTCAAAGTGTTAACCCTTCACTTTAAATCTGCTATTTACAGGTTAGTTTCAGAGCATTGGTTGCCCCAGTAGCTAAGCTGGATTTCGTCAAATCTTTTTTTCTGAAACAGGCAAATCCTGATCCTATTTCAAAAAGCAGGATTATTGGTTTATCTTTGACCTCACAGATCACATAACTCTGGCTTAACTTGTTCGAGAAATACATTTGGCTAAATTCTGGTTTTCTGGAACAGAATTAGACTGCTTTGACGCGAACCCTGCATTCTGGAACACAACCCTGGTGTAGATGGTCAGCATGATCAACATGAAAATGCTGCCCATGACCCTCCTCACAGATCAGCCATGTTTTAATCTTGTTACACTGTAATTGCACACAATCTAAACAACGTGTTTTAAAAATCATTTTCAATTAAAACCTGCATCTTTGTCTTTTTGACAATTTTGTGTAAAAAATACTAGTAAATAATAGTACTTGAAATACAGAGAACACTAACTCTGACCTTAATTCTAAGAGAAATAAGTTGCTAATCAGATTCAATGCTAGTTATAAAGCTAAGGAAAAAAAACATTGTTGATCTTCCATTATGTAGAACCATTTTTTGAAACCGGTTTCTCATTAAAGAGTTGTAGGAAGCTGAAGCCAATCAATATCAGGGAATGATGGCTCCTATGGGGCCACAAGTTTAGAGAATCTCACACCAATGTACTTGAGATGTGGGCTACTTCCAGGGTTCAATTTGAAGAAGACATGTGCTTTAATTTTAACTGGAAATTAAACTGGACAATATAGATAGACAGACCACTGAACAAATTTAATTTAGAAATAATATCTTGGGTGACGTATTTAATTCAGGGCACCTATTAATGCTGGTGGTGTAGTAGTTTGTGCAGCTTCCTCAGTGGTCTAGTGTTCTGGGTTAAAATTTTGTATCCAGACACTGTCAATGTAAAGTGTGGACATTCCCACTGTGTCTGCATTGGTTTCCCTCTGGATATGCTGGTTTTCTCCCCCATCCTCAAAGATGTGCTAGTTAAGTGACAATTCCAGATTTGCCAAGTGCAAGCGTAAATGTTTGAATGAGGATCGATTGATAGCCCTCTAATGGTGTGGTAGTGTTAATTGAAGTAGTACCTTCAAATTACAGCTTTGTTCATTTGGTTTGGCAAGGCAAAAAAGTGGCAGTGTATCAAACATTTACTCGAGCCAATGAAGCAGTAAAATGGCTGTTTTGGTATCTTTTCAGTATCTTACCCTGGGACCTCATGTATAAATGGTGCGTACGCACAAAAATGTTGCGTACTCCCGTTTCCACGCTCAAATCATGATGTATAAAACCTAAACTTGGCATAAAGCCAAGCACATTTTCACGGTAGCTCAAACCCTGTTGTACACAAATTCTCTGCTCGCTTTTGGAAACTGGCGGCACCCAACATCAAATGAGTGCTTTTGTTCCAATGTGGTTCCCCTTTCTTTTTTAGATCCACATCCCTGACGTGGCTTTATCATACACATTGAAATTAACCGCATATTGTTTATTAGTTTAAGGTATCTGATTGTAATTAACCTGTAACAATATAATGGTCCATGGAATGGCCAAACTATTCCAAAAACCATAGCTGCTTTAGTGTTGTTACTCTCACTGCACCTTCTTCTTCTTTTAGCTGCTCCCGTTAGGGGTTGCCACAGCGGATCATCTTTTTCCATATTACTCTCACTGCACCACTTGGAGTACAGTATTTATATCACTGTATCTAAGTGGGAAATCACAGCTCTACAGCAGCTGATCGGAAAGTGAATTATCAGTATACAGCATCTAGCACAAGCTGCCTCAGCCATGCTGTGTTTTGAACTGCTCTCATACGGCAAACGCTTCAAAGCCTTTTCTGTACAGCCCTCACAGTTCAGAAACAGTTTCATCCCAATAACTATAAACGCAATCAATCTGTCCATCAAGTGCTCCTTGTAGAACTGTTTGTGCTTACAAGTACAATCACCTCACTGTAAACTTGCACTACAGTTATAATATTGCACAACCTGAGCCACTTTTATAAAGCGCATATTTACATATGATGACAATATCATTTTTAAGATGAAATTTAGCAAAATATGTTTATTACATTATACAGATAAAATGTTAACATCATTTAAATAATCTATATTGTTAATAATTAAAAATGTGAGGACACGGTGTTGCAGTGCTGGCAAGGAGCTGGTGCCCCATTCAGGGATTGTTCCTGCCTCGCGGTGTATTCTTGCTGGGGCTGGTGTGACACTGGAAGGATAGATCGATAAATAATTAAACATGTACTACAAAGATATTTCAATGTTCCTTAAAAGTTCTGAAGAATTGGAGTTCTAAGCTTACAGATGGCTTAACATCTATTACTGAGCTGATTGTGTGGCGATTGTGTACTTGGAGAAAGAAAAGGAAGGACAGGAAATGGAGGTTAGTACGTTTGAAAGAGACAATACTGCTGCAATAAACTATTTCATCGAAGGTCACACACGATGCAGCAAGCATCTTGCGTAAGGCAGGAACAATCTCTGGATGGGGCGCCAGTTCGTTACTATCACTGCGCCACTGTGTTCCCATGTTTAATACATGCTTTAATTGATATGATGTGAATACTGAAATGATATCAAGTATACATCTCAAGATTTAAATTATTCAGAGAACTGTAATATCACGAATGTAATGGATTCTGTGTCCTGTCGGAGGAAGAGAAAGTCCGTTTAAGAAGCACATAGTGATTCACACACATAGAGCACATAGAAGATCAAATACAAAACAAAGCATTTGATGTGCTACTTTAGTTACAATGGGATTTGAGAAACTGGTAAATTAAACGTTTTTAAGATGAAGTTTATGATGTTCTACTTTAATGACAAAATAAACTACGTGATTAAAGTGGAAAGTTTGAGATTAAAGTTGACATTTCGAACTTTTTTCCCACTGTGTCCCTATTTTTTTTCTTTTCTCTGTACCCTAATAAGCTTTCATATGACACTCAGATGGTAGGCTACGACTCGCCTTTTTGATATATGGCACTGTGAGACTTTGTGAACTTGAGCTTTCGAGTTTCTCCGACACTCTATGTCACTCGATCTACTTCCTTTTGTTGTTTATACCACTTTTTAAACCAACAAATAGTATGTTTTTCCTTGCTCCACTTCGTATTCACTGAAATTCTTCTATTTCCCCCCATGCTTTTGTCATTGCCTTTTCATGGAACGCTGAGCTTAAGGGCTATTTATATTAATTTGCATATTCAAAGAGGCGTAATTCTGGAAGAAATGGGGGGAGTGGCAGCAGGTGCATACACATGCATTACTTGTCACGCTGACCGGGATTTATGGAGCAGAAGAACGTGGAAGTTGGCGTACGCACAGATTTATCCATCTGGATTTCTTTGTGTGTACAAACATTTCCGCTTTAGTCCGTACGCCATGTTTTAGTGTGAATTCTATGCAGTTGCAGTCTCTCATACTGACCATTTATATATCTCCAAAATATAATGCGTCTTTTTTTGAGGAATTCTCAGACTTGGTATCTGTAATAATAACTAAATATGACAGATTCCTAACTGTAGGTGATTTCAAGTGGATAACCAAAGTGACCCAAAAGCAATAGAATTCACAAATTTACTGCCCTCTTTTGATCTCAGTTAGCACATCAGCCAGCCCTCACATAAGGGAGGACACATGCTGGATTTAGTGATTTCAAAAGGATTAAAAGTTGGCACGAGGCAGGTCATGATTATCAGTTTATCAGACTACTTGTGCATATTATTTAATTTAGAAATACTGATAACTACAATTAAAGAGAAGTGTATTCTTAAAAAACATTATTTTGATACATCTGCAGCTTCAATTTTTTCTAATATTTAAATAAAAACAATCAGAGTGTAATTCTTACCTTAATAATGTTAATAGTGTAACCAGTAAGATGGAAAATTTTAATGCTAAGGTGATAACTGCAGCTAATATAGTGGCCCCTGAAAAAATTGTTAAGACCCATAGAGTGTCTGATTTAAAGAGAACATGCCGGAGAGCTGATCGTAAATGGAAAAATACTAAACTGATATTCCACTATGAAATTCTGAAAGCACAAATTACTGAATATAACAACACAGTAGGCCTTGATAGATCATCCTATCTCTCTAAAATTATAAATGATAATGTTGGACATCCAAAAGTTTTGTTCTCAACTATTGTATTGTGTCATTTAGAATTGACTTTAAAATACCACTAATGGTTTATAAAGCTTTAAATAACCTTTTTCTGTGCTGTATATTTGGAATGCCTGTCCCCCTACATTCCAAGCTGTAACCTTAGATCTTCTAATGGTGGTCTGCTTATAATTTCAAGAGCCATGCTTAAAAGAAGTGGTGAGGTGGCCTTTTGCTGTTATGCACCCAAAACCTGGAATAATTTACAAACAGAAATTCACCAGGCTAACACTGTGGAACATTTAAAAAAAAAACGCTACCCATTATTTTAATTTGGCTTTTTGGTAGACACATTTTAGTTGTTCGGTGATGCTAGAATGAAGGCAGGTGCCCCTACTGTCCATGAGACCGAGTTCATTGAATCCTCTCATAAAAAGAAGAAAGAATTAAGAACATTTATGTTAAGTACAATGCCGGGTAGGGGCTGGGTGGTCTTTTGGCCTTGGAGCCCCTTCAGATTTTGCTTTCCCAGTTTTTTTGTTTGTTTTTTCTGTCCTCCCAGCCATCTAACCTTATTACCGGACTCGTCCTTAGAGACTTGCATCATGACACTGTATATAAGTACATCATTCTTCCACTTGACATTGATCTGTTTTTTAAGATTGTATAGATGTATTAATTTTTTCTTTCTTTGTTACTTATTCTTTAATATTATTGCCTGATCTTATTTATTTCTCTTTTCTTTTAACTTTCTCTTTGACATCTTGTAATGCACTTTGAGCTACATTGTTGGTATGAAAATGTGCAAAATAAATGAATGTTGTTTTTGTTGTTCCTGATTAAAATGTATGGATGTAGAGAAAAAGAGGATATGCTGTAATACTTTTGACATTTTCATAAACAGTCATTGCACTTTACAGCAGGACGCAGGAGGCTTTTCCTGGCTCTTGGCAATTGACTTTAAAATGTGAATCAAATTTAAAGTACTACCAAGGGTGTTTTTGGAAAAAGAAATGAAGAAAAATGTCAGTTCAAATAATCAAGCTTGCTTAATCCAATTCATGGTCACTATTGGCCAGGTCCTAGTCCTGCAGCATCTGACACAAGGCAGATAGCAGCCCACTCATGCACTCCAATGGTACATTTAGAATCACTAATCAGACATAGATATCTTAGGAGATGTGGGAGAAAAACTGGAGTACACAGAGGGAAACCCACACTGACACTGGGGATTGTGCAAACTCAACACATCCAATAATCAAGGAAGGCTGATCCAGCAGCATTATCACCTTCACACTCAAGACAGTTCAAAAATTCACCAGAAACCTGAGCATGTCCTATTCAGTCCTCATTTACCTTCAACCATGCATAATATCACTACTCTGCAAAATATATAAAAATTTAATTAAAAAAAGTAATAAGTAATTAGTTACTACTTTCCTGCATCTGTTTCTTGGCCTCCAAAACTGTTAAGAGTTAAACTGAATCTAAAGGTTAATAGAAAACTAGTGTTTGCTTTGTTGACTCCATGGCGTCATGATCAGTGCTTTAAGGAAACTGAAATATTGATGACCCTGAGGGAGTGTCAAAAGGAACTCATATCAAATGCCTGACCTACTCCTACTCCTGCAATCAAATCAGTTATAGGCAAATGTAAATTTCTAATGCTTTTAGTCAACATTGGTGGAAGGGCAGGTAATGCAGAATCAGCAAAGTTGTAATGGGGGGATATGGACAGCATACAGTCTTGGGAAGATTAAATTTAATGTAAGTAAATGGAAGCTGTTACATATAAGAAATTGAAATGTTAGATGTAGATACACAAAGGAGGTCTGAAAGTGGAAAGTATACCTTATGAAAAGGACCTGGGAGTCACAGTGGACAGAAGCGATCAAGAAGCCTGAAAGGATGATAAGTTATATAAAACTGATGTGTGGAGTACAAGTCAAAAGAGGATATGCTTAGGCTTTTTAACGCACTAGTGAGGCCTTACCTAGAGTACTGTGCACAGTTTTGATCTCCATGTTACAAAAAAGACATACCAGCGCCAGAGAAAGTCCAGAGGAGAGTTACTGTGCTGATACTTAAACTAAGAGGTATGAGCTATGAGGAAAGATTAAAAGAGTTGAACCTCTGAGTTTTAGAACAGTGGATCCAAGTAGATTTAGACTTTAAAATAGTTTTTTTTATAAGGAAAGGGCTGTCAGATGCTTATTTTTCTCAAATGTTAGAAAGTTTTTCTGCATGCAAAGAACCATAGACATATGGAATAAATTATCAGGTAGCACAGTGGAGAGTAGAACTCCATGTAAATTTAAAACTTATTTGATGTTATTTTGGAAAATCTAGGTGGATAGGGGCAGCACGGTGGCGCAGTGGGTAGCGCTGCTGCCTCGTAGTTAGGAGACCTTGGTTCGCTTCCCAGGTTCTCCCTGCGTGGAGTTTGCATGTTCTCTGCGTGGGTTTCCTCCGACAGTCCAAAGACATGCAGGTTAGGTGCATTGGCGATTCTAAATTGTGCTTGGTGTGTGTGTGTGCCCTGCGGTAGGCTGGTGCCCTGCCCGGGATTTGTTTCCTGCCTTGCACCCTGTGTTGGCTGGGATTGGCTCCAGCAGACCCCCGTGACCCTGTAGTTAGGATATTGCGGGATGGATAGGTGGATAGGATGGACGAGCTTGTTGGGCTGAATGTCCTGTTCTTGTCACACTTTTTCTAATGTCCCGTCAAATACATGAATATGAGATGTAAAATGAATGTTGTTGCTATTTCAGAGACATGTTTAAATGGAAAATTGTCCACATAATGATTGGAACTGGGACTACCAATGTAATATATTTGAAATTGCTTCAAACGCCATGTACAGTATTATCAATATTTTGAAAATAATAGTTTTTAAAAGATATAAAATGGCATGGATTTCAGGGTTTTCATGCTTGTGTTAGTCTTGATTTCCTAAAATAGCAGAAGCGTCATTAATTTTTTGAGATTTAAGTCTGACTGTGAAAGGGATACTGTACTGTAACCTCTTTCAGCTGTGCTGCAATATCTTGTTTTGTAATTCTGCATGTGGTGCAATGTAATGTCTGTAGACTTTATTCAGGTGTGCAGTTCCATATTGAGTGCCATCTTCTGCTTTTGTTGCCTTTGTTGCAACCCTCGACAAATATTGTTTGGTTTTGTTTTAGCTGTGTCAGCTCATGGAGCAATCTAATTACTAGGAAGAAAACAAATGCCATAACCAGGCCTTACTGTGTGAATAAAAAAACATGCTTTATTTATGTCAGAGCAAACTATGAGTTCAAAACTAGCTCGCCACACTTCCTTTAGTCCAGAAAGTTCTTATAAGCCAAGTCATTGGAAAATAGTTTTTCTAGTGTAGGTCTGCTGCGCAGCTCTTCACAGGTTTGAAACCACAACATGTAAAGAGAATACGGTCCAAATGGATGAGTTCTTCCTCTGGCTGCACCCAGGTGTAAGCTGATTTTTCCTCTTCAGGCTAGTTTTTGGAGTCATGTGACTGGAAGGGGAGGACCATCTGGGAAATGTCTTCTTCCAGGACATTTTCTTGACCCTTCCAGAAGTACCCATTCCAGGAAGCAACAGGAAATACATTTTGAGGTACCTAGAGTTCACCAACCTACTCTTATGCTGTGTTTGTGTTTTTAGTCCAAACATCACAAGAACAGGGAGTGATCTATGACAGATGAGAATTTATAACTTTATAATTTATATATTTATAAGTGAGATCTCCTTTCACCATCCTCACACCCTCCCCCACACTAATAACTTGTACGTTTTCAAAGCCAACTGATATACTTAGTGCCATTGTTAGCATGATGATATTGATGGGGCCATCTGGACATTTGAAAAAGATGCTTTTAAAAGTGGGTGGAGCCATCCTGAGAACCCTTGCAGAAGGTTGTGTGTGTGTGTGTATGTAAATGAATGAATGAGTGAAAGATGATGACCTTAGATGCATTAACAAGAACCATTGCACCTCCTAAATCCACTGGATTAAAAAGTAGCCACTGAAAAACTTGGGAGGTTCAGCCTTCTGAAAATTATAGAAAAGGAAGATCAAAATATCGTCATACAGTACAACCACCAAATGAGAGATTGTGCATAAGTAATCCGTGTGACTAACGATAATGATGAAAACAATCCAAAATGCGAAACATACAACTGTATGCACACATTAAATAGAGTCACAAAAAAATCAACCAATGGTTAGTGAACAAGCCATACTTAACCAGTTGTTATACGGAGCGCTTAGCTCATGGCAGGTAGTGTCTTCTAAAAGGTAGGCTTCAATTTCAGATGAGTTGATACATTGGTCTTGTACCTTCTGTGGTGTTCTCTACCGTATGTAGAGGCAGGATCCTGGATTGGATTTTATAGCCACCTGAGATGGTGAAAGTGAGCATAGATGGTGTTGCCTCTGACCCTATGTGAGTGGCGTTGGGCCGTTACATGAATGTGCTGGCAAGTGACAGACTAGAAAAAAGGCCATTGGGAAGAGCTGCAGAAAATCAGCTGCATTAAGAGCAAAGGAGAGGCACTGCGTTAGGAAATGTAGTAGGCTATCGGAGCCAATGATGATGAAATGTCATCCAAATGATGCTATGAAAGTCATACAAAATGAAGATTGTGAGAAATCAGTCTTGAAGAAAATAACTCCAAACAAAACAGATAAAGATTTAGGGATCGTCCCCGTATATTGTCATCCTGACAATAATAAAGGAAACGGATTCTAAAGACTTTTCAGTATATAGAATGTTTTACTGAAGACAAAATGGCGTTTTTATAGTACAATGAATGATGGGACAGGAAATGGTTGGCAGGAAGTGGCGATTGGAGACAGGAGGCAGAACCAACGTCATCAGAAGTCGACAAAAGTGAAGGATTGTGGGACCGGAAGTGACGTCATCTTAATTGACCGGAAGTGGCGTCATCATGGCCATTTTTAACCTGGAAATGGAGATCTTTTACTTTTCTTCTGATTTTCTGTAGAGGGAAAGAGATTCAGGTAAGTACCATGTGATGACCCTCTGTCTCGCGATAATTCACTAACCTTTATGCTCTTTGACTGCCTCCAACTCGCATGTGTGTGACATGATCTAGCAATATATTGCCATGCCATACCACCACCAAATGACAGATATCTCAACATCAACATCAAATACTCAACACTGAAAGCAGAAATGAAAATGAATAGTCATAAATTTCCAATTTCCAACTGCTGAATCATATTGTGTATAAGCAATCAATGTGACTCATGATAATGATGACAATTACTCCAAAACAGTGAGATGTAAAAGTTCATGCACACTCAAAATTGTGACAGAAGTGAAAAAAATTCAGACTGCACTTGTACACACAGGAGCAAAGAACACTGCAGGGTCAAAGGGCTTGACCAAAAGACATAGCCAGGAATTAATTTCAGAGGGAGAGATAACAAAGAACATGAATCATAATTCCAGCTATGATCAGTCAGTTGGAAATGTCATAAAATGTATTTTAGGGACGATTGAAACCCGAAGTCTCCCCTGGCTATATCTATGGTCGTGCCCAAGCAAACAGTAAATAATGTAGCTAGCAGTAACGGGTACAAAAAACAAACAGGTGAAGATTTCACATTCACCAAAAAAAAATATAGACAAGTAATTTGAGTTTTAAGCATTTTAACAATACATTAACATAATCAATGTGGGTTTACCACTTAACTAATAATTTTGAAGATTCATTTTCAACTAAAAGGTTCCTGCTGTAATTCTGAGCTCAGTTCACTTGCATTTCATTTTACAGTACATACTGTAGTCTCCTTCACAGAACACTGGCTCACAATACTCAAGAGCTCATTCTAG
Organism: Polypterus bichir lapradei; assembly: GCA_026402145.1. Lineage (NCBI taxonomy): Eukaryota > Metazoa > Chordata > Cladistia > Polypteriformes > Polypteridae > Polypterus > Polypterus bichir. Next base: position 49,498,775 of record JANRMT010062813.1, on the reverse strand, counting down.
CAAGGTAAAAATGCAAGCGACATTTTGGTGACCTAAATAAAAAGAGCAGATAGGTGACATCAAATATGATCTAGTGTTTGTAAATGTATAAATGGAAAATACTTTGACTTCATTTAAAATTGAGCACATTGGGAAATCTTGATGGTACCTAGCTGTCTTGATTATAATAGATGTTAGAAGAGTGCCCCCTGAATAAATAAGGGTGGTATGGAGTGTGCAGAAGGGCCCGTTTGGCTAGGGGTAGCTGGGGACAGGGGCATTATCAGGTAAGCAATGGGCAGAGACGTGTGGTGCAGAGGAACTCTGGAGGAGCAGAATTACTGACATTAGCTGGGGCAGAGCAAGTAGACACAACAGTGTGGGTATCATAGTGCTGCCCTGTACAGGACTGCAGAGGATTGCTAAACAAGCAATAGCAACCAGTAGCAAAATGGAAATGATCTTAGGGTAACCTCTATCAAGACTCAACTTAGTCACTGCGCTGTATAACTGTGCTGTAGTACATGATGTTCCCGCCATGGCTTAAATAAAAGTTAGCTGTAAGAAGGATTCTTCTGCCGTAGGACAGTTACAACTTGGACCTTGTCACACACGTGTGCATGAGAGGCAGCTAAAGGGTTTAAATGAGGGTAATTCCATGCCAGACCAGGTGGTGACGTGGTGCACTAATCCTTTCTCTCTTTCCTCTGCAGACTAGTTATGGGAAATCCCGCCTAACCCCAATGATGTCACTTCCTCTACCTTTCCATAAAACCATCATCTTTACCTCCTTCAAGTCATTTCTGTTCTGGACTCGAATCTGTAGACAATTGTATAACTAATTTACTATTTTGCTGCTGAAACCAGCGCGACTCTGAGTACACAACGGCACAAAGAGATAGTTAAACATCACAGTTATTGTAAAAGGGAAAAACTGAGAACGAAGGCTTTTAAATAAGAGGACTTACCGTCAGTCATTAGCGCATGAAGGGAGGGGGTTACTGTAGCTCCTTATTCTCCGGCCATCTCCTTGCAAATAAAGACGCATGCGCCAGTCCAGATGCCATTTTAAATGTGGTGCTTTGGTTGGGTGCTTGCGCCGTGCTCAGGAATTCTGGAAGAAGACAGCCCCCCCGTGGAGTTTTTAAAGGCATTGAGTTTTTGTCAGTATAAAGTTTTTTTTTTTGAGTTTGTTATTATTGAGATCGCAGATTTAAGAGAGCACTATTGGTTTGTTGTTATTGTTTCTATTGAGCAGGGTTAGGTTTCGTTTGGTTGTGAGGCATTTATGTCATTTTCCCTCTTAAAGGGAATATCGCCCTGCAGCAATGTACTCTGAGAGAGAAATGGCATCGGGGGTCGGTTAACTGACTTGGGATTATAGAGGTGTTCATGGGCTGCTTGCGTGGAGAATAAGAGTCTCCTATTAGTCAGTTCAGGCTCCTGATAGTTTGGTAGTTTGAGGAGCTCAGTTATTTAAGACTGCTTCAGAGCCTTATTTCTCAGGTAATGGTCAGGTGTTTTTTTCCCAGAGAGGGAAAGTTGCCTTTGAGGATAAAGCCATATTTTTTTTTTTTTTAATTTTTTTGTTTGAACAATGTATGTCCTTGTAGTTTAAAGGTTATTTTTTCTTTGTAAAATTTTAGTGTGTGAGTGTGGGCACAATATATATTCCTGCACCAGAACTTTTCTTTCCAATGGACTGGTATAATAAACAGTTGTTTTACTTTTATCCATTCTTCCTGCCATAATATTTTGTTTTGACTCTGCTGGCGTCAACTTCCGCTCCTGGTTGGTCCCAGACTACTAGCAGGTTACCTACTTCCGTAGGCAGCTTGTGACAGTTTCAAGTATACAGGAGGCTGCCCCAAACCTTTTTCGGTTTCTATTCTTATTTATCTATTTATCTCCTTATCTATTTATTTGACAACCTGAAATAACCTTGTGCAAATATTTATATATTTGTATTTTTTGTATATATTGCATTATGTTCTTCTGTTATACCGAAATATTATTTTTTGTATTTGTGTTGCTTTTTATTTTTTCATATAATATTTGCAGTTGTTATAAGTGGAAGTGCACTTAAGAATACATTGAAATGAATGGACAGCTATCGTGACGGAGGCATCAGTGATTTTTATATTAATGTCATTGATGGCTCACTGCTCCTGAAAATTAGAATATTTTTTATAGCACACTGGTTTTCCATAAAATGCATACTAAGTAAGTGAGACAATACATAGGTACTGATAAGGAGAATAGACACTCCAATCTGTCTTTGCTCAGATTTATTTATAAGCTCCTTTGATTTCAGGATATGACACCAGAATCAAGGTGCTACTGTTCTCCTTGCCTTTTTATAATTATTTCTAAATGTGGTATTTTGTCTTTGCATGCTGTATTGATCTTGAACATGAACTAAGTCTGAGAGACCTATCTCCGGACACTTCCAGATAAACTAGAGGTTGTGTTGGGTTTGTTGGGACTCAGTTAAGTATTGATAAGGTTTTCCACATTTTTGTTTAAGAAACAGATTAGGACAACTTGGAAGAAAGTGAAAAACATTATATTGAAAATCAAAAGGTACAGGAGCTTCTTGAGTTGTCTTTAGCATCAGTAAGTGTAACCTGACACACAGTGATTTATGTTTAAGAGCCTGCTATTATATTACACCAGTAAAGGCACACTGCACGATAACGTGCAGTGATTATACTTGACTTGAGCATTCATAGTTTTCATAATCTTTCTCTGTATGTTTAGCATTCATTTGCTCAGAGGCTGATGTGCTTGCTGCTTCCTGAGCAGCTCTTCTTTTCTCCACCCTAGCGGCCCACTGCTTCTCTTCTTTCTACTGCATCCTTTCGTGTTAAAATTGATTAAGTCAGAGTTTGTGTTGCAATTACTTAGTACATTTCCTTAATTTTTCACTTAAGCTGGCACTCAAGTCTTCAATCTGCCTCAAGAATGATTTAAAATATGAAGAGGTAGGGGAAGTGACGGTGAAGGTGGTAGGGATGAGAACACATGTGTATGGGCGCTGCAAAGCCGCCCTGCTGGCTGCTGCTGAGAGTTGATTCTACAATAAAATAAAATAAAAATAAAAAGAGGGAATAACCTTGGAGGTCAATCATCACCCTGAAAGTGGATAGTAGACGTCATGTAGTATATGTGCACCAAATTTCAGGTCAATAGTTCAAATGGTTAGCGAGCTACAGGTGATTTAAAATCCTGGACAGACAAATGGACAGCCACGGTAGCGTATTATATAAGTATATATATGTAAGATGTTTAGTATACCATTGTACCTGGTTAGCCATCCCCAGATGGGCAGTGAACATGCCATACTTAACCAGCTCCAATACAGAGTGCTGGCACATGCCAGGTACTGCCTTCTAAAAGGTAGGTTTCTATAGGCCTTCCACAAAGAGTGATGATGTGAACTCAGAAACGTATCAGAGACTCTTCTCTGTATCTACACTCAGTGGCCGATTTGATAAACTGGTCTTACATCTTCTATGGTGTTCTCTGTCATATGTAGATGATTTAGAATCAGACCCTGAATTAAAATATATAACACAGCATTTATTTAGCTAAGCATAAAATTCTGCTTTAGTCCTCCCTTCCTAATATTCTTTTTAAATCTTTCCCATCAGCCAACTTTTAGCGAGTTGCATGTCGTAGGAGAAGGCGTTGTGTCTGTGAGAATTTACAGCTATTGAGCACCCCCATGTACAAAGCTTACAATGTCCTCAAACTGTAAAGAGCAAAAAAGCCCATGTTCTAGATGAAAGGACAGGCTCATGAAATGTTGAAGCGAGCACAGATGTCTGTTGGATGTTTTGTGTTTACTTTTGTGCAGGGTGCTCCATGTTGATTTGCTCATCAAATAAAGCAAATTGGGCACAATGGGATTCGGTACCTGAAGTTGTTAAATTTGACATGCTCTCCGACTGGAAGTAATGTCGAAGACTGTAGCATGAAACCAATCGTGAAGGTTTTAGTCTGTTCCGTGAGTTTTGTGGTGACATTACTATCCTTTAATGAAAAAGAGTTGTTATAATTCTTGAGTAAAAGAAGCCTGTGCGGAAGGGTTGATTTTTTTTAAAATCCTGCCAGTGGATTGATATTCAATAGGGTTGTGCAAATTGGACTCACTTGAGAGAAGATCCATATTTAATTCAGTCTTACTCACATCAATCACACTTACATGCCGGCAAGAATTTCACTGTACTCTGTACTTATGACAATTTTAATACTACTACTGCTTTCTGTTCTGAATATTGTAGGTACATCCAAATAATGCAATTAAAGTGAAACAAAACACAATGTATTACACGATAAAAAAAAGACATATATGAAAATTTATGTTTTTAGATTTTCAACCATTCTATTTCTTAAAGTTCCTGGTGATGATAAGTCAAGTAATTTTTGATGTACTGCAAACTAAATAAAGCAAAGTTAGATAATGGGCAACATAAACTTCAGATGATCAATAACAATCCGTTCTAATGAAATGGTTTGGAAAATATAACGTGCATAGAGTTAGTTCTCCAACCTGCTTAATTCAATCCAGTGTCATGGTGAATGGATGGAAGGAAAGAGACAGTGCTGCATGGGACATCAATACAGCACAGAGATCTTTGGAATATCAGATCAAAAATAGAGAAGTCACAGAAAAACCTATGCAGACATGGAGAGAACATGTAGATTACGCATTGACAATAGCTGGGTGACATCTGAATCAGGACATCGAATCTCTGAGGTAGCACTTGCCATTGTGCTGTGCAAGCAAATTTGTTACTTGCTGAATTAAGCTTTTTTTACAACCCATAAACACAGAGAGGGACGAGCACGTGGAGAACTTGAAGCATACTGTAGATCACAAAAACAACAACATTTTTGCCCTCCGGAAGAGACTGAAAAGAAAATGGCTTAACAGTTGGGTAGGTTGGCTTCCCTACGTTTGTTCCTCCTGACTCCTCATTTACTCTCTCTCTGCCATTCCACCTCTGCCCTTTCTTTATTCATAGAAGTGTGCATTCACCCTGATTCACTCTTTACTTGACTTTGACCTTTTACAAAATTCCAAGGTGGTCACCCTATAATGGCTTACAACAATCTTTGGTGAAACTCCCTTTCTTTACTTGCAGGGACAAAAGTTCCATCATGACTGCCACTCTTGTTCAGTTTATCTACTGCCGTCTAGCATTCTGTGTGAAACTTTCTGACGTACTTCCCAGCTTAATTTAACCTTTCACTTGCATTGGAGCTCCTGTGTAAATATAAATATATAATTAGGAGAATGTGTGCTTGAACAGGGCATACTAGAGACAAGAGGCTTCTATTGGAGCTCTTCGACTGGATTTTTCTTTTCTTGCTCTGCTCCTGTTGAGTTTTTCCACTGTTTGTTCTTTCATGCTTAGAAGCAACTGTTTGTGGTTACGTGATAAACTATTGCAGATGTCCACCACATTTAAATTTTACTTACAATGGCAATAATCTGATTGGCATTCACTAAGGGGTCTGCTGTGAACTAACACTATGTTCACGCTACTAAATTTACATTTAAATGAGAATGCTCTTCATCCATACTAGTTTTTTCACCTCATTCACAAACATATCTCTGCTCATACAAAAGCAACCCTAAAACATATGACATGAATGTTTACCCACATCAGGAATGGGCAGAGAAATCCTAAAAGGGATGCTAATGCCACTGTCCACGGAATTTATCATAAAAATGTAGCAAAAAAAAAAAACCAAGGAACTGGTGGTGGATTTCAGGAGGCCCAGGCCCCTCATGGACCCTGTGATCATCAGAGGTGACTGTGTGCAGAGGGTGCAGACCTATAAATACCTGGGAGTGCAGCTGAATGACAAATTGGACTGGACTGCCAATACTGATGCTCTATGTAAGAAAGGTCAGAGCAGACTATACTTTCTGAGAAGGTTGGCATCGTTCAACATCTGCAGTAAGATGCTGCAGATGTTCTACCAGACGGTTGTGGCGAGTGCCCTCTTCTACGCGGTGGTGTGCTGGGGTGGCAGCATAAAGATGAAAGACGCCTCACGCCTGGACAAACTTGTTAAGAAGGCAGGCTCTATTGTAGGAGTAAAGTTTAACATCTGTGGCAGAGCGACGGGCATTAAGCAAACTCCTGTCAATCATGAATAATCCACTGCATCCACTGAACAGTGTCATCTCCAGGCAGAGGAGTAGCTTCAGTGACAGACTTTTGTCACTGTCCTGCTCCACTGACAGACTGAGGAGATCATTCCTCCCCCACACTATGCGACTCTTCAATTCCACCCGGGGGAGTAAATGCTAACTTTTTTCATTTTTATTACTATTTAATTTAATATTGTTTCTTTGTATCAGTATACTGCTGCTGGATTATGTGAATTTCCCCTTGGGATTAATAAAGTATCTATCTATCTATCTATCTATTATCAGTAACTGATTTGCCTTTCATGTGTGTATGCAGCATTCAAACTGTACAACAAACAGGTAAGCAACACAATAAAACACTTTGGAAAACAAATTTTCTATTTCAACTATATAGGAACATGTTTTTCTTCCTTGAAAGGGTGACCAATCATGAAATGAGATGTAATAAGCAGAATCCAATCAGGGAAGCGCCACGTGATAAACACAAACAAATCAGAGAGGGACTAGAGTCCGCGTTTTCAAGACTGTTCACTCATCCAAACTACAATGTTGAGTTGGCATTTTCAGGCTGTGGAGAGAATTTTCAAAAGTCTCCTATTTTAGGGGTTAAAAATGCAGAGGTAGTGTGGAAGAAAGGCAAAAACGGAGACTAATGTAGACACTTGTAGATAAAAACATAGTAGTGTGGCCGTGCCTGAGATGCCTGTGACCAGCTCTGCTATAACATAATTACCAAATGCACAGTAATATATAGAGGCACCTTAATTTAAATAAACAGCACTTTACTTTTCAAATTTGTGTGTATGTTTAAGGCAGCATCTATTCTTAAAGTTTGTTTTATTTAACTTTATTCATCAATCCAATTTAAAAACCTAAAACCAAATTCAGAGTTTTAACAAGCCAGCGATTATCCTGCCACAACTCTGGATGGGATACCAGGTCATGACAGGACATATCCATTTATATTTGGCCACTTTAGAATTGCAAATGCACTTCTTGGTGTTGTGAAAGGAAAACCCGAGAAGTGAGAAACCACTCATGAAGACATGAGGAGAAAGTGCGGACTACATACACTTGGTGACAGATTCTCCTGATGCTGTAAGACTAAAAACAGCACCACATCCCCGTATTGGGAAGGTTATTGACAGAAAATGTGACCGATGGGTGAATTTTTAGAAATTGTTCATTTTTGTTGAGTTTGGGAGTGGTCTGATATTTAAAAAATTCAGGTTGGGTATTAGCACAAATAAAAATAATTCTAATAATAATTATTCTTTAATGCAACTTCTTTCCCTCTCTTATATTCTAGGCTGCTTCTGAAAATTTTAATTTAAAGCTAATTACAGCTTCTAAATGAGCCAATGGTCTCCAGTCGGAATGCTTGGCACTCACAATATTCCTATTAAAGCAAATGACTGGTAACCTTAAAGTGAAAATTTTATTAGTAAATTAAGTTATAAGCTTTTACTTCTGTGCACCTGAGCAATGATTCAAACCTGCAATGATGATAACTAAGTTGCTGTTGACAGTTTAAAGATTATAGAGTGCCATGTATTCAAGAGCAAAGATTGTTTCTGTAAATTCAAAATGACTTTTTATAGTGTTGAATGTATACAGTAATGCTGCAGTTAATAAAGTAGATGAGGTCCACGATTTTACCCTTCGATATCACAAGATTTTTGTAGCTTCAAGAGGAGGCATATGGGTACATATTGTAATGACCCTGGTGAAGCAATTGTTGTATGGCTCCTTGGCAAAAGGGTCCTTGCTGCCAGACCTGGGAGACTTACGAGACCTGTCCAAGTGTTACCATATAAGACAAGGTGTTCACTGATGGATGTAGGACTGGGGAGTGTAGATGTCAGGATCATATAATGAAACCTGTCCCTGCTGTCTGGTACAGTAGGTGATGGCTTTTACGTTGAAATGTGATATAATTACTAGTAAATTGAATAAATAAACAATATATTTACTAGCAAATTGAATAAGTAAACAATACATAATGAGAGAATAAGGCAAATTATGGAGACCATAATAGTCTAATTTCATAGCTTCTTCATATGACAAATGACGAACAGTTGACCTTTCTGCACCAAGTGTCCTGGGGCCAGGGGTATTTGTCCTTGGCTACTCTACAGCACCTCCCTGAAGGTGATGTAGCATTATGGGTAACTTTTCAGAAAATACTGCATCTTTAAGCATGCTTCTGGTAATTTTATAAAGAAGTACAAATTTACAATTGACTGCTTCATCCTGTGGTTGCTTGTACTCATTCCTAACAATGGGCTTCAGTTCGCAGAATTTATAAATATTAATTTCAGGGTGTAACTTTATATTTGCAAGGTCAAGGCATATGTGCTTTTTGTATAATGGTATGTGGGTAATAATCTATTTTACCTTACAGATGGTACAGGCATGTCAAGGCACTTGTTCAGTGTTGATACTTGAACTAGAACTGACATTTTGAACCTGCAATGCAACAGTTTGATTCCACAGTCATTAAGTTACACTATCTGCTAAAACGTGTTTGACAAAGTTCAATATTGCGACTTTAAATGGGACAAAACATCAGGTTTATTTTAAATACATTAGGATATACTAAGATGTAATTTTCATACTGCCTCTGCCAGTTACATTTTCAACAAAATATTGCATTATCTTGGGGCAACCCTATTATTAGTAGTCATAATGGCTGACAAGGAGAAAGAGAAATGTGATCTGACTTCTTCTATCATTAAAAGTAATGGTTGATGTACACTGAAAATGACACATTAGACACCAGGCTTTGCAAAGGATGTCTTATTTTAAACCTCATAGCTCCCAGTCCTGCCATCAAGAGTCCTTATTAAAGCAGTGTGGATCAGTAGTTCCTACAAAAGAAGAATATCATGAATAACTGAGCAATGATTTCAAAGGTCCTGTTCTCTTTTTGTTTTCTCCAGCAGATGGCAGAATCGTTTAAGAGCTTGACTTAATGTTTTGCAAATGTCAGTTGTACTTGTGGTAGAAACAGAAGAACAAGCCTCACAAATATCAACGGTGCAGCACCTTTACAGCAGCCACTTATCATCACTCCTGAGGAGTTATTAAGGCAAGTGTTATTTAATCTTTGAGGTGTCGACATACTATTCTGCCTGGCAAATTAACTCAATGACAGTATAATAGTCTCTCATGGACTGGAAGAGTCGGAGTTGAAACTGCACCCTGGTCTATAACAATGCTTGCTAAAACTCTGAGGTTGATCACAAGTAAAAATAAAACATGCTGTGCGCTTAATGATTCACAAACTCTTTTTGTTCTGCAGGTAGGTACTTATTTGGCATTCAGAGAGAAAGTGTATGAAGTACAGTAGCCTGGCTTGGAAATGCTGCCGGTCTGATCAATAAGGAGAGTACATTAATTTAAAAGGAACATCTTTACAAATAACCTTTCATGAAGAACAGTATTTCAAAATAAAATGTAGTACAATGTAACTTTTTACAGAAATAAGGAAAAAATAAAATAATGAAATAATGCACAGCATTCAGTTATTAGATGTGTTAGGGACAGAGGCTGCTCTTAAATGTGTTTGCACACAAACAGGCTTTCTGGCTTCTCCTTCTTTGATAACTCTGGAAAATGAGCTCCTGATTTGGATCCCCATAAACCAAACACTGAAGACTTTTTCCCAGTAAACCTCTACATGATGTACAAACATAAAGAAGAAGCAAGATTCGTTTGTCAGTTTTCTCTTTCTACACATTTCCTCAAGTCATTTATAGGTTTAGCTTTACAAGTACCCAGAGACCAACCTGGCAGCATCAGGTACAAAGTAAGAAAGAACCGTGGATGTGCCACCATTTTTAAAATGTTTACTCTTTGTATGTGCTTAGCTGCTGGCCAACATTTAGTGTCTTTAAACAAACCCTTACCTTTATTATTTGTTTACAATATAAGGTGTTACAATAAAATAACATAATTAAATTGACATGATAAATCACATGTGAGCACAGCGTAATTTGTCTGCATTTATATGATTAAAGGAATTAAGGGAACAACTTAAATCACATATCACATGTCGATGAATGAAATATTCAAGTGGAAAATCTATACTGAGTAATAACTGTGTAATTCATTAAGAACATCAGTCAATGGAAACCAAAATCACCAACCCATTAAGGGTTGGATTCAAAATCACACAGAAAATTAAAGACAAAATCACAGGCTGATACAACCTGCTTGAATTTCATCACGGCAACTCATAATGTGACTCAGGAGTGTGTTAGGCCCTCACGTGCCTGTATGTACTCCTGACAACATCTGAGCATGCTCCTGATGAGACGGAGGATGACCTGGATCAGGCCATCAATGAGCTGCTGGACATTTTGTGGAGCTACTTGGTGGCATCAGATGCACCGATACATAACATCTGAGAGATTCTCACTTAGATTCAGGTCTGGTGGACATGTGGGCCAATCAATGGCATCAGCACCTTCGTCATCCAGGAACTGCCTACACACTCTGGCCACATGAGGCCGTGCATTGTCCAACACCAGGAGGAACCCATGGCCCACTGAGTCAGTGTGAGGCCTGACAATAGCTCAGGATTTTATCTCGGTACCTAACAGCAGTCAAGGTACTGTTGCCTAGCATATAGAGGATTGTGCGACCCTCCGAGATCATCAGTGACCCACCTACAAAATGGACATGCTGGATGATGTTGCAGGCTGCATAACGTTCACCACACCATCTCCAGACTCTTTCGTGTTTGTCACATGTGCTCAGTGTGAACCTGCCCTCACTGTGTAGAGAACTGGTTACCAAAGGTGAAGCTGCCAATTGTGTGTTCTCTGGCAAATGCCAATCGAGCTTCAGGGTGATGGACCGTGAGCACAGCTCCCACTTTGTTCTCATGCCACCCTCACAGAGTCTTTTTGTGACAGTTTGGTCATAAACATGCACACCAGTAGACAGCTGGAGGTCCTGCTCCTCCTTGCACAAAGGAGCAGATACCGGTCCTGCTGCTGGGTTAATGCCCTTCTACGGCCCCGTCCAACTCTCCTTGTATAATGGCCTGTCTCCTGGGGTTTCTCGTCTATGCACTTGAGACTTTACTAGGAAACACAGCAAACCTTCTTGTGATCCATTTACAGATGTGCCATCATGAAGGAACTGGACTATGTGTGCAACCTGAATCAGGTGCAGGTACCGCCTCATGCTACCAGTAGTGTCAAGGACACTAGCAAAATGCAAAACTAGAGAAGAATCAGTTAGGAAGGATAAGGAGAGAGCAATTGTCTGTGGCCACCTTCTACAAAACCATTCCCTTTTTGGTGGTTGTCTTGCTGTTGCCACTCCAGTGCACCTGTTGGCATTTTCATTTGCGTCAAAGCAGGTGATGTTGATTCACAATCTCTTCTGTTTCCTATCTGGACAGATTGATAGCTCAGAAGCTTAACTGACTTGCTGTTAGATTATGATGATCAAGTGTTCCCTTAATTTACAGCGACGATTCAGACACATGCCAAGTTGGTACCCCTTTATTTATTTTTATTTTTTGATTTTGTAATATTTTGTTAATCCCGAAGGGGAAATTGTCTTTTCGCATGACATTTGAGGGTCAGAGCTCAGGATCATCAGTTGTACAGCAGCCATACAGCAATTTTCACATTAAGGACCTTGCTCAAGGCTCCAACAGAGTAGAATCAGTTCTGGAAGTAATTATATTTGAACTGGTAAACTTCCAGATGCCAGTGCAGATCCTTAGCCAGAGAGCAACTACTTCGCCCCTTTTTTAGTAGGCAATTCAAGAAATTACAGTAACAAAACAAGATGGGCTATAATTGCCTCCATCATTCTCTTTGAGTATTTTCCTCTATATTCTACCTGTCATTCTTCCGTTAATGGGTCCGTTTGAATGAACGTGCTCTTCAACTCTGTGGCCGAACTTATAGCAGCAGGTTTGGATGGGGCAGGGTTTTCAGAGCCTGTGACGGTCTCAGAGCTACAGGCAAATGGGGAGAAAAGATTAGCGACACTGCCCCCTCTTGTCCCTGACTGGAACCTTTTACCGGTACAGAGCATTGAAGGTGTCCCCTATATACACATACCGTATATACTCACATATTCAGACACATATTTTTAAATTTTTGTATATGTAACAAATCTGTTTTATATAGCAATTTCCTACAGAGAGCAACACCTTAAAATGCACTGAAAGTTCAAAGTTATGATACAAATGTTTGTGTCTATTTTATACTCACATCACAGTTAGATCAAGTGACCCATTCGGGGTCATACAGAGTGTCAGAGAAGGTGGGCTGAACCAGCAACCCTCTGCTCTACAGATGAATGTCTTAGCCACTAATAAATTAAGCAGCGAGGAGTAAGGGAGGAGTATGATCTGGCTAGAGAGAATGAGATTAATTCCAACAAAGCTGTGCACCTCCTAGGGATGGTGGTCCAATAACTTGTGTGATTCCCAAATTATATTAGGCAGGAGAATTGTAGCCTGATGATTATAACGGCTGGTGTGCTGTTGTCTGCAGGTTTTAAGCTAATTACGACAATATTTAAATAAACTCTACACAACAATTCCAGATTATATTGTTCAGTCAGTCAACATGCACTAGAGATCACATTCTGATGAGGCCATGGGGACAACATCATCCACAAAAGACAGAGGTCGCAGGTGTTAAATTCCCAAGCTGGATATGATCCAAGTGTCAACGACACCATGATACCCATCCATCCATTATCCAACCCACTATATCCTAACTACAGGGTCACGGGGGTCTGCAAGAGCCAATCCCAGCCAACACAGGGCACAAAGCAGGAAACAAACCCCGGGCAGGGCGCCAGCCCACCGCAGGGTGCACAGATACACACACACCCACACACCAAGCACACACTAGGGACAATTTTGATTCGCCAATGCACCTAACATGTATGTCTTTGGACTGTGGGAGGAAACTGGAGTACCTGGAGGAAACCCATACAGACACGGGGAGAACATGGAAACTCCACGCAGAGAGGACCCGGGAAGCAAACCCAGGTCTTCTAACTGCGAGACAGCAGCGCTACCCACTGCGCCACCATGCCGCCCGACCATGTTACCCTCTGAAAGCAAAAATTTTAAATAAAACAAAAAAAGCTATTGATTAGTTTATTCTATTACCTTTTACAGTATGTGCTTTATAATTTCATGAGCATTCATTCTTGCATTGTGACGTTCTACTGGAACCTGAAAACGTAAATAACATATCTGAGGATAAGCTCGGCAAATGATACACACAGTCAGCAAGAGGCAGGTGAAATGTGCTTTAATGCTTTTATTTTAATCAATAAGGGGTGCAAATAGTGAAGTGCTATCTTCAAACAAATATATAAATGATCCGTAAAACGAGGTGAAATATGGAGATTAAAAACAATCAATAAATAAGTAATCCATAAAAATGAGGTTAATATTCTGGTCTTCTTTTATAAACAGTCTTGAGTCACAATGTCTCTTTCTAAAATCTACCCGAAAGGTGCAGTCAACCTTTAATCTTGAGTTCGTGTTCCCATTATCAGTCCCTTGGGGTCTGCAGGACACTACACCAAACCCCACTCATGTCTCCCTGTTGCCTCTTCTCTTGACTCTCTAGTCAGGCTCCCTTATCTACCTGTGGGTGTTGGCAACCCGTCTATTGAGGCAATGAGTGTCAGTGGGGAACAGCTAAGTTAACTGCACGGCCACGCAAAATACAATCAACTCACTGCCCTACTGAACTCCCTGTGACTTAGTATCAGAGTGACGCACTCACCAGCCTGAGCCTAGCCGTACCTCTTTCCCTCATGCATCCATCTGTTTACAATTCTGCCTACTCCATTGTAATGTCTGGAGAAGAAGTTAGATGTGGCCAAAACGAGAATGTTGAGATGGATGTGTGGAACTACGAAAAAAAGGGACAGAATAAGAAATGAAACAATCAGAGGTACAACAGAAATGGAAGAGTTTTCTAAGGAAGTACAGGAAAGTATTGATGAAGTGGTATGGACATGTGATGAGGAGAGACAAGGTGGGAATGAGAAGTGATGGGAATGGAAATACAGGGGAAGATTAAACAATGGTGGCCAAATAGGCCAAAATGGAGGTAGATGAATCTAGTAAAAGAAGATCTGAAGGAAAAGGGCTTGACTGGCACGGAGGTGCAGGACCAAACTGTTTAGAGAAGGCTGATCAAGCACATCAGCGCCACATAGAAGTGGGAAAAGATGAAGAAGAAAATGAGGAAGAATAATATGGTGACACATCCGTTAATATTGCTGTTGTTCGTGTGGAGTACACACATTCTCTGTGTGTCTGTGTGGGTTTAGCTCCAGGTATTTTAGTTTTTCTCCAACATCCCTAAACCTGTGTAGGTTAGATTAAATAACAATTCCACATTGTTACTTCTAAGTGTGTGTGCGACTAGGGACTTCAGTGGACTAATGTCTTGTCAAGGATTGTCTCCTTCTTTGTACCAAGTGCTGCCATGACTGGCTGTCAATTGGATTAAGTGAATCTGAGAATGCTGTGTTATATAAAAAAATACAGTAGTGACAAGCACAAGATTTAAAACCAAATTCTTGGAGCTATGAGACACGGCAGTGTGACTGTGCCACTTTTCCACAAGTGTCATGAACATTTATTTCTTAATTTCTTTTTTTGAACTCTATACAGTTATGTAAGAAGTACGGTAATGTGGATATTTTTGCAAAGGCAGATGATACACAGCACATTTGACTCTAAGATTCATTCAGAAGCACAGCATACCCAATGCTAAGTTATATTAGCTTAAGATTCCGCTTAATAGTTAGGTGAGGGTAAGCTAGTATTTGGTACCCAGCAGCAGGTGTGGCTGTGTTATTATACAATACAAATTTTACTTCAAATTCTTTACAAAGTAAGTCATTCTATTGCCTTAAAATAAGAAAAAAAAGATATAGATATTTGGTAAATATTTGCTTTTAAAACTTGGTATTATACAGTGGTGTGAAAAACTATTTGCCCCCTTCCTGATTTCTTATTCTTTTGCATGTTTGTCACACAAAATGTTTCTGATCATCAAACACATTTAACCATTAGTCAAATATAACACAAGTAAACACAAAATGCAGTTTTTAAATGATGGTTTTTATTATTTAGGGAGAAAAAAAAATCCAAACCTACATGGCCCTGTGTGAAAAAGTAATTGCCCCCTTGTTAAAAAATAACCTAACTGTGGTGTATCACACCTGAGTTCAATTTCTGTAGCCACCCCCAGGCCTGATTACTGCCACACCTGTTTCAATCAAGAAATCACTTAAATAGGAGCTGCCTGACACAGAGAAGTAGACCAAAAGCACCTCAAAAGCTAGACATCATGCCAAGATCCAAAGAAATTCAGGAACAAATGAGAACAGAAGTAATTGAGATCTATCAGTCTGGTAAAGGTTATAAAGCCATTTCTAAAGCTTTGGGACTCCAGCGAACCACAGTGAGAGCCATTATCCACAAATGGCAAAAACATGGAACAGTGGTGAACCTTCCCAGGAGTGGCCGGCCGACCAAAATTACCCCAAGAGCGCAGAGACGACTCATCCGAGAGGTCACAAAAGACCCCAGGACAACGTCTAAAGAACTGCAGGCCTCACTTGCCTCAATTAAGGTCAGTGTTCACGACTCCACCATAAGAAAGAGACTGGGCAAAAACGGCCTGCATGGCAGATTTCCAAGACGCAAACCACTGTTAAGCAAAAAGAACATTAGGGCTCATCTCAATTTTGCTAAGAAACATCTCAATGATTGCCAAGACTTTTGGGAAAATACCTTGTGGACTGATGAGACAAAAGTTGAACTTTTTGGAAGGCAAATGTCTCGTTACATCTGGCGTAAAAGGAATACAGCATTTCAGAAAAAGAACATCATACCAACAGTAAAATATGGTGGTGGTAGTGTGATGGTCTGGGGTTGTTTTGCTGCTTCAGGACCTGGAAGGCTTGCTGTGATAGATGGAACCATGAATTCTACTGTCTACCAAAAAATCCTGAAGGAGAATGTCCGGCCATCTGTTTGTCAACTCAAGCTGAAGCGATCTTGGGTGCTGCAACAGGACAATGACCCAAAACACACCAGCAAATCCACCTCTGAATGGCTGAAGAAAAACAAAATGAAGACTTTGGAGTGGCCTAGTCAAAGTCCTGACCTGAATCCAATTGAGATGCTATGGCATGACCTTAAAAAGGTGGTTCATGCTAGAAAACCCTCAAATAAAGCTGAATTACAACAATTCTGCAAAGATGAGTGGGCCAAAATTCCTCCAGAGCGCTGTAAAAGACTCATTGCAAGTTATCGCAAACGCTTGATTGCAGTTATTGCTGCTAAGGGTGGCCCAACCAGTTATTAGGTTCAGGGGGCAATTACTTTTTCACACAGGGCCATGTAGGTTTGGATTTTTTTTCTCCCTAAATAATAAAAACCATCATTTAAAAACTGCATTTTGTGTTTACTTGTGTTATATTTGACTAATGGTTACATGTGTTTGATGATCAGAAACATTTTGTGTGACAAACATGCAAAAGAAGAAGAAATCAGGAAGGGGGCAAATAGTTTTTCACACCACTGTAGTTTGTTCTTAGTATATATCCCAATCTGTTTGCCATCAGTACTTAAAGCTTCTTGGCCAACAAAAGAAGAAAGTTTGCAAACCAGTTAAAAATTCTCATTTATGAATGTTTTTGTTTTCCTCTTGGGTGATGAGACCATCAGAATTTGTTTCCATTATGTAACTTTTCCCACTGGTACAAGTAGACCATATGGCAGGGGGGGATTGCTTTCTGGCTACGCCAGCCAAACAAAGAAATAAAGTGATGTGGCACATTGCTGTTAGCAATCACTGAAAAATTTACCCATTAAAGATGTCCATCAAACCGTGTTTAAAAGCTCTTGCTGGGAAATATTAAACAATAAAAATTATTTTCAATTATTTTCTTTCTTGAATAATATCATTTAGTTTATGATACTTTTATAGCTGGCTGCTTCAGCGATTTATGTAAAATTTGCAGATTATTATTTTTATTAGATATCTTCTCTCTTTATTACCAAGAAAACATTCTATCTGACCTACTAAAGAGTGCTTTATAGATGACAAATAAGATACAATTCTAAAACGTATGTAAAATGAAGTACTGATTAAGACCACTGTGACATATGCAGCTATGCTCCAATGCAATGAGTCAAACAAGGTGGTTAATGGAGTCCAGTGATCCATCTAGTCAAGCACTAGGCCATTACTATTGTAATACTGAGGCAGTGGAGTGGACTAAAGTTGGCATCCCAAAACATCTCACAAATGCTCTCTCCAAGTTTGGTTCAGTCACATAGTTTCCAGAAAGGCATGTTTAGGTCATTTAGGCACAAGTACATAAAAAATCTCACAAAAAGAGGAGACCATCCAGTGTCTCAGGCTTGTTTTTTTAGTTAATAGCTAAGTTGTCCAAGGCATGCCGATTGTGTTCTAACATTATTTGTTGGAATATCGCAGCAGTCTGACCTAACAGGAGTGGTTGTACAATGGGTCATGATATCTCTTTCGTTATCTGAGAAGAGGTCAAAGTGCCTAAAACAAGCAGCACAAGTGACAGGCTATGGTAGGGGGCTGTGTATGCCAAATATAAGTGTTTATCATGATGAAAGCACACAGAAAGTGACCTCAAAAATATAAACAGAGACAAAGCGTGAGAGAAGGTAGGCAGGCAGGAAGAAGGGGAGTATGCGGCTAACACTCAGGGGCTGATGGCCACTCCACCTGAGGGACCTGGAAGCTGCAGTGACTTACGTATTGCTCGGTTGGAATGACTCTACATAAGGCCAGGAAAAAGGCAGTGGGAGCTGCAGGGTTAATGGAAGGTTTAGTGAGGCATCCTGTGGGTGATGCCATGGACTGCAGGAACATGAGCCTGGCAGCAGGAGTTGGAAGCTTGGTGAGTTGCCCTGCCGGGTTCCAGAGAGAGCTACAGGGGCCTGAGCCTAGGATCAAGGACACAGAAGGTTGGCCATACTGTCAGGCGTCTCTTCAGCTGCAAGACTTCTACTGGGGGGAAGCTGAGGACGCAGCCATTTTAGGTGATGCACTGGGGGCTGTATTTTAAAAGAAGGGATACCTGCCTGTGTTTTAACCTCATTTTATTGTGTTATTTATGAAATTGTTTTTACACTCGACTATCACTGTTTTTTATTGAATTATTTATTTATTGAACTTTTTGATGCGCTGCCCTTTAGAACACTGTTTGTTTTTGCTTATTTTTTAATAAAACCTTGGGAACACTTTTGCACCAACCCCTTGCTTTGTGTGTTGTGTCCTCATCCCTTGGGTATGTTATCGGTGGTAGTGGGTTCAAGAGGCTCCATAGATTGACTTGGAGAAAGGGGCCAACCTGCACCGTCACACAGCACTGTCTACTGGGTGGGGTGTCTTTTCTAATCACATATGCCATTTCATTTTTAGGCCTGTCAAGCTTCTGACACTAAGCTCTTGCACTGCCTATCTTTACAACTCTAGAATCTTTTTGATTTCTGCAGTGAGTAAACTTTAAACCCCCCTCCCAATGTCACTCTCAGCTAAGCTCTGAATTAATTCTGGGGTCAGGGATTTATGTAGTCTCAGAGTAACCAAGTTACTGGTAGATTTGAGCGCAATCAGACTAACAAAAGGGTGTGAGGCCTCTAAAAGACCAGCAAAGCCAGGTTAGAGTTTTTACTGGCCTGACTAAGAGATGCATCACCCCAGGCAGCCCAATCCCAAACTCTAATGTCCAAGCTCCAGAAATGGTGAAAAAGCTTTTAAAGTTAAAAACATTTTCAATGTCCCAAATGGTTACCAAAATGGTTTTGAGAAAGGAAAATGATCAATCCTTTGTCTTGAGGAACAGGTTCATAACAAATCACATTGGAAAAAAAGATTTATTTGATTATAATCAAAAAGAGCAAAAAAAGAAAGGTTTGCCTAAAATGGTAACTGACAACAAATCCTAATTAAAAAATCTAGTAATAGTAAACACAGAACAGAAGCAAAAATCCAAAAGCCAAAAAAGGTTGAGGAGTCTGCACTGGTACAGAGCATTGCTGCACCCATCACACAACATAACAGCTCAGGATCATGGTTGGCAACCCCCCAGGCAAACATGCAGTCCAATCCCACCATCCAAAAATGACCCTCTATCTTCCGCAGCCAAGTGTTACGAGGGCATCCCCCTGGCTTGGTCCAGCCACTCATGTCTTCAACAATGAGGATCCTGCGAGCTGGATCACCCTTGGGGAATTGTCCCACGTGGCCGTAGTGCCAAAACTGATACTCCCTCACAATGTAGCCCAGTATTTATCTCAGGTCACTGGATAACATTCTTGTCTTGCAACCATATAGCAAAAGAGGAATCACCAGGACTCTAAAGACATGGACCTTTGTCCTTTTTTAGTAGATATTGGTAGCACCACACACCCCTTTCCAGTGACCCCATGACCCCTCATGCTCTCCCAATCTGTCTACTGACTTCATAGGAAGAGTCATCAGAGACATGAATGTCACTGCTGAGGTAAGTAAACCTCTCGACAAGTTCGACACTCTCTCCACAGACCCTCGAGAACTCCATCCCCAGAACAGTCAAAACTGTCGGAGAGCCAATGGGATCAGGCCTGTTGGGGATCAGAACTGGTGTGGTGCTGAGGCATCACTCCACTGCATGGCAGCACTCAATTTGATGCGGCCCATCCGGGTAGGCAAGTGGAATGCCTTGTCTCTCTGGCAGAAAAGGATAATAATATCAAAATAAGACACTTCTCTAAATACTCACAATTAACAATAATGAACTACAAATGTAGTTTATATTGTATAGGCTGAGGCAGCAGTGATGTCACAATACACAAGGAGCAGCCATTAGAATGTGGGACTTGTGCCCTGTGTTGGCTGGGATTGGCTCCAGCAGACCCCCGTGACCCTGTGTTAGGATATAGCGGGTTGGACAATGACTGACTGACTTAAAAACTAAGGAAATGGGAGAAAAATTCGCACATGCAAACTCCTCATTGGCAGTGAGTGGTCTGGGATTTGAACCTGGAAGCTGTGGGGCTGAAGCATTCTGCTTTCATAAAAAACACTCAGACAAAATAATGTTTAAATGAAATATGATTCCAAATACATTATTCAACCATTTTTATTTGTTTACTTTTACAAAATCTGAAGTTTCATTTCCAACAGTTTGATCATTAATTATATTTTTTGTTTTCTTGTTCTCTTAATTCTTTAGGCAGTGGTGATGTTTGTCCTCGCCCACACATATTCTCCCTCAGACACAGCATGCTAAACTTATCACACCTTAGAAAGCTCAGCGACACAACGTGTTCTCTAGAGGGCTGTGGCCCTCTGAAGTGCACAGAAAACTAAGACAGCAATGTGTTCTGAGAGTGCTAGTGCAAGTCCTGAAGCAACATGCTAAGAAAAAGCATAAAAGCTGGAATAAAAACTGAAGTTAACCCTCTTTGTTTTATACTGTATAAGAACTGTCTGGTAGAATAGTACCGAGCATATTTTCTTATGAATATCCACTCCCTTGACACTGTTGCTTAGTTCTGTTGAACTAGATAAACAAATAAGAAGAAATTAAAATACATTCTGAAAAAAATACACATGGTTCAAACTCTCTCTCATTTTTTGTTTTCTTTGACATGCTAACATCATTAATGCATTAGTGATATAGCACTGGGAATTTAAATAGTGCTAAAGGGAAACGTTTAATACGGTCAGATAATATATACTCAAAAAAAAAAAAACACCATCATGTTACAATTGGAAGAAAATTCTTGGCATTAAATCAAGTGCTCCAGCTTTATTTTGAAGTACTCAAATAATTTATATCCACGAGCAGTTGTACCCAAGTGGCAATAAATTTTTGCATTTGTTGCACTAGTGTGTCTTTTACAGTCTCCTCCAGTAACATTATTATTCGTACTCTGGAAGACAGCATACACCACCCCTCCAACCATCATTTTACAGCTGTCAGAAAAACAGTTGGAGGGCCCTGGGACATTCAGCACTGTGCATACTGAATATTATGAAACTGCAGCTCTTATTTGAAGGTGAGTTACCACCTACCTAGGATTTTTTATCTTTCTCATTTTCAGTTTTAGCATTTGATAGGACGGTGAAACTTGAAAATCACTGCTGCATAGACATGAGCATAATGAGCAATAAAAATGTGATAATGGGGGGAAAGCAATGATCCCTTCACTTCACAGACCTTATATTGGCTAAGAGTCATTAACATGTCTTAGTGTTTCAGCTTGTAAACTAGAACAAGGCTATGGGCTACTTTATGATATATATGAAAGCATAGCTCTCACTGTTTGTCAATAAAGATGCAGATCTATTAATCTCCTCGCCAGAAGATATGAGCGATTTTAAGACAAGTGGGAAATCACTGCTGAATGGGACAGCATTGATCTGTATGTCAGCTTACAGTGATGCCAGTATCCAACACAAATGCAGCTCACTTGGGAGTGACGCAAGAATGCGGGTTACTCATGTCGCATTTACTGTATGGTGCAGGAAAAATCGTGTCTGGGATGTCCATTGAAAAGACTCCAAAATATGTGGTGTTAGTAGAAAGAGTATTATTAGTCAACAAAAAGGCTAAAGTTAAACATCCAACAGCAAGTAAAAACAAAAAAGAAAAGAAACAATATTGTAAATTCAGCTAAGTAAGCGGACCAAAATAGGCAGAAAAAAGTTTGGGGTGCCAACCAGGCCACCCTGTTCGGTATACACAAATAAAGAAATTAGTCGTTTGGGCAAGCAAACAGTTATGGCTTTTTAAAGAATCTGTCATTAAACATAACAGAACAATTTGGCGGTCTGTCCTCCTCTTTGCCTAGGGAAGAGCTGGGGCTTTGCCGGGACATTGTAAGATAAAGTAGTTGTTAGTGCCGGCGCCGACCATTCCAGAGCCAGGAAGATGGTCCGAGGTAAAACATGTGTGACGCTGTATATAAAAAAATAATACCTCAGATGAATCAGGCTATGCCCTATAACTCATTAAACACACTCTCTCTTTCTCTCTTAACTCTTCATTTATTCCCTTTCCTTTCCTTATATACTCACCCCTGCACTGTTATTCCTAATCATTCATTAATGGCTATGCCAAAACAAAACAAAGAGGACCCCCAATATACATATAAAACTAAATATCTCAAAAATGCTTTACTGGGGAATCGCAGTATAATTAAACATTTACCCACACGGATCTTGCAAATCGCAATTCACCACAGTGAAGTCGCTAAGGGAGGCATATTGTGTAATGATATCTTTCCATACTTTGCACACTTACTTCCTCTTTATAATTTCTGTTTTTGGAGTACAACTGGCTACTCCAGTAAGACAAATCACATTCTTCATACTGCAGATAAAACTTTTTCAAGGCGTACATTGTGCTTGCATGAAGTGCCAGAAAACACCTTCCTGATTCCACTGCTGCAGGAAAACTACATGGTAACTTTACAGATTTCCTTCTTTATAAACAAACGTAACACAGGCAAAATTAACAATAATTTAGAAAGAGGGACAGCATGGTAGCCCAAATTGATATACCACGTGTAACAAGGTACTCCACAAGGAGGCAAAAATTACCTTTCAGATTTTATATGCTAACTCAGGGGTGTCGAACTCCAGGCCTGGTGGGCCGCAGTGGCTGCAGGTTTTCATTTTAACCCTTTCCCTAATCAGTGATCAGTTTTCACTGCTAATTAAGCTCTTTTCCCTTTATTTTAATGGCATTGTTTTTAAGGATTCAGTTCTCTGAAATGATTCCTTTCTTCATTAAATGACAGCCAAACAGAAATGAGATGTGAAACCAGCTAAACTAGGATTTCAAACTCCAACCAACCTCTTAATGAGAAGCTGATTCTTGCTGTTAATTAAATCCGTTATTTAATTCCATGGCTTGTTGCTGCTCTCATTCTGCCACAGCAGACATTTCCAAAACTGTTGATTTTTCTGTTTTTTGTAAAAACACCATCAAAATGATTTGGTGACCTGAGAGATCAACCTTACTGAGACCTTCACCTTTCTTTATTTTCAGATATTGTGTGATGGGCCCCGGTGAGCTGGTTATGTGGTGGCGCGTTTTGTTTCTCCTTATTGTTTGGCTGCTAATTAAGGAAAAAGAGACAACTAAGGGGTCTGAGTCAAGTTAATTAAAACTAAGGCAAAAGAAGTTAATTAGCAGCGAAAACTGGTCACTAATGAAGAAGACAGTTAGAATGAAAACCTGCAGCCACTGCGGCCCTCCAGGACTGGAGTTTGACACCCGTGTGCTAAATAATACAAAAATATAATACTTTACCACTCTGTTTAGCACAGATTATTTCTGCTTTTGCAACAATCTTAAACAAGCCTCCCGGATAAATTTTTGTACATAGTAGAATTCATTTAAGTGAACCAGGTCTTCTAAGATGTCAGCTTTATGTCACTCCATAATTAATTAGTCATGAAAATTTTAAAGGTAGCGCTGCTGCCTCGCAGTTAGGAGACCCGGGTTCGCTTCCCGGGTCCTCCCTGCGTGGAGTTTGCATGTTCTCCCCGTGTCCCTGTGGGTTTCTTCCAGGTAATCCGGTTTCCTCCCACAGTCCAAAGACATGCAGGTTGGGTGCATTGGCGATCCTAAATTGTCCCTAGTGTGTGCTTGGTGTGTGGGTGTTTGTGTGCACCCTGTGGTAGGCTGGCGCCCTGCCCAGGGTTTGTTTCCTGCCTTGCACCCTGTGTTGGCTGGGATTGCCTCCAGCAGACCACCGTGACCCTGTAGTTAGGATATAGCAGGTTGGATGATGGATGGATGGATGAAAATATTAAAGTTTACATAAGTCAAATCAGGGTGGCGCAGTGGTAGCACTCCTGCCTAGCAGTAAGGAGACCTGGGTCCTCCCTACATGGAGTTTGCATGTTCTCCCCGTGTCTGCGTGGGTTTCCTCCAGGAGCTCTGGTTTCCTCCCACAGTCCAAAGACATGCAGGTTAGGTGCATTGGCGATTCTAAATTGTCCCTGGTGTGTGCTTGGTGTGTTTGTGCCCTGTGGTGGGCTGGCGCCCTGCCTGGGGTTTGTTCCTGCCTTGCACCCTGTGCTGGCTGGGATTGCCTCCAGCAGACCCCCGTGACCCTGTAGTTAGGATACAGCGGGTTGGATAATGGATGGATGTATGGGTGTTCGTGGACTCCATTATGAAGCCATTGTAGTGTTCGACCTTAGTCTGCATACTATGGAATTAGTTGAAGACCAATTATTTTAACAGGGCTTTGGGGCTTTAACGCACACTACTAAACTGCTAGTGAAGACTTTATTAAAATTGCATCCACATTGACAGATATTTTCAATGAAAACAATTCCTTCCTCGGGGCATACTTAAAAAGTCAAGTATTTTCTTAAAAACGCATATGAAGAGAAATCATACCCTATGAAAATGTTAGTATTGACAGACCTCATTTAAAATGAATGCACATGTTCAACCTCATGAGGATGGTAGAACTGAAAGACCTCATTTTAAGAGTTGAGGGTGAATACATGTACTCAACCATTTCATACTCTTGTAAGAAATGCTTTATACTCAAGATCAAGTTTAACCTTAGACAAGACTCTGTCCAGGCAGTAGCATTTTCAGAGTGCATTGCTTTCTATTTCATGTCTATCGATTGCATATCATAACTAAAAGAAAAGCAAACATATTGCATTTCACTTAGCAGCTGCTCCAAATGTATTGCTTTTGGATTCAAGAAAACACATTAATCATGCCAAAACTGAATGTAATCAAATCGCCAAACAACGACAGAAGGTGGGCCAAGGGGCATGGGGTAAGTGACGTTCCAGTCATAAATGTGTTCATTCAACGCTAAAGATGGAAGAAGGGGAATTGATGGTGGGGAAGCTGCCGTCTCATCGAAGAGGTAGAAGATGGCAATCTAAATGATGGTTTCATTTTCTTCTGTGTCAATTGGCTGCTAGAAAGGGTCCGAGTAGCAGGATAAGAATTTTGAACTACTACTGTAATATCATTACAATGCATTCAAGAGCAACTGGGGTGTACACACACCAGTATTCCCCTTAAGATGGTTTTTAAAATACCTGCAGATGGCGGTATGGATAATTAGTGCTAAACATCTTGACATATTTGTCGGGGGTATGAGAAGAAGAATGGAACAATATGATATAAGGCAGGCATAACACATTAGTTAGGCATCTGACCATAAGAGTAAACCTTTTCAGCAACACTTAAAACATACAAACGTCATGCTTGCCACTAGAAATGTTTAGAAGTGGAACGCCTCTTACCCCAACTGTTGATGCCCCTTGCCCCACCTCTGAATGCTGATTAGTCATTTGATTACATTGACTTTTGGCGTGATTAATGCATTGTTACCGAATTCAAATGCAATACACTTGGAGCAGCGAAATGCAATATTTTTGCTTTGCTTTTCGTTATAACACACAATCTAAACACACAAATTAAAAGGCAATAAACTTTTGCATTGTATTTCAAAATGAAAAGCAACAAATCATTTGGTGAATATGTTTTTAATTATGAAATGATAAAACCATCCTAAAATTAAATGTATCACGTGCACTTTAAACTTTAGCGTGAATAATATTCCATAGGCCTTTGCACTGCAGATGGAAATCAACTAAACAAGCCTGCCAGTTGAGTTGGAAGTAAAGCAAAGGCAAAGCGTAATTCTACAAATATTTTAGGTGTAGGTTACTTGTTTATTTTTATCATTATGATGATGATGTCATTGAACTGCCATTTTAGATCAGGCTTTGATTGCAGGCACTGTGATTTCATCCTTGTTTTTAATGCTCACAGTCATATTTTGTACAGCATCGACTCCTCTTGTAGCCATTTGACTGCTGGTAGGAGATAATGTCACAAGATTGTGAATTATTAAACTTATTTTCAGCAAAAACTGCTACACAGTGGAATGGTGTAAAGTTTCAGAAAATAGGTAAAGTCATTTTTGTTCAATCATGACATTATTGTCTTCTTATGTCTTTTTAATTTGACACCAATATACTGTTGTTGTTATAAGCATTTATTATTTATTAAGAAAAGTTAAAATGGGCTTACATGGCTGCTTGGACATGTTTGTTTGTTTTCAGGAGATGAGTTTAATTCTGGAATAAACTCTTGATCTATAAAGTAATCCATCTGATATAGATTTAGGCTCAGCCCCTGAAGACCACTGAACCTTTTGCCAATTACTATTCATAGATTGCCTAACCTATTGATCAGTTCAAGCCAAATACCAAAGACACAATGAAAGGAAAGACATTTTGGCTTGGATTCAGAAGTTCACTGTGGGTTCAGCTTTTCCAACTGGAACCTGCCATCTTCACAACAAACAGTAAAAAAAAAACTATATTTTTAATAAAGTCGAAACCCCCGGGAAAGGAAGAAAACACTGACATAATCTTGCCAGGGCAATTAGAGAATGACAGCAATTTTTAAGTCGATGTTTTGTGACAATATAACGAAGCATCTTTTGATGTCAGCTCAATGAAGCGTGAGCTTAGGATTCTGGGTAGGTAATTAGGATCTGGTGCATGGCGCAGAAGGAAGGCAGTCATACAGCTAAGGAGACACACACAGACCCGGATGAATCTTTTTTTAGTATTTGACTTTGACTTGTTTTATTGTCTGTAGAATAAATTCCAAATGTGCATGATGTTTCCTACACGTCCTGGAAAACAACTTCATTGTAAATTTTAACTCAGCTTCTCAGCATTTGGTATCAGTAATACACTCTGTCTAATGATTGTTGTATGAATCTAATTTCACATTAGCACTCTAAGATGGAGTATTACCCAATTCAGACTTCACTCTACATACTGCAGTGAAAAACTGTTTGCCTCGTTGAGAAGAGGGTTAAGAAGGGAGCAGTTAGTGTACACAGTGCAGCTTTATTACACTTTCCGATATTTTGCTTATATAACATTATTTGTAATCTGCATTTTTGTAATTTCCTTTTTGGAAATCATAAACGATTTATAATGTAAAATAACAGCTGCTTCCTTAATGTTTAAAGCATTGCTTATTTTTCTTTTTCTATCATTAAAATTGCCTTGCAGTAAGGAGATCTGGGTTCACTTCCCGGTCCTCCAAGCATGGAGTTTGCATGTTCTCCCCGTGTCTGTGTGGGTTTCCTCTGGGTACTCCGGTTTCCTCCCACAGTCCAAAGACATGCAGGTTAGGTGCATTGGCAATCCTAAATTGTCCCTAGTGTGTGCCTGGTGTGTGGGTGTGTGGGTGTGCGTGAGTCCTGCGGTGGGCTGGCACCGTGCCCGGGATTTGTTTTCCGCCTTGCGCCCTGTGTTGGCCGGGACTGGCTCCAGCAGACCCCCGTGACCCTGTGTTAGGATTTAGCGGGTTGGATAATGACTGAATGACATTACAAATTTGAGGACAGTGATGCATTTTTCTGCTATTTTGATCATTCAAAAAAACTGATCCCATATTTCAATAAAGAAAGTGCATACATACCATTAGCAGATATGTTTAATGTACTAAGAAGGCGACTCAGACATGACAGCATTCATGGTTACAACCCAGCCATTAGTTACTGCAATTCTACAGTCCTATCAGGCCCAAAAAGAACACATTTTTGATTCATGAGAGCAGAGACATTGATAGAGCGGCAGTGTGGATGACGGATGAGACAGCCAGCAGTAACAAGAAGGTCACCATTTAAAAAACACATAAACCTTTGCTTTCTTTCTTTAACCCTTTCTACAAATATATCTGGGCAACGCCAGCTACTTTGGCTAGGAGCACATAAAATGTAAAGGTATTAAAATGTAATAAACAACAGATGAAAAATTTCATATAAGGAACGAAACGTGTAAATCACATAAAGCAGATATATATCATTAAATCATCTACTCAAATAAAAAGGCCTTATGTTGTGATGTAAACACATTCAGTGGCCTCAGCTATTTAATAATAGCAGCTAAAGGGCCTATCCCTAATATTTTATAAATAAATAACAGTTTTGCATCTCGGGTGTGGAGTACTTTATATTGCAAATAACAATTTATAAAAACTAATAAATATGAAGAGTATATTCAATGGAAACTGTTGTAGGTAAATAATAAAATAGTCAAAAGACAAGTTCTTTGCCAGCAGTGGTTTATGTAAAAATCGTTTTATGAGACCACTTGAATTTCATTAAAAGAGTATGAAAAATGAACAGAAAAGCCCTAATTATTATACTGTACATGAAAAGCTGAAGGTCATTTGCATGAAAGTGAAATTGTAAAACTGATATATGAATAAACCTAGGGAAGGCAAAAATATAAGAAACAAGAATGGGTACAACATGGGGTCTTCAGGAACACTAGAAAAGGTGGAAAGTGTTATAATTTTGGAAAAAGTTCTGACATGTAATCAACCATGGCTTGCATCACACACAATTCTAAACGATGTTGTAGAACCTGATGATCGACCCTGTCTGAACCCTACTGGAAAGATCAAATAGAAGCTGATAGATCATTTAACATTTGAACCAAGTGGCCACAGTGCTGTGGGCTTCTCTAAAAACCATACTGGCAATGCACATAGAAATTGATGGTTGACGAGAAAGCTATGTGATCCTTAGTGTTGGATAGACACTTAAGGTAGTTCCATGGAACTACTCCATTTTTAACCGCTGTCACACATTGTTTCCTGAAGAGGCATTAGCTCTCTTGGAAATGTGTTTTTTTGAAATTGTGGCATATTAAATAACTAAACAATATCGTAATATACCAGAAAAGGCGATATCCCTCCCATCGTGATTACGGCGGTACAAGAATCACATGAGAAAAAATATCTTTTAGCTTATATTTACTGACGGTTAACGCGGTTACAGACGGCGAGGCATATGGACAGACTTTATCCAGGTGGGAAATCTGGATCAACACAGCCTGCCATTTTCTCGTCCCCACGCTGGGAGGTTTTTTGAACTTTGTCGACACCGCCTCCAAGGGTCTGGCTGCTGTCCAAGCCTTTTATACTGTTCTACTTCAACTTGCTGGTCCTTTCTATCTCCAAACAAGGGCTGAATTCCTCCTCCACAAAATACAGAAATATCATAGTGCTTACATGCCGGTTCTCATTCTCCCAATAAGGAAAGAATATTTTGTGCTGACAGAGGACAGAAATACACTATCCTGTGTTTAAGCTGACTATACAAGCCTCCAGTTGTCTTTGACTATCCAATGCTTGGCTAGCAATTCTAACTGCTGAGCCCCTGTGTGCCAAATTTAACATGCACATGTGAATAAAACTCATAAGAGTATTGTTCAGATATAGTGACATAAAGAAAAATGTAGTATAACACACATGTGCGAATAGGAGGCAGTTTATGGGCTCAAATAATTGTATTTGCTCATCAGACCGGGGGCTGGCAATGTACGCTTTCTCCTCTTTTCTCTAAAGAACAACTGAAGAATCACCCCAATAATAATCACTTCTGGCTTATGACATCACTTCTGCTTCCACCCCTCAAATTCCCACCTCCAGATGACGACCCTTCAATCCCAGAATGCCACCTGCTAATCACATCACTTCCTGTTGTTCTATTATATATACTGTATGTCTGCCATTTTTTCATTGATCAGTTCTGTTCTGGACTCAAGTCTGTAAAGACCCAAATGCTTCAACTCAACTTTAACTAAATGGGGAAGGTCCCCAGCACTTTGAATTTGTTCTCGTCTGTTTTGTTACACCACACTTTCTACTTACTTTCTCCAAAGCTTAACAGAAATATTTTAATTTTCTTACCTTTGCATCAGATGGTTCAAATATTGGTTGCTAAAAGATCCCATACCAGGTTTTCCAGTACCGAGGGCTAAGGGAATGTGTCTCAATTCTAACATGGCCACCATGTTAGAAAATAAAGAAGTTTTGCTCTTGAGCCTTTGGTCACCGTGAGAAATTCCATATAAACTAGTTTTCAAGAGGGAGTATGCTTACTTCAACAAAATATAAATTAACTTAAAGATGACCAAAAAAAAAAAACAAAAAAACAAAAAAGCCAAAAATAAATAAATAAAAATGAAAAGATCACAAAGTGATTTGTTGTATCATTGAACACTGGGGACTGCCATGATAATACAAGCTTGCCATTTTGCAACCCAGTCTTCAGAATTAAGGACAGGAATGAAAGCAATAAGGCCTGAATTATTGGTTTTAAAGACAAGACAGAGGGTGGTGTTCCCATTATGTTTTTTGAATAAGTAGGGGTCAGTTATATTTACCCCTCCCTCTCATCAGTGATTGAAATATCTCAAAGTCTGCATTTTCAAACCAGAAATTTATTGCATCTAAGGGCTGATAATAATTAAGATTCTTAGTTAAGCTCACCAGAACACACTTCTCAAGAAGGACATCATTTCACAATTATAGCCCAGAAAATGACCAAGCTGGGAAAGTAGTGATGTCCAAGATGAGGAACCTGCCATGGGGGGTTGGCGAGCAAAGTGAGCAGGGGATATGCCCCCTAGTTAGACCTCTAAAACATAAATTTGCACTGGAGAAAATGTACATACAAAATTATAACACTGAAAAAATGAAAATCATAAAACCGTAAATGGGTCCTTGACAATAGTTGTTCTCTTAGCTAATTTGTTTCTGTTTCAAATTTTTCTGACTCTTTCTGTTTGTTGAAATCCTCCATCAAACAATACTTTTACATAATACATTTTCTCCCATATATATTCCCAATCTAGATTCACCCACTTTTTTAATTCCAAGTAGCTTGCCTTCTCAGTTACAAATGCCATGTTTGTCCTTGTTTCCACAAATGCAGTCTTATAGTATTTATTTTTATAGTTTAACTCCTTTCTACTCTATAATACATATGTTTCCTGAAAAACTCACCTCCAAATAAGACAAGTTAATTTCTATTGGTTATGTCTTTCTGAATAATCCTGAGGTTGTCTGGCTGTAAAAGCCACTATTTGCGAATTTCACAATTGTGTTTTTCTGCAGGTTGATTTGTTTGAAGAGGCAGAGAATACCTGAGCTAGAGTCATATCTGTCACCTTAAAGAAGCCCACATCTTGGACCCCAGGTATACACCATTAATGACTCAGATCAGACTGGAATTAAACTCACTGCTCCCTGGCCGGCAGCTATAATATATTGAGGGTTCACTATGCAGAAAACAAGCTAGGTGTACTTATCTAGATTTGTGGTGTGTGAAAATCCCTTGAGGCCAGCCATTTCCGAGATGCAAGAACCACCATTTCTGGGACTAACAATTATATGACCTCAAAGTCATTTAGATCATGCCCATTCTAATAATGTATTGCAGAAGACCTTTTGGCCATGTGATTTGCTCTTTTTATTCATAAAATGTCTACAACTCTTCTTACTATATGGCCAAAAGTTTGTGGACACCCCAACAAATTATTGAGTTCTGGTGTTTCAGCTGCACCCATTGTTAACAGATGCTTCAAATCAAGCACATAGCCATACAATCTGCACTGACAAACATTAGGAGGAGTAGAAAGGGGCACAATTAAGAGTTCAGTGACTTGAAATGTGGCACTGTCATAGGATGCCACCATCACAACATGTCAGTACATGAATTTTCTGCTCTGCTAGGTCTTCCGATCTTTTCTAGTCAACTGTAAGTGCTACTACTATGAAGTGGTAGACTACGCAAACTAACACAGTGGAGCCAACTAATGCTAGTACAAAGTGTGTAAAAATCGCCTAGCCTCTGTTGTATCACTCACCTAGAGTGCTCAGCCAGAGCAGCTGCATCCATGCCTAACATTACTATTTACTATTGGGGGATAATTCACCCTTCACTATCTGGCAGACTGAAGGACAAATCTGGGTTTGGTGGATGCCAAGAGAATGCTATCTTCTGGACTGGATAGTGCCCACTAAAAAGTTTGGTGGAGTAAGGATAATTGTCAGGGTTTGGGCTAGGCTGCTTGATTCTAGTGAAGGGTGATGTTAATGTTACAGCATATAAACACATTTTAGACAATTGTGTGCTTCCTACTTTGTGGCAACAGTTTGTTGAATGCCCTGTTCTATTCTAGTATGACCTCACAAATGGTTCTTTGGCTAAATGTACTGTTTACAAATTCCCAGAGACACTCCAAAACCGTTTGGGAAGCCTTCCCATAAGAGTGGAAGCTGTTATAGACACAAAGGAGAAGGGGAATCTGAACATGTTTAATTAAAATCACAAGTCTGTTAGAATTTTCCAGTAAAGCTTTGCACAATTGTAGACATCTGGCACATCTCAGACATAATCATGTGCAAAACTAATTCGGTTTCCTCAAGTTGAAAAGCAACTACCTGTACTGTATGGATGCACATAATATTTAATACTACTACTACTAATGTTTTATCTCCTCATTCAAATTAGACTGAAGTCTGGTCTTTTACAGGACCACCCTTGAACATTTGCTCTTTTTGTATTCACTCCAGGGTGCTTTCATTGGTATCTTTTAGATTCTTTACCAAATGAAAACTTAATCTGTTGCAGAGTCAACATGTTTTCAGGATTTATCTGTACTATGTAGTGTGAATTTTTCTTTAATCTTAAAAAATATCCCACACCCTAATTTAAAAGGATACTGCACAGCATAATGACAATTACTGTACTTCAGGGCACATATAGGCTTATCTGTATGAGATCTATTGGTACATTTGCATTAAACATAGCACTTGTGGTGATAAAAGTTGATTTTGCTCTCTTCAAATCATTGACTCTTCTTTCACTTGAGTGTCTCTATGTCTTTTGCCAAACTGTTATTGGGATCTGATTAAAGCATTTTTCACTCTTCCACTTATCCACAAAGTCTTGATTTCCCACCACCTATAACGGGTGACTGCTGATGTTTTGCTCATTTTCAGCCACTGGAAGCAATAATTTTTTTTGCAATTGCTTTATGTTAATGATGGCTTCCCTGACTGGAGTTATTTTCATCTGGGTAGTCAGTTTTGGAAGAACACTATTCTGTACAGATTTATAGTAAGTTGTACTATATTTTCTTTATTTCTTTATAAAGACCTTAGTTTGCTTTTGGAGATTTTTCAATAGCTTACAAATATTTTATAGTTTGACTGATGCTTTTTAATAATCACATCCTGTATTTGCTTTAAACTTTCCTTTATCTTTATGTCTTTGCTAGAAGCTGTACTAAATCTCAGTTGGACTCTGTGTAACCTGAACTCATGTAAAAACCTCGCACAGACATTTAATTCAGCTAACGTTTCATCTAAAGGCAACTGTTTGCTCCACAGTCTATATGAAGTGTACTATGTCTTAGGATAAAATCTTATGGAAACAGTCATTTGTATATATATTAACTTATCAGCTGTGATAGACGGCCGGCAGCTCAATTTGGCCAGGACGTCCCGGAACTGGAAGAGTGGAGGAAGGCAGCCTTTCCAGGACACTGCCTCCCCCAGGACGCTAGATGGGAGCTCCCCTGGACGGTAGCTGTACCACAGATTCCCTCAGGGCATCCTGGGACATGGAGTCCATTTTCTCAGCCTTGTTGGGTGCCATGGGTGCCGCCAGGGGGTGCTCATAAAGGACCTGGGGACTCCTACTTTTCCTAAAACCTGGAAGTACTTCAGAGTCAGGAGGGCGGAAGCCCACAGTACTTCTGGGCGGCTTGAGGACTGATGATGTGTCGTTTGACTTGGAAGAAGAGGAGGAGCACTTCCGGGTCAAGGAATATATAAAGGACTGGGAGAGACCCAACAAGCTGAGCTGGAGTTGGGAGGGTGTGTGACAGAGCTGCTGGGAGTGGAGGATTATTGTTGTGATTATTGATTATTGATATATTGGTGAAATGTGGTGATTGTGGTGCTTTGTACACTCTATTTAAGAAAAGAATTAAAAATTATACTTGGTGCTTTTATACGTGTTTCCTGAACATCTGTCTGTTGGGTTTCACGGGGCAACTGTGGCCTCTAGCATTCACACAGGGTATTTGGAAATTATTTATTAGAAATTAGAGAGGATCACCATCATGAGAAAGGCAGAGGCCAGTGGCACTCCCCCAAGCACAGTCATACAAACGAGCCAGAGACATCAAAAAATGTTTGGCACAGCCACCCTTATATTATGCCCTGGCTGCAAATGGGTAAATGGTTGAGTTGTTTATAGAACAGAGCCCAAAACAGAACTGCTTGTAGGATGAGAATATGGTGACTTTAAAGGCCAAGACATGAAATGACGTGACCGTGACCGGAACCGGGAGTGATGTGTTTGGGACCAGAAGTGACGTCATCATATGTGCCCGCACCAGAAGTGACATCATCATATGCGCCAGAGGCTAGTGGGATTTCCCATGGATGGTTTGCAGAGGATTGAGAGAGCAAGTCAGTGCAGCTCTGGTACTACTATTATTCAGGCCCTTTAGCTGCCTCCCAATCACACGTGTGTAACAGTTTTAATTCAAAGCTGTGCGCTCAGGCTTGGGGCAGGCGTAGGGGTGTATGGTAGTGTTCATGAGTGGCCCTCAGGTGTTAATTACCTGTGCCCATATGAGTTTAAAGGCGAACCTGAGCATGGATGGATGGAACAGGAAAACAGAAAAGAGAAAAAAAGACAGGTTAAAGTGAGGGAAGAATAAGGATCGAGGGAGAGCAGGTGCGACAATGTGGAGGCAAGTGGTTGGGAGATGGCCTGGAGGAGCAAGTGGTCAGTGCCAACAGGGCTGAGTGGCTCCTGTTGAGCACCAATGGAACAGAAGTGACCAACCGCTCAAACTGACTCCCACAGAACATCATGGGAAGGCAAAGGGAGGAGGAATCAGGGCTGTTGAGGTCCCCACAAATGCCAAGAGATGGCAGCAAAGGACACAAGCCGGTTGAAGGGTTGACTGCTCTTGTTGGTGAGCATCTCTGCTGACTGAGCAGACCCTGTCACGTGAGCAACAGAGACATGGATTACGAGGGATGCGCTGAGGCTCAATATTAGTTTTAGAGAAGATCCTGACTGTGTTTTAATCCTGAGGATTATTGATTTGATGTCTGTTTTTAACCTACACAAACACATTTAATTATTGAGCTTGCTTTGCACTTTTGTACTTTATTGAAAATTAAAGCACAAAGCACTGTTTTACACCTACCATTGTTTGTTATGTGTACTCATTGCCCAGCTCATCCTTCAACATGACAGTAAATGGCCCAAGGTTCAAGCAGGAGATCGCAGCTGCAGACAATCCGGGCCATTAAAGACAGGCAACCCAGGACACGCCATGGCACCTGATGTTATCCTTGAAAGGAAACTTAGTTTAGGGAGGAAAAGTCAGAGGTTACAAACTGTAGGTAGCAGGAAAAATTAATAATTTTCACCGCATCACTGTGGTCTGTGTATTTATTAGGCTTTTCACTCATATGAAATGTTTTCTTGTATATACAGTGCACAGCATAAATGAATACATCTCCTTTGAAAACTAAAATTTTTATAAATTTTTCAGTGAACACCAGAAAAAAGAGAATTTTGACAAAAGTTTTATTAAACGGTTGTTTGATCAACTGGATAAAAGCTTGGTCAGCAATATCATTAAGATAGGAAAATAATACATTTTATTTAAATAAGGTGTTGCAGAAATAAATACGTCCTGCATCAGATTCTACCAAATCTAAGATACCAATTCCTCCAGACATAGAATGAACAAGCTGGCGACATACTGCCACATTTATCTTTCTCCATTGTTAGAGAATGAGCTCTTTCAGAGCCAGGATGCTGGATGGACAACGATGCTCATCTGGTCCTTTCAGAACTCTTCACAGATGTTCTATTGGTTTGAGGTTGGGCGATATGCTTGGCCCTTGAATCACTGTCATCTTGTTCTTCCTCAAAAATGAAGCAGTGGCCTTGGCTGTACCATATGCTTTGGGTCATTATCATGTTGAATAAATGCAACTCAGTGCACTGTGAGATGGTACCACATTCTTCTTCAGTATTTCACAGTATATCTGTAAATTCACGTTGCCATTAATGAAGTGCAGTTCCCCAAAACCTGCAGCACTCATACAACCCCACAGAAGAATGCTACCACCACTACGCTTTACCTTGGGTAATGTGCATTTTTCATTATAGTCCTGGTCATTTTGATGCCATACTATTAGGATGCCATCATAAATAAACGATTCCAAAAAGATTTACTTTTGTCTCATCAAAGTATACAGTCTCAGTGGTTATCACCTTTGTCTTCATGGGCCCTGGCAAATGCTAAACAGGCTTTTTTGTGCATGAGTTTGGCTTCAGTGGCTTTCTTCATGGATGCCATTCCTCTTCAGCATACGTCGTATTGTATCATGGGAAACAGTCACCCCAGTTTGGCTTTCTACTGCTTTAGCTAACTGTGATGACCTTGCAAGTTGAATTTCCTCAACTCTTCTTATCACACGATGCTCATGTCGAGATGTTAGCTTCCATGGATGCCCTGGACGTCTCAGAGAGTTTGCCCCAAGTCCATCCTTTTTGAATTTCTTAATCACTTTTGCTCCTGTGTTCTGACTGATTAGCAATGCTTTACTAATTTTCTTGTAACCTTGACCTAATTTGTGTAAAGAATTAACTTTCTTTCTAAGGTCTTGTGACTTTTCTCTTCCGTGTGATGCCATTATTGTCCGCATTCAATGGGAGGGGATTTCACTTGTTAAATACCACCCTAAACTGTCAGTTGTCTGGGGGTCACCTGTGTGATGATTTATTAGACTCATCTGTTGTTAAATTCATGTTAATTAGCATTTTATCAAATGTTATCCCTAAGATCTTCATTGGGGTGCACTCATTTTTGCACCATGGTCTTAAATTGTTTTGGTGAAAAAAAATCTATTTAGTTTAATGGACTGAAAAGCTCATTTGCAGCCAATAAACCAGATTTGCTGGACTGTTTTATGGTATAGGATCCCATAGAAAGTATAAATTCTAATGGGAGACAGACGATTTTCTGAAAAACCCTTTGGGCCATACTTATTTATACTGAATAGTGTACAATATAAATAGCATGTATTCTTTATTTCGGTTTATTTGCAATTATGACTGTGTTACAGTGCTCATGTTTCCTTTTTATTCTTTTTGGGCCTTTAGTTTTCACTTTTGTGAGGAATAAATCTGTAAGAAAGATCTCTGTTTTGCAAACATATTTTGAAAAGGGGCAGTGAAGCTCCTAGCTAGACACTGAAAGAACATTATCTTTTTTTTTTATTTTTTTTTTATTAATTTTATTGCAATCCATACAAAGCAATCAAGTCATTACAAAAAGAAAAATTGAGTTAAGAACAGATCGATCCCCACCCTTGAGAGAGAGAGCAAGCCAAACGGCGTAAACATTTTATGGCTTTTAAGCATACCTAAATTAATAAATTCTCTGTGCTTCATGAACTTATTTTAAAATATTACTGATTAGATCCTGCCATGTTTTGAAAAAAGTCTGTACGGATCCTCTAACTGAGTATTTGATTTTTTACAATTTAAAATAATATAACACATCGGTTTCCCACTGACTTAAAAGAGGAGAGTTTGGGTTCTTCCAGTTTATCAGAATAAGTCTGCGTGCCAAAAGTGTAGTGAATGCAATCACAATTTGTTTGTCTTTCTCTACTTTAAGCCCCTCTGGAAGAACACCAAACACAGCTGTTAATGGGTTAGGAGGGATTGTGAGTCCAAGGCTGTCTGAGAGGTAATTAAAAAGTTTTGTCCAGAATAATGTTAATTTAGTGCAGGCCCAGAACATGTGACCTAGCGAGGCTGGGACTTGGTTGCAGCGTTCGCAGGTTGGATCATGCCCTGGAAACATTTTGGAGAGTTTT
>JANRMT010062813.1:49406963-49456495 GCA_026402145.1 Polypterus bichir lapradei | reverse complement strand
CTGATAAAAACCCGTATTTTAAAACGAATAGATCAGACAGTTGATTATTAATCCTTGCTTTATCATTAACCGCCATGACTCACTATTATGTATCAGAATAGTCCCGGGATCAGCTTTCTTAATTCCTTTTCTGCTTCTTCCTTGCTAGCGAAGACATAGAAATGACCTTGCCATTCCACTTTAAGTTTTGCCGGATACAAGAGGCTGTATTTGACGCTGGCTTGCCGTAACCGCTGTTTGATGTTGTAGAAGGCTGCGCGTTTAGTAGCTGTTGCTGGAGAGAAGTCAGGAAAGATACGAATGTGGTTATTTTCAAATGTAATATCTTCCTTGTTTCTGAGGAGTGCCATCACCTCTAGCTTAAATGATAATTGTTCAAAACAAACTATAAAAGACCTTGGTCTGGGTCTAACGGTGTTTGATCCGCATACGCGGTAAGCTGCTGCTATCTCAGATTCTGCTTTAAAGTCGTCCCCGATTATTTTAGAAAAAAGTTCAGCAGCGAATTTCACCGGGTTTGAACTTTCTTGATTCTCAGGCAGACCTTCAATTCTGACGTTATACCTTCTACTACCATCTTCCAAAGCAGCCAGTCTGTCTCCGAGTTTTTGCATTCGGAGCTGACATTTTCTGCTTTTTCTTCAGCACTGGTAGCTAAATTTTCGGCTAATTCAATCCTAGCCGTAAATGTCTCCTTGAGATCCTCCAATTGATCAGTAAGCGTTTCAATTTTACCCAGCACCTGTCGCATTTCCACTTGCATTTCTTGTCGCAGCCTTTCATTTGCCTGTTGCAGCATCAGCCATTGCGTTTCGTTTGCTTGCTGCCATTCCTGTTTCAATTCCAGCAACTCTTGTTTCAGCCTCTCATGTGCCTTTGCCCTTGCTTTCTCATTTGCCTTCTTGGTTTTCTTTATATCTTGTACGATCTCAGCGAGCATCACCTCCAGTTTAGACATTTCAATTGTGCTTTCTTGTACCGTAGGTGAAGCGTCAGGCTCTACTGTAGCCGGTGCTCCCGCTATTCCCGGCTCACGTGGAGTAATTGAGATTGCGGACTGTAAGGCCCTTTCCAGTTTCAGGTGTTCTTCTCTGATCAGCGAGCTATCAAGATCTGCACTCCCGATCGTACATTCGTTCCCCTTTTCACTCTCAGCCGGCGACGATGTAGCGGACCTTGGTCCCGAAGAGTCTGTACTTTCGCCCAGCTGATCCAGGTCTCTCTCTGAAAGGCCATATCTTGAGCTAGGGCTTGCTGATCTTGGCTTTGGTTTTCTTTTCTTTCGGACCCCCTTTCTTGCTGGCCATGTTTATATATGCTTACATATATACTGTAGCAGTCTCCTTGGGTTGAATAGATACAGGATATCTTAGGATAATAAGCAAATAATATGAAAAATAACACCGCTGCTAGCGGAGCTCCACTTCAGATGTCCATCTCTCGCATCGGACGAGACCAATAACATTATCTTAAAGTTAAAAATAGTGTTACCACACCCTGGCATTTGAAAAGGTCACTATTGTCAGAACCCGGACAAGCCGGGTCTTTTGAATAGTTGCCCTCACCATAACCTACGTAACTTCCAGAATTTTCGGCACGCTCCAGACAAGACAACAGACACCACAGTACAGAGAGTGTCCTGACTGCAACATTCACCTTGTCATTATTCAAATGAAACTCTCCCAGCAGTACCTGACATAGATTTTAACCTTAAAAAAAGAATCCTTTAATACAGACGCAAGTTTTAAATTATTATTTGTGTCGGCATTAATTTTTATTTTTCCTGCAGTTAATTTTGCCTCTGTTGAGACTTTGAGGTGCTACTTTAAGTGAAATGATCTTTCTGTAATGTGCTTTCCAGCAATGAGATTTGTCCATTCATAGAAACACTCCCAACTGGGCACACAAACCTCCTGGCATTACAGGTCATTAACTTTTTAAGAGTAAAAGTCAGCCCTGGGACATCCTGGCCACTAGAATGAGTCCAGTCTGGTGATTCTGCAGGAAAGATGGAGCTGCCCTGATCTCAGACGTGACCCTTACTGAGAAAGTTTGAGTGCAGAATTGCAAGGTAGGGGTTAACGCTCACGAGCTGTATGAAGAGAAACCAGGATTTGGGAAGAGAGGAACACTAAGGAAGAAGATGAGAGTGATAAGTGAGGAGAAGTGTGCTTCAGTCTGGTACACCAATGGGCAGCTCTCATTGAGGCTGTAAGACTTGGTTGTTTCCTTCTTGATTACTCTGAACTTTGGATCTCCATGCTTATACTGTGTTAAGGACGGTGCCTTTATTATTTGTTTTTGCCTCTTTGATGTACTTTGATGTAGGGTTGACTCCTATCACAATACAAATGAAAAAATAAATTACTGAAATTAGTACATGAAAAACAATTATGTGTTAAAATGCTCCAGCTAAATGGTCAGAAAAAAGGTAATGTTGTAGTAGAAATGGCTGCCAAGTCAATTTCAATTTAACCCTTTGTTATGTGTCAAAAATCACATACCTGATGAAGTTGCGTAAAATAATTAGTTTGAGCAGCTTAAAAATGAACACATTTATGGCTTCTTAGGGCTTTGCGAGGCAGATGGCAAAAAAAGATTTAAGACAGCTCTTTGCTGTCACACAACTTTAATTAGCTTCTCTACTTCCAAGGGGAGCCTCCATGAAGCATTAGTTTTTAAAAGAGTGAGAAAGGAGGATTTATAGCTTATGTGCTAACCTTCATTTGTATTTCCCACAAAGTGTTTATAGTATAGGAATGATAAAATGATGAACGCGTTATAGACAGCAATTAAAAATAGATGCTCTATGTAATTCCAAGCCACCGTATTATTTGGAGAATGGGAAATGTGATTTCGAGTAATTTCAAGTTGTGGTGCATTGCAGGTTTTATAAATGTTAAAGCTACAAGTGCAACTGAAGGAAGTTTCCCATGTGAAACTAAAGAAAAACATAAAAGGGTAAAACTGCCAAAAACAGGAGCTTACAATATCTAACTTTGCTGAAATTGCATAGCTGGTGCTGGAGGCTTTATAGCACTTCAATTGTTAATTCTTTTTAATTAGGCTCCACTTTTAGAACTTCTGTATAAAGGGGTTTCAGGCACTTGTTCATCTTGCTCTCATCTTCATTATCCTGAAACAAACTAAATACATAGACAGTTATAGACATATACAGTAGATAGATAGAGATATACTGTATATTAGATATACATGAATGTAACAGCCTCTTTTATCACCATTGAAGTCTGTCTAATATGTAATCTGTTTATACACACATACAATATATACTGTATAAATGTTTTTATATACCAGGAACGGCTCTTTCCTTTTAGCGTTTTTTGGCAGTACAGTACTGGCCTATCAATAATTCCTACAGAGTAGATGCACTCATATGAGGAGCTGATGACAGCATCTTGGCTGTCAGCAAATTCCTAGCAGGCATAGCTTTTTCTTCCTTACAATACATCATTTGTGAAGTGCAGCCAATCAGCAGGCATGCCCACACGGAGCTGTGCCGGGGCTGGTCAAGCAATCACCTTGTTGTTGGTTGTCTCTTCAGCTCCAGGCTATTAATCATATTAGAAAAAATGTGTTGTCTGCTCCTCTGGACAAGAATATTAGGAGTGTATGACTTAATTGTATCTGTTAAAGAACTGAATGAATGGCGAAGATGAGACAGGCTTTTAAAATAAGCTCTTGTAAAGCTGTGT
The DNA here is from genome assembly GCA_026402145.1 of Polypterus bichir lapradei. NCBI lineage: Eukaryota > Metazoa > Chordata > Cladistia > Polypteriformes > Polypteridae > Polypterus > Polypterus bichir. The sequence goes on along the minus strand of JANRMT010062813.1, from coordinate 49,452,782 downwards.
GATCTAAATGGTAAATATGGCTATTGCAAAATCCATTTGTGTCGCAGTTGTGCTGCAACGTAATGCAGTTTTAGAATGTGGCTCAATAAAACAAAAACCTTTAATTATGTTAGCTTTGCTGTCCAAAGTACCATGTTCAAAATATGTCAACTTACAACTTTATTTCAAGTAAAATAAAAGTGCTTTGTGCTTCAATATTACATCATCAAATTCACTCAACACTTTCTGCCAGAATACATTTCCATCATATTGATTTGATTCTTTACTTGGTGCATACGGCAAAAATGAAACCTCTTCGCAAAGTGGTTTTTCCAGTCAAAAAGCTTTCATAATGAAGACGCCAAATGTTAAATGAGTTTCCTGAAACACAGCTGCCAAAGCGGTAGCAGCACTTCCTTGACAAAGTGCCTAAGCATCACTCATTTCTCACTGTTACATTGTAAGAGGTTTCTTTCTTTATTTCAGTCTTTCCTGAACTCAAATGGCTTATTTTCCACAGCATCTCTCTTCTGAGGTTTTAAGCTTAATGCGGTGAATAAGAGATTTTGTGTTATGTGGTCATAGTAGTATATGCTAGAAGGTTCCAGATTCAATCCCCTCCTTGGACTCTGAGAAAGTCAAGTAGTAGAAGAGTACTACTGTATATAAAATAAGGTTGTTTTGTAAATTTTACATGCTGTGCTTTTCCCCATTTACCTTATGTTTTCTTTCTTTTCAGTCATTCTGGCGTGTGTTCAGACCATGGTTTCTGGATATATATATTGTAAAAGAAAGTCAAGACCACTATAAACAGTTGAGGAACCACCCTGGTAACCCAATATAATTAATGGAATGAAAACAAAAGGGAAACAATAACTACACAAAGGTCTTTTCAGATAGGAGCTCAAGACAGAGCTGATCTAAGATGGCGGAGCTTCCGGCATCAGGTGGATGGATACCAGGAAGTGACATCAGTGTTGGTAAAGCCGTCAATATTCTGGATTGCAGAACGAGGAAGAAAAGTGACATTATTACACAGCACCAATCCTTTGTGTGATGGGTTATTACCATTACCAGAGCCCTTAAGCTGTCCGATAAGCACACACGTGACCATATATGTGTATATATATATATATATATATTTTTTTTTTACATTGGGCAGCATGGTGGCGCAGCAGTAGTGCTGCTGCCTCGCAGTAAGGAGACCTGGGTTTGCTTGTTCTCCCCGTGTCTGCGTGGGTTTCCTCCCACAGTCCAAAGACATGCAGGTTAGGTGCACTGGCAATCCTAAATTGTCCCTACTGTGTGCTTGGTGTGTGGGTGTGTGTGTGTGTGTGTGTGTCCTGCGTTGGGCTGGCACCCTGCCCAGGGTTTGTTTCCTGCCTTGCGCCCTGTGTTGGCTGGGATTGGCTCCAACAGACAACCGTAACCCTGTAGTTAGGATATAGCGGGCTGAATAATGGATGGATGGATTTTTTTACATTGCCTAATTCCTCCTTGGGGTAAATAAAGTTCTGTCTTTCTATCTATTTTAAAGGATTAGTTTATGTAAATGCCCCAGTCTTTTGGGACTACCAGAGGGCACTGCCGAGGGAGGACTGCAATTCCTGAACGATATGGAGAGGATGACCGAAACACTAACCAGGTCGACTTTAAAAGAAAAGCCGCTTCCTCAGTTTGATGAAGTCAGAGTTGGGAGGCAGGGGCCTACGCTCTTGGAGGAGATGGAGAATTGTGCTTGGTGTAGTGTTGTTGTTATTCTTGTGAAGAAGTTGTTGGGGTTCAATAAAAACCTTTTATTTGAGCATAAAGTGTATTTTGGGCTTTATTGTGTCTGTGGTTTGGGGCTCAGTGGTGCCCCTTGTGGTTACACCATCTATTTCTTAACTCTGTTCAACCCTTTAGTTTTCATGCAGGGTGAAGCAACATTGGGTAACACAATAGGAACAAATTCTAGTTTGGATGCTACTGCAAGATAAATGCAGATGCACTCCATGTGTGCTTCCATTTCGTCACACATGCTGGGCCTATTTAGAGTAGACATTAACCTTAACAAACACATCTTTGGGGCATGGAAGTAAACTGGTACAGACATTGGGAATAAGTTAAAAAATCCAACAGACAGTTAATGGCCTGGACCTGTGAAGAAGTATGACTATTTCTTAAAATAACATAACGCATAATTAGTAAAATACTGTGATTTGGGTGACTAATAATAATTGAGGTAAATACCATTTCAAGCGTTTTCTTTTTAACATGGATAAAAGCTACAGTAGAACACAATCGTGCAGCATAATATAATGTGACATATGCATGAGTGAATGAAGAGCTGTCCAGATGGATCTGTTGAAAACAACTCAATAAAAAAAATCAAACATCATTAAATAATAAAAATGATAAAGAGCAAGTGTTAGAGAAGGGCTATATCAGCAAATAATAATAAATTAAAGTAAATCCTATGCAGAAACAGAAACAGAGCATTTCAACTCGTCAGCCTTCATTAAATAAGTACAAGTTGTAGATATGACAAAATAAAAAAAAAAAGATCCTGCAATATTAAGAAGGCAGCGCATCTATCTTCACAGCACAGCCTTTCTTAACAGGTTTATAGACACTTCAAATAAAAATTCTGGTCAATAAATAAATAAATAAATACGTTAAAAAGCATCCAGTCTTGAAAGACCTGCCATATTCTATGGGGACAGGGTTATTACAGGCATTCAAACTAAGCCCAAAGGCAAGGTTTATGTGAGCTTAATTAAAACTTCAAATTGAGGCAAATAAAGTGTAGGTATTCTTTCATAAATCAAACGAAACAGGTTCTAAATGCCTCCACAACATAAAACAATCAATCAGTGTACATACTTCAAAGATGCAGTTAGCAGTTTGTTTGAAATAGTTTAGAAGAATTATGGGTTTAACAGAACAACCCAGACCATTTTTCTTTTGTTAGGTAGGAATCCTCTCAATACACACTTAAATTACAGCCATTATGTGACAACCAATTAAGGGTATAAAGGTAGGAGGCAAAAGAAAAAGCCTTTCTCATACAGTTTAGTATCTGCGGGTGGCAGCTTCTGTGATTGTTTCTTAGTGCAGAAACATTAACTAAATGGTTGTACTTTAACACTTTCATTCATTTTCTGTGCCCCCCCCCTTTGCCATTTCAGGCTGGTGATGAGGTGGAGGCTATTCTGCCAGCACAAGATACCAGTCTATTACAGGGTAACCCCACTCCTACTAGGCCTTTTGGACCACATTTGGAATGTTTGAGAACAAATACATTGACACTGGGAAAACATATGCGTCACCCATAGCCAGTGACCATGACAGGAATGAACTTCATCATTTGCAGCTGTGAATCTACAATGCTAAGCACTGTGCCACCACCCACACGTTAAAACCATTAACCATTTGTGTGCAATTAGTCCAAAACCTCTAGGTGGATTAATGCCTCTCCATATGCACAGCCTGACTTTGCTGAGTAGCTGTTTTAGGAAAAACACCCACAATGCATCATGAACTTTGAGTCCCAAAGCATGTAAGTCCCAAAACCACTTGTCCACTTGAGTGGATTTCCCCTTAACTCTGGCTAGATTTAAGGGCAAGCACTGGATCTTTATTAAATAAAACGTTTATTCTCACAAAATGCTCTGTTATGCTGTGAAAATCTGAAAAACACAAAAGGAAGTTGCTGGCAACACAAGGTAATCCAAGAGAACAAAGTCCCAATACAGCAGCAGTTCTCAAACTTTCATATTTCGCGCCCCCCCCCCCCCTTTTCTACCTGGAATAATTCTGAGCTCCCTGCATAATATAAGATAGATGAGAATAATCCATGATACAACTAACAAAGGTATGATACTCATGCGGTGTCGCAGTATCCTATCATTTTTACTTTCATAAGATTTGCATGTGTTCGGCTAACTTTGATGAAATATTTGCAATTTGTTTTTTTTAAAGTGCTTTAATAACTGTTAAAATGCCTTGTGTGGTTTTTGGTAGTAATTCTAATCCCAAAAACAAAGAATAAATTATTTATTCTTATTTAATTTGTTTTATGTAAAGAAACAATTAAATATGTTTTAATTTTTAAAAATCTCATAATTGAGGACACCGATGAAGTCAATCTGCGCGAGACGAACGTATTTTCGTCCGACAAATATTATACCGCTGTTAGTTGTATCATGAAAATAACCCAATACGCTGTAAATTATTTAACTCAATTTGGCAATATTGGCTACGCTGCCAATGTGGTGCAGTTGCGCCGCATTATCACCTGATCTACTGTTACCCGAATATTCGTGACAGATACCGATACATCTCAAACTTTCTGGATTGAAAATATGTGACTATAAAAGCAGCAGCAGCGGTGGCGCCGCTTGTCATAGAAACAAACTTCAAATAGAAAAGGAGCTCAGAGTGTCTATTGCAGTGTTTGTGTTGCAATTACTTAGTACGTTTTCCTTAATTTTTCACTTAAGCTGGCACTTAAGTCTTCAATCTGCCTCAAGAATGATTTAAGATATGAAGAGGTAGAGAAAGTGACGGCAAAGGTGGTAGGGAATGAGAATGGCGTCTGTATGCATGCGCTGCATGGCTGCTGCTGAGAGTTGATTCTACAATAAAATAAAATAAAAAGAGGAATAACCTTGGAGGTCAATCATCACCATAAAAGCGGATAGTAGACGTCACGTAGTATATTTGTACCAAATTTCAGGTCAATAGTTCAAACGGTTTGTGAGCTACAGGTGATTTAAAATCGTGGACAGACAAACAGACAGCCACAATAGCGTATTATAGAAGAAGATAGTGGGTGGCTCCAAAGAGGCTGCTATGACAGTGCCATTGGCATTAACATTTTGCACAACTTGACAGTAATGTTATGGTTGACATTTACAGTATCTGTCTACCTGTTTCCACAACCTAAAATAAAGTTCTTTAAGATGACAGAAGGTTTGCTATTCTGATCCAATTATGAAAAATTGCTCTAAAACATGTTATACTAGTGTGATATGGAGTTGTAAATGCTGAATAATCCCAAGAATCACATGCCTCAGATTTACAGCCGTCCAAGACGCTTCTCTGTCACATTATCGTGGACTATATCATTATACAGTGGAACCTCGGTTTGCGAGCATAATTCGTTCCGGAAATGTGCTCGCAATCCAAAGCACTCGTATATCAAAGCGAATTTCCCCATAAGAAATAATGGAAACTCAGATGATTCGTTCCACAACCCAAAACTATTCATATAAAAATGATTAATACAAAATATAAAGTAAAATACATAATACAAATTAACCTGCACTTTACCTTTAATAAGAATCATGGCTGGTGTGAGTTTCTAATCTCATATGGGATTCCACCCAACGGGACAACACGCGGAAGAGCGTCCCAAAGCAATCACAGTCTCCCAGCGCTGTAGCAGTTCGCCGTATAATCGCATCCAAAAAGATCGCAGACATGCTATAGGCGCCTGTCGTCAATGGGTCGTACAAGGAACATTATAAAGATCCCGCTACAATAAATAACAGCGCTGTTGCTGTTTCAAGCTGAATAAAGCTGGTGTTAAAGTACTGAGACTCAGCTTCGTGTTTTGGGGAGCAAGATGGGGACTCGCACTTCACAGCGCACACACACACAGTCACAATGCTGTAGTAAACAGTATACGCTCGTACAGATGTGGACTATATGAGTGAGGCACACAGACTCAGACGGAGAATAGGAGACGATTGCCAGAGAGAGAGAGAGAGACAGAGAGAGATAGAGACGCGCTGGGCGAGCGAGATAAGGAGAGAGAGAGAGAGAGAGAGAGATGCACTGGGCGAGCGAGCGAGCGAGATAAGGAGAGAGAGAGAGAGACGCGCTGGGCGAGCGAGCGAGCGAGATAAGGAGAGAGAGAGAGAGACGCGCTGGGCGAGCGAGATAAGGAGAGAGAGACGCGCTGGGCGAGCGAGCGAGCGAGATAAGGAGAGAGAGAGAGAGATGCGCTAGGCGAGCGAGCGAGATAAGGAGAGAGAGAGAACCACCATCAGCTCAGTTGTGATCACATGACGCTCAGCAGACAAAGTGTATCCATACTACTCATATTGCAAGACATCGCTCGTTTATCAAGTCAAAATTTATTAAAAATTTTTGCTCGTCTTGCAAAACACTCGTAAACCGAGGTTCCACTGTATTCTTAGTTTTTTGCCTTCAATAGGGTTATACTTTGATATTCTGTGAAGTGATTCTGTTATACAGTATACTGTGAACTATTTTACGCTTTCTTTGCTGTAGAAACAATTTAGTTATTTAAAATTAAGACAGGTTGAACTTAATTGTATGTACTCCAGGACTGGAATCTTTGACATCATATTATTTCTCAGCTAAAGAGTAAACAGACTGTGATATGATGAGGAGTAAACACCATTAAAAAATGCTGAAATTTACAATCTAATCACTCATCACTCATTTTATTAATCTGCCCATATCTATGTAATGAAATTCACATTTTCTGCCAAAGGTTTCTACTCAGTAAGGAAGACAGAATTTGAGGTAAGATAGTTATACTCATTAATCATTGCACTGGGAAGTGGTGACAAGTTGCAGGTTGATTAGCACACATATGGAAGAATTTTACTGTAGTACATATGACAATAATGAACAATCTTTAATAGAAGCTTATATGTCTGTGGTGTAATATATCTGATATCATAACTCTGGATAAGAGACTGCAAAGACTACTACGTCTGAAATATTTAATAAGCAGTTTGTATTTTGTTCCTGCATAATGACAATGTCTGTCTGCTATCTTGTTGCATCTCATGTACTTTTCGGTGTCTGATGGGCAGTGAGTCCTAATGATGCCAGATCAGAATATAATTGCACAGGATATCTGTTTATATTTTTTCACATTCAGTGACAGTCATGAAAGAGTGTGATGTTGGAAGTGGAAAAATTATTTTTCTTTGCTTATTCCCCTGCAAAAATCCACCATTCTGCTATACTCTTAAAGTATTTCATTCTCTCTTCTAGTAATCCTTCTTGTATGGTTACACTTACTTTGTCAGCTGGCTCTTATTCTTAAACTCTGTTAGGATTTCTATGAGGTTTTTGTCATACATAGGAAGGCTACAGCCCATAGCATGAATGGATATGTCCATGTCTTCACTTAGTCCACTGTCTTTGTCTTATTATGTTGTCTTGCAATAGATGTTATAAGCAAGAAGATCCTTGTCCAGTTGGTAAGATCACGTTTCTAGAGCTGAAGTATCAGCTAAAGTACAGTAGCTGAAGTATCATCCTCTGCTGCCTGGCAAGCTATTTGTGCATTTTGAACTCAAGGGTTTGACAGTTTGTAAAGTACTTGCATTCAAAAAAGACAGCATACATCTCATCCATCTGGAGTTCTTATTCCTTGTTTTTTTTTTTTTACATTTTACTGAATTTATTAAAATCAAGCAACATTCCTTACAAGCAAGTAAAATTTTACAAAACTAAGTTAAAATCAAGTCAACCCCCACCCATGAGAAAGACAGGCAGGCCAACATAGTGAAACTTTAATATTAGAAAAGATAAGTAAGTAAATACATAGGATAAAAAGGGGGAAGAGAATCCACTTCCTCAATTTAAATACTTATTCTAAAATATTATTAATTAAATACTGCCAGGTTTTAAAAAAGATTTGCACAGATCCTTTAAGTGAGTAATTTTTTCCTGTTTCAAGTAGTATTACAGTTTGTTTGTCCTTCTCCACTTTAAGCCCATTTGGAAGTACACCAAACAGAGCTGTTAGTGGATTAAGAGAGATTGTGGTACTAAGGTTGTCTGAAAGGCATTTAAAGATTTTGATCCAGAATGACGTTAATTTGGTGCAGGCCCAAAACATGTGGCCTAATGAGGCTGGAGCTCGATTGCAGCGTTTACAGGTTGGACCTTGCCCTGGAAACATTGTGGACAATTTGAAACAAGACGGATGGGCTCGATAGATGATTTTAAGTTGAATAATTGTATGCTTATGGATCTAGAGTAAGTTCTGTGCATTGCTGCCTTCCATTCCTTTTCTAAAATGTTGATTTAAGAGATCCTTTTCCCAATTTACTCTGGGATCTTTAAAAACTAGGGACTTTAAAATGTTTTTATATGTTGGAGAAATGCTGTCTGAGTCCTCAAGACTGATCAATATTTTTTCTGGAGCAGAAGTAGGTGGTAGGTGAAGAAAGTCAGCATTTTTTGTTTAACAAAGTTTCTAATTTGGAGGTAAAAAAGAAATGTGTTGCTAGAAGGTTACATTTGGAGTGTATTTGTTCATAGGATGCAAAGACATTGTCTATGTACAGATCTCTAAGTGATTTAATACCAGATATTAAAAGCTGCATATGTATGAGAGGGAGCAAAAAGGTGGATATTGTGCAGAGGTGCCACAGATAAAAGCTTCTCTATCTTAAAATACTTTTTGCATTGGTTCCATATTTTGAGTGAATGAAGCACTATTCGGTTATTAGTATATTGGCGATAACTTGTATTTACTGGGGTACAAAGCAAGGAACATAAAGAAGTACTGCAGGCTTTTATTTCTATTGCTGACCAAACATGTGTACTGTATGTTCATCCATTTGTGTAAATGTCCAGTAATAAAACTGAAACTTAGGTAGAGCCATGCCACCTGTGGAGCTTGGCCCAGACACAGGCAGGCGGACACCAATAGTTCACTCAACACATGTTTATTATACATAATTCTCTTTACAATTAGTGCACACACAACCCCAGTACTTCCCCAAAGTCCAGGCCTTCCTTCACACTGCCTTCTTCAGGTCCACCTCCACTCCGCTCCCGACTCCAGCCCCGAGTGGTGGTTGCCGGCCCTTTTTATAGTCCACCCGGAAGTGCTCCAGGTTCTTGATCACCTGTTCTTGATTGCACTTCTGGGCAGGACTGTAGAGTTGTCCAGGCCGGCTCAGGGACCCATGCAGCACCCCCTGGCGGTCACCCCAGATCCTAACAGGGCTGTGGAGAACTCCATCTCCCATGGAGCCCTGCAGGAAACTGAGACTTCCTCGTCAGCCAGGGAGGCGCTGCCACCAAGCGTCCCGGGGGAGGTACTGAGAAGCCCATGGTTGCTTCCCCGGAACAAAAGTAGAAGGGGCGTCTTAAAAAATGATTTGTTGATGTATATTGGAATGCTCTGCAATATAAGAAGAAGCTAAGGAAGGATATTCGTCTTGACAATGTTAATTTTTCCAGCTGGAGTGAGATGAAGGGTGGACCATCTATACAAGTCTTGCTTAAGTTTTTCTAAGCAGACAGCAAAATATTGTTGATAAAGAGCTTTATGTTTACTTGTGATGTTTACCCTTAGGTATTTAAACTGATCTTCAATGATAAAAAGGAATTTGTCCAATCTAATATTGTGTACTTGAGAATTCACTGGACAGAGCACACTTTTATTCAAATTCATTCTGAGACCGGAACTCTTTTGAAATTCTGTTATGCTGTTAGGACTGCAAGCACAGTATTTTGTGGATCTGATATATATAATACCATACCGTCTGCCTGTAGTGAAATTTTCTGTTCCAGTCCTTCTCTGATAATCCCCTTTATCTCATAAGCATTTTGACAGTGAACTGCCAGTGGCTCTGTGATGATTGCAAAAAGAAGTGGTGACAAGGGGCATCCTTGTCTAGTACCACATTCTAGTTTGAAGTAGTCTGAAATAATATTGTTAATACAAACTGAAGCTGGACTGGTATACAGAAGTTTAATCCATGCACATATGTTCGAGCCAAACCCAAATTTTTCCAATGTGGTGAAAAGTTAGTTCCATTCAACCATATCAAATGCTTTTTCTGCCTCCAACGATAATAATATGTCCAGGGTGTTAGACAATGTGGGTGAATATATTACATTAAACAGGCAACGAAGATTGGAAGCTAAGTGTCTGCCTTTAATAAATCCAGTTTGTTCTTGTGATATTATTGAAGGAAGAACTTTCCCAATCCTACTGGCGAGGACTTTGGAGAGTATCGTTATTGAGAAATAAGATTGGTCTGTATGATGCACATTATAATAAGTCCTTATTTTGCTTAGGAAACATGGTAATTAATGCTTGGCGAAAAGTTTCAGGTGGAATTTTATTGTCTCTATCTTTTGTAAATATTGCTAATAAAAGGGGAGCAAACTTGATTGAGAATTTTTTATAAAATTCGGCAGGGTAACCATCAAGGCCTGCTGCTTTCCCACTCTGAAGTGAGTTCACAACATCTAGTAATTCTGATAGTGCCAGAGGTTTTTCAGATTCTTCTGCACTGAGAGTATTTGGTTTGGTATCTGTAATGCATCCAAAAACATGTTAGGTTGAGTCTTCTTTAGTCTGAGTAGAATATAAGGCCTTATAGTAGTCTCTAAATGTGTGCATTATATTTTATGGTCAATGATTTTGCCTCCGTCTGTGTTGGTAGTTGTTGGGATTGCATTGCGAACTTCCTGTTTGTGGATTTGTTAAGCTAGGATCTTATTAATTTTTGTCTGGTTATAGTAATGATGTCGTGATTTAAAAATGAGTTGTTCTTTTTCTTTTGTTGTCAAGAGGTTGAGTTCTGAATGCAGAGTCTGTCTTTTCCTATGAAGTGCCTCATTCAGACAACTGGCATGTTCTTGATATATTCTGGTAATTTCACTGATTAGCTCTGATACCTTCTTGGTTTTCGATTTATTTTTGTGGGATAGATAAGAAAAAAATTTTACCTCTTAAGAAAGCCTTTAGTGTTTCCCAGAGGATTCCTGCAGAAATCTCTAAGGATGTATTTGTCTCTAAAAAAATCAATTGGCTTGGATATAAACTACGTATAGTTCTTGTGTGCTAATAACAGTGGGTTAAGGCGCCATCTGCAAGATAAATATATGGGGCAAATTGATTTAAGCTCCATGATCAAAGGGGCATTATCGGAGATAATAATGGCGTTGTACTTACAAAATTTAATCGTGGGCAAGAAATTGTTATCTATAAAGAAATAATCAATTCTGTTCCTTGTTTTAGAGTAAATAAACAGCACTGGATCAGGTTATATGGTAATTAGAAAATTTGCTTGAACATTTTAGTAGGTGTCACTTGGGATGCAACATTATTAATATTCACGTTACATGTCTTAAATAATGCTGATAGTTCTTTTCCAAGGGTTAAGTTAATACTAAACGTTTTTTGTGAAAATTCAATCAATGTACTCAAGACCTTAGTTCACTTTGTCAATTTTACACTGCAAGCCCAGTCAGATATCATTGAATTGAACATATAAGCTTAGTGGTCCACTATGTTAACCTTTCATCTATGAAAAAGAAGTAGTGAATTCTGGGCAGCCTGAGTGTATTAGATAGAGATAGATAATTTACTTGTTCCCAAGTGGAAATGAAAACTTTACAGATAATAATAATATATAAATAATATAACAAGCAGTAAAACCCTAAATAGAAATAAGAACTTCTGGCTTCTGGTTTGTATGCTGGACAGCTGCTGCTATTAATAGCAGGCTTGTAGGTGGCAATAAGATGATCAGATCTGTTCAGATGTACATTTGAATACAGCAGGTCCAAGTCATTGTGTCCACAAAAGGAACATGCAGATTGACTCATGTTTAGTGTTTTGATTTCAGAAGGAATCATTTCAGTTACAGAGTTTGAAAAAAAGCATCAACAGGGTGTTGTAACATGTAAAAAATCAGTCAGCATTTCAAGATCACACATATTTATTTGTAATGTGCTTGTGGCTTATATTTCTCATTCACATGCAGTTGTGTTCATAAGTTTAAATACCCTGGCAGAATTTGTAAGTTGTGTACCATATTTTGAAGAAAAGATGCCTGATCAGGCGAAAAGATTATTCCATTATTATAATGGAAAGATTATTCCATTGTTCTTGGCGATAAATTCTTGGAATGCCTTGCATGACCTGCACATTTGAGATCTTCCCAAAGTGGCTTAAAGAAATTGATGTCAGGAGACTGTGATGCCCAGTCGAACACTTTCATTTTTTTGTGTAGCCAGTGTCAAGTTGGCCTAGTGTTTTTGATCACAGTCATGTTGGAAGATCCAAGTACGTCCCTTGCTAATCTTCCAGACTGATGAATGCAAAATGTCCTCCAATATTTTCTGGTAACATGCTGCATTCATCTGGATATCAATTTTCACTAAGTTACCTGTGCCACTGAAGCTCACAAACCCCAGAACATCAGATATCCACCTACATGATTCACAGTCGGGATGATGTACTTTTTGTCATGGGCCTTGTTACATCATTTCCAAACATAGAGTTTATGGTTATGACCATAAAGTGCAATGTTGGTCTCATCACTCCAAAGGACTTTGTTCCAGAAGTTTTGAGGCTTGTCTAGATGCTGTTTGGCATGTTGTAAATCTTACGCCATTTTGTGGCATCGACACAAATAAAGGCTTTTTTTCTCAACCATGCAGCCAATTTTTGTTTAAGTACCTCTTCATTGTGTATCTTTAAGTGGCAACACCTCTTGTTTGCACAGAAGCCTGTGTTTCAGCTGAAGTGGCTTGTGGGTTTTTCTTAGAAGCTCGACAAATAATCCTGGCAGTCCTGGCTGAAATCTCGGTTGGTCTACCTGACTATGCCCTGGCAAACAACAGAACCCCTAACTTCCCACATTTTTTTATCAGAGTCTAAACACTACTGACAGACATTTTCAGATCTTCGAATATCTTTTTATACATTTTTACTGATTTATATAAATCAACAACCTTTTCTTGCAGGTCCTTTGAGAGTTCTTTTGCTTTTCCCATGGGTCAGGATCCATCAAAGTCAGTGCAGCTCTGCATGAATTTAGATTGACTGTTTATACACAGACACTGATTACAATCTAAGAAGTTGCAGGTGTGGACACGCTCCCTTAATTTTAATGGATGGTGTGACATCATAGATCAAAACTATAAAGATCATCTTCCTGGACTTGCTGGTTGTCCATGTTTAGATTCACTGAAAGCACTTAGTGTTCTGTTTGCTGTTTCATTATAGGGCTCTTTGGCTTTCAATATTTTTCTCTACCTGACTATGGTTTACATCTCTCATTTTGGCCCAGTTATGTGCATTATTTTGGCTTTAGATCTTCTCTGTCTACCACCTTTCACTATGTTTTTTTTATCTTAAGTTCTGAGCTTAGTTTATCAGGTTTTTGCTAATCTGGTGCCTCATTTATAAAACTTTGCATCGATTCAAGCATGAAAATATTTGCACACCAAAAAAACTGGAAAATGTGTACGGCAAAAAAAAAAACAGATTTGTAAAACCTGGCATATGCACATTTCTATGTTACTTACTATTTATAAATCACAATCACCTTGTAAATATGTGTACGTCTTGAATGTGTCTATCCATATATGAAGCAAGCTAATCAATCTCATACATATATAGTCACAATGTTGCAGAATTTCATTGGCTGGTAGAGCAGCCTCCCTCCTGACATTTCAAGACCCCGCATTAAGAGTATCTGCAACTGAGAGCGCCAGATTATGTGCGGCATTACAGCACCTCTTCTATGTGCTCTGGGGTTTCAGGAAAAGCATATGGTGGGTAGAATTTATCACCTTGCACATGTAATGGAGTGATTGCTGTTACAATGAACAGTGTAGGCCATATAAAACACCAAGGGTTCAGCCACCTACCTTACCAGCAAGCCATTCACCATGTACAGTACCATCATTTCTACCAAAACTACATTGTCTTAACAAATATGACACAGGCCACAGAGACACAATGCTTCTCAGCCACATTTTGGCATCACAGTTGACTAGAGCATTAATGGAATGTAACTACTTACTGTTAACAAAAGCAGCTTGGTTCTCGCTAAGTGCCCTTATTGCAATATGAGTGCAGTAAATTGCTCCAATTACGTTAGGATATCCAGACACTGCTGCAAACTGTGTTTGGAAAAATATGATATGTTTTATGTATGTGTACCTACAACTTACAAAAACTGGATGTAGTGCCAAGACAGTCGGATATTGTCTTCCAGCACAGCGGGCATGATGGACTGAAGCTTGGCTGAGATATTCCTGACCTGTCAGCCAGTTCCCTGAGAAGTGACACCAGGTAGCCATTATAAACTGACGAAAAACCAAATAAAGATCTTCAGTGCAAATACACATTACTGGTCTTCTTTAAAGGGAACTAAAATACAGTTTGTACGTCATAAGGTGCAATATGTTAGTCACGTAAGCGTACATTACAATAACGCGATTGTTGATATGACTTATTATATGTGTGATTCATTGTTTAGGTGGTTTGGCTGCATTTCCCTGGGAGGTGAAGGGTGTCATCATTTCCAATTTTTTCTGTAATGTTGCATGGGTCATAGTTGCTGTAAACATAAACAAGTTCCCCCATCAAGTTTTCTTTAATAAATCACAACGTTTGCATGGGAAGTTGCCTGTGCACATTTCAAACCTCTTTTTGTGCATATGCAAGCTTTTTAAAATGAGGCCCATGGTAACACATTTAGCTCGCTTTCTGCAACTTTGCTGCGTCTCCTGATTCCATTACTAGAAAACAATTGCCACCATTCCTAGTCAGGGCATACACATTATTTCTCTTTCTTCTTTTGAAATAACTGTGTTTGATTCATGAATATACAAAATCAGGATACATTTTAGTAGACAGGGGGAGTGAGGTGTGTTGCTAAGTACACGTTGAGTTATCCAGAAAATGATTATGAACATCCAAAAAAAAAATTACCAGGAGATGATAACTACAGGGGTAGGCAGGAGAACAGTCAGAGGAAAGTAATTGGCAGAATGAGGAAGAACAATTACACTAAAAAAGAGCACAAGAGCAAAAAAAAAGGGTAAAAAGTCATAGCCAAAAGGACAAAACTGAAATTTTGTAGGTTGTTTTAGCAACAACACTTAGCTACCACTAATAATTCTTTTTGACAAAGTTTTATTTACCAAATGACACCAAACATGTTCATCACAACCATATTTATACTGGAATGTAAAGTGACATCATTCATAACAAAGATCTAGACTATGTGACCCACCTGGCGCGGCATTGTGGAAAACAAAATGAAGAAGATGATTAAACAAATCAAACTAGTCAAAAGCAACTTGTAAAAAAAAAAAAAAAAAGTCTCAAAAAAATACAAATTTACAAAGCCACCAAAATACATTTAATAATTTAAACCAATATCTAAACACAGGATTGCAATATGCAAATAAAAATAATGCTGCTATCATCTTCATGTGTGGGGTATGTGGCACTTTTTATTCATAACATTACCTGAAGTTGGCCACAAAAAAATATGCATATGTAACTATTGTATATTGTATTCTTTTTCTACTTGCTGCTAGGTACTTTGAAAAAAAATCATTTGTACAGTTAACTCATTATTTTTAAAATAGAGATTTTGCCTAAAACAAGTTCTTGTCATTCCCGTATCGACCGTGCATCTCTCTCTTTGCTCCCTCCTGGATCAATCATGTAGAAAATGTAGTCAAGCTCAGCTCTATTTTTTTATAACAATGTAAAATGAACCCTGAGTGAGTTACTAAATTGTAAAAGAATTTTTTGTGCAAAGAAAGCCATTTTTGTTTTAAGATTTACAGTAAAAATCCTTATGCTCATTTTGCTTCTAGCTTGTACACACAGGGAGCCATACAGTGTTATATCTCTCAATCAGTGAGCCCAGGGGTTCAATTCCAAGACATTCCAAGTCGCTAATCACTGTTGGTTGACTCACAGAATAACTGCCGTAAAGGCCTTGGGATAAAACTAGCGAAACAACATGAGCATGACTTGACCCTCTGCATACAACTAGCCTGTACTGGATAGGTGCCCAGTAAGCCAGGTGGAAAGAAGATGAGCTGAGCTTTATCTTCTCTGGTTCAGTAACATAGCAACATCCATTCCTTAGATTTGCTAGCTGAGATAGTTTAATCTCTTAATCCTTGAATGCATTTGAGCCTTAAAAAATGTGTTGCATATACCTATAGGGGTCAATGAGTTGAGGTCTTTCGAGAAAAAATGTTTGACGTGTGTAAAGCATATGCAAAAAAATCAAAAAAAAGAAAACTCACAATTGGTCAGTCCTTTTTTTCATTCAAAAATGCACTTTACTTAAATACTCCACCTGAGATTTGTAATTAAACTGGATCCAAAAAGAGTACAAGCCCCAGAGAGGATGTTTGACATAACAGACAAGTTAATGCTCTAAAATGAAATTTGCTCAGAGTGAAGTGCCTGTCAGCTGAATTTGGTTGCCAGAAACCTTAGAGGAGATTTTCCAGCAAAGTCAATCACTCACAGATGATCCGACTTATTTTCTACCCTAGCATGGGCTTTCCTATGAACTGTAACACAGTCTCTTGCATGAAATTCCCTCTTACTGTTCAAAAATAATATTGTGCTATTTTGCCCTGATTTATTGCACATATTGATTGCCTAAAATAACTGCAGGCAGGTACAGTGAATCATATATGAGATGAGAAGCAGAACTGTCTTAATGTTTTATATATACGTATCTTGGAGAAGGAAGGTGTTAAAATAACTATGTTCTAATATTTATATTGACTAAACCTTTATTTCTTATATATCCCCCATATTTACAGCACCTAATAATTGTATTATTTTCAATCAATTATTGTATTGATGTTGAGTCATTATTTTATTCTTTACTACTGTTCTTTGCCAGCATTACAAGATCTTTATAAGATTTTGTAATTGCAGTAACACTTCAGTTATTGAATCCTCTGAGAATGAAGTTACTTCATAAAGAAGTCTGCATCTAATTGTTAATGCATTTTCAAATTCAAGCACTAATCTGCTAGAGCGCTGTGGAAGTCATGGCACAACTTCCTTACACAGAATAGCAAATGTTTGTTGTTGATATTGTTGGTTCTGTAGAATGCAAAGTTATTAAATGTGAGTGTGTAGTTATTTCACACATACTGCAGCTTTGTTTTTTATAAAGTAATTAAATTAAATAATATGATTTGCCCAGTATGTTGCAAAAAATCATGAAGCAATATAGTATAGACCAAAATGCAGATTATAAAGAGGATAGAAACTGGAGAAAACAAATGCCATCCACTTGAATCACTGGGTAAGCACCAGTTCATGAAAGTACCTTCAAGGACTCCTGGGAAGCTTCTGCACTGTTAAAGTCGATTAGTCTGGGTGTATATCCACCAAAAAGTACAGTGATACTTTGAGATATGAGCTGTTACTAGGTTGATTTTTTGCCTTGAGTTACGAGCCAAAATTCGAAATACGAGCCATCAAAGAGCTTGTCGCCGCACATTCTGAGGAACTGACAACAGAGGAGTTGACGGAACTACAGACGCAGCAACATACGGAGGTTCTGCAGGAGATCGGTATCGCGGAGGAGGTTATCTCTTAAAGTGAGATAAAGGAAGTGTTTGCAATGTGGGAAAAAGTTTCGAACTTTAAAGAAAAGAAACACACTGAAAAAGTTACAACTGATCGTGCAGTGGCGCTGTTTATTGACACTTGCCTAACACTTGACTTTATTGAAAAGAAACACCCTGAAAAAGTTACAACTGATCGTGTAGCGGCGCTTTTTAATGACACTTGTCTAACTCATTTCAGAAACATTCTAAAGGGGAGGACTAAACAAAGCTCCTTGGACAGGTTTCTATTAAAACACCCTACGAATGAAACTGACGAAAGCGTGGCAAAAAAAAAAAAAAAAACTAGTGAAGAAGAAAATTAAGTTAAGCGAAAGTGAAGTGAAAGAAAAAAACATTACAATACGCTAATCGGCTTTGCCAACATCTGTTTATTTCTTTAGATTCTCTTTTATGTATTAGGTTTTATTTTGTTTGTATACAATATTTGTTCATTATAAATACATTTTTCTTTTGTTGAAAACATTTAACAAAAAATTGGGGTGGTTTTGTGGGGGCTGGCACGAATTAATCTCATTTCAATTAATTTCAATGGGGAAAACTGAATTGAGATACGAGCATTTTGACTTACAACATCGGTCACGGAACAAATTAAACTCGTATCTCAAGGTATCACTGTATTCTTAAGATCAAGGCTCATAACACTGCGAAAAGTGAGGCAGATGACATTGCCTTGACCCCTTAAGCGTAAAGAGCTGCTGGCGCCATGAATTGTATTGGGCAACAAATGAGGCAGATGTGAACACACAGAATTGGGAATGGCATTGTATGGCAGCCAAGGAAGTAAACAGGAGGCAGCAGATAACAGGAGCCCAAACTACCACTCCTCTTTCTTCCATGGTTGTTACAATACATATTGTAACCATTGGCACTACCCGCTATCACACACTTTTATACTGCATTCTAATGTAAAAGAAACACAGCCTTAGAATGGCAGTTGTCAGTTCAGCATTTGCCATACTGCGTAAATCAATCATTGAACATTACGAAAAGTCTCTAAAACCAATTCACTCACCTACAGTCCTGTTCTCTCTTGCGCTGTGCTGACTGCCTCTGCCCTATCTGAAAGTTGGTTTTGCCTTCTCTCTAAAGTCAAGTCCTGAACTCAAGATTTGGAGCTGCTTCAGTAGAATACCTGAAGCCTATGAAAAAACTCGTAATCCAGGGCCACCTTAAATTCCTTCACACCTCTCCCTCAGCATCTTTTGTTTTGTAAATTTGTCGATCAGCACAAGCAGCCTGCTATCCCATCCCATCCCCTCCACTCCACTGTCAGAGCTCAACTTGGACAAAACATTCACCCAGCTCAAGGCTCTTTATCTGCATGTGAGGTGCCTGGAGTTGTATAGGGTAAATAATACAGTATATCATTATTTGGAACACATGCATTTCATGTGTGTTTCAGGTCTACAACAATCTATGTAAATGTAGGATGACAGGAAATGTGAGGCAAGAAATATTGAATGCATACCTAAAACAGAAACTTTTTTAATGCTATACAGTAATCCCTCCTCGATCGCGGGGGTTGCGTTCCAGAACCCCCCGCGATAGATGAAAATCCGCGAAGTAGAAACCATATGTTTGTATGGTTATTCTTATATATTTTAAGCTCTTATAAACTCTCCCACACGGTTAACATTATTAGAGCCCTCTAGACATGAAATAACACCCTTTAGTCAAAAGTTTAAACTGTGCTCCATGACAAGACAGAGATGACAGTTCTTTCTCACAATTAAAAGAATGCAAACATATCTTCCTCTTCAAAGATTGCATGTCAGGAGCAGAGAATGTCAGAGAGAGAGAGAGAGAGAGCGAGAGAAAAGCAAACAATCAAAAAATCAATACGTGCTTTTGGGCTTTTAAGTATGTCGAAGCACCGCGATAAAGCGGCATTTTTTAGAGGAGCGCCCGTATCCTCTAGGCAAACAGCCTCTGTGCAAACAGCCCCTCTGCTCACACCCCCTCCGTCAGGCAGAGAGAGTGAGAGAGACAGAGAAAAGCAAACAATCAAGCACCGCGTGGGAAGCATATCGTATATCATTGAGGAGTTTTATTTAATACGTAATACATGCTCTGATTGGGTAGCTTCTAAGCCATCCACCAATAGCGTCCCTTGTATGAAATCAACTGGGCAAACAAACTGAGGAAGCATGTACCATAAATTAAAAGACCCATTATCCGCAGAAATCCAGAAACCAGCGAAAAATCCGTGATATATATTTAGATATGCTTACATTTTAAATCCGCGATGGAGTGAAGCTGCGAAAGTCGAAGCGCAATATAGCGAGGAATCTCTGTAGTACTAATAACAAAATTTTGACATGAAGTATATAATGTGTACAAATATCAAATAAACACTTTCAAAAAAGGTAGACGTATAACAAAACAAGTGCGCTTTTATTCAAGAATATAACCAAAGAAAAAGAAATCAGGTTATGATGCAACACTGACATGACTGCTTGGGTGGTGCAAGAATGGGCTGCCATCAGTTAGGATTTGGCTCAGAAGTGGATTGACAGCATGCCAGGGCAAATTGCCGAGGTCTTGAAAAAGAAAGGCCAACACTGCAAATAGTGACTTTTTGCATAAACTTAATATAATTGTCAATAAAAGCCTTTGAAACTTATGAAATGCTTGTTATTATACTTCAGTATACCATAGAAACATCTGACAAAATGGTCTAAAAACACCGAAGCAGCAAACTGTGCAAACCAATACTTGTGTCATTCTCAAACTTTTGGCCACAAATGTACTAGCGATAAATCAATAAATTAATGGATATTATACCTAGAAGACTTTAATCAATTTACCACAATACCATCTGCCTTCCATATTCTTTTTCTATGAGAACTAGAAAAAAAAACATGCAAGGTGAAGAAACAAAACTGTTTTCATGCAACAACTTTGATTCCTCCCATGTCAGAAATACATTTCTATTAAAGAAAAACAACATGCAATTTTATAACCAAATATTAGGTAAACCATGGTTCAAAGATTATCATTTTTCCTCAGCTGCATGATGGCTTGCAAGCTGCTACAATAGTGCAACCCCCAGTTAACTGGTAAAGCATGTTGCTTAACAGCACTCTGACCATCATTACCTGAGCAGGCAGACAGTACTCATCTGAACTGAGATCTAACTAATCCCACTAGTGCCCACCCAGCAGCTTGCAGTATTATAACATCCACGACCTGCAGGTAACAATGGTCATGTTTTTCTTGTTATGATCACCTTACTATATCAGTGGCATTTTTTTAATTGTTCCTCTTTTGTAAATATTTTCTGTATATGCTGACAGTTGGACCCCCTCCAGTGTTACCTTCTGTGTTCCACAACAGCATCCTGGCACAGGCTGAATAACAAAATTGTTATGCCAGAGTACAGTTTATATAATTTAGCTCAGCATTTAACACTATTGTTCCAAAGCTGGTCACTAAGCACCGAGATGTGAGACATAATGTCATCCTCTGCAAGTGGATGTTTGACATTCTTAACTGCGAGACTGATGCATGTATAGATTGGCACCATGAGATCCTCCACAATTATCCTGAAGATAGGCAGCCTTCCAGGTAGAGTGCTGAAACTCCTGCTATACTCTTTATTCACCTATAACTGCATGGCCAAACAGGTCCAACTCATCATTACATTTACTGATGGCACCACCGCTGCAGGCCTGATAATAAACAATGGTGAGATGGCTTATAGAGATGAGGTATGCCTACTGACACGGTGGTGTCAGGTCAACAATCTCTCTCTCTCTCTCTGTTGCGAACAAACTCAAGGAAACAGTACAGACCACACTCCCATCCACATTGGTGAAAATACTGCAGAGACTGTCACCAGCTTGAAATTTCTTCGAGTGACCATCACTGATGTCCTGAAGTAGGCACAACTCATCTCCATTATCCTTGAAAATCTGAGGAAAGCCCATGTCTCCATCAGTGCTCACTGACATCTACAATCCATAACATTCTAGTGTGATACCTATCCTGCTCAGGACTACAAAGCACAGCAGGGGTGGTGAAGTTAGCACAGAATATTACTGATACATAGTTGTCTTATGTGCAGGCCAAGTATAACACATACTTTGAAAGAAAAGCAAACAGAAGATATCACCAGTCCTGCACAGTTACTTTTTGCCGCCGTTCTAGCAAACCATTGAAACCTGCATCAGTAGACTCATAGAGCATTTTTATCCACAGGCCTTAAAGCTACTCAGCAGCTACTCATGCTGATAAATGCATGGTTTTGCATGTATATTTTATACATATATTACATTTACTTTATGATATTGTATTTTGTCTGTTATCTGTTGTTTGTACAGAACAACTGCTGCTAGTCTGTGGGTGATATGCACTCATTGCACTTTAAATGCATGATAATAAACATGAATCTGATGAGATACATTAGCTGGAGGACATTTTCCTCTCAGATTTTTGCAGGAGGACATTTTCTTTCTGATTTCATTCTTCTCATAGATTTTATTGGCATGGAGTGCATTCCCATCTATTGTTGGGCTGATTTTCTATCAGTCTTTATTTCCTATAGTCCACTCTGATTGCTAAGATCCACTCTACTGTATCTATTTTTAATAAGCAGAAACATTCATTTTCATATACTGTAAAAGCACCAAACTAGAAAAAAAAACAATCAAAAATGCAAAATGAAAAACCACACTTTGTTTACATGATTCTCACTTCAGAGGTGTAATGTGTGGAAAACATGGGGGTGAAGTGTTTAATGCCTTTTAAGTAATAACTTCAGTCATCTCCGTTCAAATCCTGTCTGGTCACTGTCCACGTGAATTTTGCTATTTCTCCCTGGGCATGCATGGTTTTTCCACCTAAGGTCCTGTTTCCCTCCTACATCCCAAACATGTTCACTATATGTTATTTGGCCCCGGTATGCAGGGCTGTCTTAACAGCATTATAGGCCCCCGGGCAAAGTAGTGCACTGGGGCCCCTACCTACACAACCACTCAGCAAATCACAACATACATTACAATGCATCCGGAAAGTATTCACAGCGCATCACTTTTTCCACATTTTGTTATGTTACAGCCTTATTCCAAAATGGATTAAATTCGTTTTTTTCCTCAGAATTCTACACACAACACCCCATAATGACAACATAAAAAAAGTTTACTTGAGGTTTTTGCAAATTTATTAAAAATAAAAAACTGAGAAATCACATGTACATAAGTATTCACAGCCTTTGCTCAATACTTTGTCGATGCACCTTTGGCAGCAATTACAGCCTCAAATCTTTTTGAATATGATGCCACAAGCTTGGCACACCTATCCTTGGCCAGTTTCGCCCATTCCTCTTTGCAGCACCTCTCACACTCCATCAGGTTGGATGGGAAGCGTCGGTGCACAGCCATTTTAAGATCTCTCCAGAGATGTTCAATCGGATTCAAGTCTGGTCTCTGGCTGGGCCACTCAAGGACATTCACAGAGTTGTCCTGAAGCCACTCCTTTGATATCTTGGCTGTGTGCTTAGGGTCGTTGTCCTGCTGAAAGATGAACCGTCGCCCCAGTCTGAGGTCAAGAGTGCTCTGGAGCAGGTTTTCATCCAGGATATCTCTGTACATTGCTGCATTCATCTTTCCTTTTATCCTGACTAGTCTCTCAGTTCCTGCCGCTGAAAAAAATCCCAACAGCATGATGCTGCCACCATCATGCTTCACTGTAGGGATGGTATTGGCCTGGTGATGAGCAGTGCCTGGTTTCCTCCAAACATGACGCCTGGCATTCACACCAAAGAGTTCAATCTTTGTCTCATCAAACTAGAGAATTTTGTTTCTCATGGTCTAAGAGTCCTTCAGATGCCTTTTGGCAAACTCCAGGCGGTCAGCCATGTGCCTTTTACTAAGGAGTGGCTTCCGTCTGGCCACTCTACCATACAGGCCTGATTGGTGGATTGCTGCAGAGATGGTTGTCCTTCTGGAAGGTTCTCCTTTCTCCACAGAGGACCTCTGGAGCTCTGACAGAGTGACCATCAGGTTCTTGGTCACCTTCCTGACTAAGGCCCTTCTCCCCCGATCGCTCAGTTTAGATGGCCAGCCAGCTCTAGGAAGAGTCCTGGTGGTTTCAAACTTCTTCCACTTACGGATGATGGAGGCCACTATGCTCATTGGGACCTTCAAAGCAGCAGAAATTTTTCTGTAACCTACCCCAGATTTGTGCCTCAAGACAATCCTGTCTCGGAGGTCTACAGACAATTCCTTTGACTTCATGCTTGGCTTGTGCTCTGACATGAACTGTCAACTGTGGGACTTTATATAAGCAGGTGTGTGCCTTTCCAAATCATGTCCAATCAACTGAATTTAACACAGATGAACTCCAATTAAGCTGCAGAAACATCTCAAGGATGATCAGGGGAAACAGGATGCACCTGTGCTCAATTTTGAGCTTCATGGCAAAGGTTGTGAATACTTATGTACATGTGCTTTCTCAATTTTTTTATTTTTAATAAATTTGCAAAAATCTCAAGTAAGCTTTTTTCACATTGTCATTATGGGGTGTTGTGTGTAGAATTCTGAGGAAAAAATTTATTTAATCCATTTTGGAATAAGGCTGTGACATAACAAAATGTGGAAAAAGTGATGCGCTGTGAATACTTTCCGGATGCACTGTACATAGATTAGCATGGGGACCCTATGCTTGTGGGGCCCCTGGGCAACTGTCCAGTGTGCCCATGCGTTAAGACGGCCCTGTCGGCATGAGAGTAACAGTATGTCCATCAACAGACTAGTTCCTTCTTTATGGCTCATGGTCACATTGTACGCAGTGCTGTCCAGATAAGCTCTGATGCCCCCAAATTTGATTAAGCAGACCGATATAATGTTTTATTTTGTTTTTATATTGGAACCTATCCCAGCTTGGGCTTATAACATCTTATTTTATTATATATTTTTTCATTTTGGACTTGTGTTTTTTACTCCATGTGTTTTTAAAGTTTTGAACAGTTCAATTTAGCTGTTTAAGATATTTTGGTGGTTTGAAATATGCTTTCTTACATTCACAAGTGGCAGAAACTCTTTTGTGAATTTCTTCATGTGCATTTGATTGACAGCTTTGTAGCATCATACTGCAGTGTATGAATTAGATTCGGATCATGCTGATGGGTCACCTGGAGTGCCCAGGTGCAGCATAAAATGGACTGCCTCACTTCATTCAGGGAGCCAGAGTCAGGAGGAAGTGAGACAACGCTTGCCGGGGGGACTGGAGGTGGAGACAAAGAAGAAGAAAAGAAAAGCAATGTTGTGCCCTTTATTTATGTGTGCTTGTTATACTGTGCTGGCCGGTGGGAAACTGCGTAAACGTTTCCCACAGCAGAATAAAATGTGTGTTATGCTCTTAAACTTGTGTCTGCATCTGTCTGTGTCGTGTGTGAGGAGCAGGTGCACCCCCTTACAGGTCACAATAGACGGAACTTTATTTTGTCCCCATTTGGGAAATTTGGCTTTTTACAAAAGCTCATTACAATTTGCAACGAAAATCGTGTGCTTTTCTTTCACAATTTTCTGGATTTTCGTCCGGCTTTGAAAAATTATGTATGAAATGGAGGAGTAGCCTAATGTTTTAAAAATATTATTAGTAAATTAACAATTCACATGAAATAATAATTGGGTCTAAAGATTGCTAAGAAGACTGTCAAATTTTATACTTTTTGCAGTACATATTTGCACATTATTTTGATTCTGTTGGCAGAATCTTAGTGTAATTGCAGTTCCCCTCTTTTTTATGACTTAAAGAACTGCAGCTTGAAACTGTGTTTGTTTTTTTTGTGGTACTGGAATGCTTTTGACTGTATTTATTGGTTTTAATGCCAAAACATATTCAGTAGAATGAGAACATTTATGCTTTGTTGCAAATTTAATTGGTGAGTGACTTCTAAGTGTAACAGGAGGTCTGTGATTATTGTAACAGTTGCTAGAAGGTTGTCTATCTCCAAAAAAGATGAATCCACAGGTAGTCTAATGGAAAAGAGTATCCACTTAAGGATTTCCTTAAGGATAATCCTTGAAGTGCCTTGCAAAAAGTAGAAGGGCACTAGTTTATTTGAGAGGTAGGGGAGGTGGGCTTGATAAAGGATTTTCTATAACTGCATGGCTGTAGCAGTGGGCTTCCATGAGAGACAGGGGGTGTCCTGTGTTCTGTTTTAGAAAGTATCTGGAGTCAAAATGACCATGGATTTCTGAGCTCAAGAGTACAGGAAACCCTTGGGTAAAAAGATGGAGCTGCTTGAGAGAATGCTGCAAGACATTTTGGAACACAATCGTGACCCTGAAAAGACTTTCAGACTGAACTCTAATAGCATCTCTTGGGAGATGAGAGAATGTGAGAGGATAGCACAAGTCGTTGGAGAGCAGGAGATTGTATATTTTCCTGTGGCATGATGTTTTTGTACAGTTTTCCAGTGAATGAGTCACCCCAACTACCGCACAGAGTTCAAAGGCCTACATGGAGGAGCTTAATGACAGCTAAGGCTTGCTTTCAGTCTGTGTGTTTTGGTGATTTGTATTCTCTCACTGTTTATCCCTCCTTAATAACTTATTTTAGATTTTGTTTTGTTGTAAAAATGCCATATAAACAAATACATTAAAGTAATGTGCTGAATTTTGTGAGTAAAAACCACCAGTAAAAGATGTCCCACATCTCTCAGTTGTAAAGCTGATACAGGCCCCATTAACAATGCCCAAACCATCCCAAATTATCCTTATCTTACATAACTAAACTCTGAAAAAGATTCAGACTTGAAACATGTGGCTATGCTTCCCAGCTCTCTAAATGATGAAGTGTTAGAAGAAATAACAGAACTTCAGACTTGAGAAGCTAACCATTTCTGACAGAGGTAAAAGTATGCCATACGTCTCCCTGCCAATTATAGATTTAGACAAGCATATTCGTGATGGATAAGGTATGAAAGATGCTGTCTCATTACATCCTTATTATCAATACAGAGCCTCTAAGTGTCTTTACAATTTAGGAACTAGTCCATGATCTCTGCTCTGCTACTGCTAAAAGGAGTGCAAAGTGAGCCAATGATTGGTGGCAGAATCCTCAGAGGGCACAGTAAGAATGTGAAAAAGAAGTGGTGGCTGAAGGGAGTGAGAAAAAAAAGACAGAAAGAGAGCACTGTAGCATTAAATAATCAATAAGATGGTTAGAAATATGCTAGGTACTGAAAGGTGAGATGCAGCTTCAGTGAATGATCTAATCACTGAGTTCCACCATTAAGGGCCAAGTGCTTTCAATTATACAACCTGCAGTCCTCAACTTACTCATTGGTAAACCAAATGTGCTCAGCAGGATGTGCAGACCGAAGACTGATGAAAAGTGGGACACTACGTGCATCAGAAGTGTGGAGTAGTGCAGCTGGGCATTATTATGGGGTGCCTTCTATGATACTAATACATTTCCACTTGTATGTGTAATTTTGGTTTGCAGATGCATTCCAAGTCAGTTTTTCATACACATGTCAAAGTGATCCATTAAAAAAAAGAACAAACACTGAGCTTACTATTCTTTAACAATTCTAATATAGAAGAGGAAGACATGCTTTAGGGACTTTAAACAAGCAAATATATGGGTGTTAAAATAATTTTATCCGAACTGCTGAAAGAAGTAAAGGCATTATTTATACACTGTTAGTAAAGATATTCCTTCAATCGCAGAAAGAAGCACCTGAGGATTGGAAAGTTGCAAATGTGACTCCAATACACAAGTAATGTAACAAAATGAGTCCCAGGTTTACAGATCAGCAACCCTTACCTCAAGCTCTTTTAAAATTATGAAATATTCGGTCAGAAATAAACTTAATAGCTACTAGTAAGAAAACAGTTTTCTATATGACTGCCAGTTTGTGTTAAAAAATGTAAAACCACGACAAAACAATTAAATCTTTTTTAAAATGAACTCGAGCAGTCAACAAAAGAAAGACATATGGCACTGCGTACCTAGTCTGTCAATTACTGATGCTGTTCTGCATAAAACATTAAGGATGGGATTAGGAACCTGCGACATCGCATTAATGCTAAAAAAAAAGCAAAACACGAGAATGCTCTGGTGCAGTCCCTAAGGGATAGGCGTTAGGATCACTGTTTCTTTCTTGTTTATAATAAGAGCATAACATACATTCAGATATAGGAAGTAAAGTCATAAAGTCTATACAAGAGGCCAAGATTAGTTGAATTGTAAATACTGAGGTGATGGCAAAAATTAATGTAGAAAGGTCTGGACAATCAACACTTGGAAAATGTAGCAATATGCGGACAAACAGAATGTGCTACATATAAAACACTGACTACAATCCAAAGAAGGGCAATGTTAACTTAGAAAAAGCAGACTCTGAAAGAATTTAGCAGTTTTCATTCATTCTACTCAGCAATTTGCATAAGATTTAAAGTGGTATTGTATACATTTAAAATTGTTATAAATACAATACTACATTTTGCTCGTATATCGGTCCACTGGGCCTTGAACCGTGATGTTGGTTTTAATCAAGTGTTTATGACATGATTTGCATAACGTGACCCAGGAATTGGAGGTAGCACACACCTTCACGTATTTGGTCATCTATTACTTTCTTTTGAGCTTGGAGTGTATGACTTGCGTTTGCGATGAAAACAATCAATCAGGCAGTTGTGAAAAGAAGAGCCTCGACACACACAAAAAGGTTTGGGGCAGCCACCCATATATTCTGCCTGGCTACAAATGTTTTTTTTTAGCACACTTATGTGCATTGGTTTGAGTCCTGAATCGAACTGATGTGCTGAATAAATGATGAAGGCTTTAAAGGCCAAATCCACAAGTGACATAGTCCATTGGCGGAAGTGGCAGTGACGTCGCCCGTGGCACTGGAGCCAGAATTGACATTGAACATGTCACCGGCGCCAGAAGTGACATCGTCCGTGGCCCAGGAACCGGAAGTGACGTCTCCCATAGCACCAGAGCCTGAAAGTGATGTCGTCCATAGCATTGGAACCGGAAAGTGACATCATTAGTGGTGCGTCTGGTAGGTTTTCCCGTATCTGGCCTGCAGACATGACAAAAATGAGATTAGTGCATCCTGACACCCCCTGGCCTGGCGGGTAATTTCCTTGACTTGGTCCACTCAGCTTACTTCTACTCGCACATATATGACACAGTACAATGTGTTTTACTGTCAGTAGAACAGCTCTTTTTTTGTCAGTGATGCCTTGTACCAAAGCCGCTGCTCTTTTCATGTTAGCTATATCTCATGGCCATGCCACCACCACTTTCCGTGAGAAGCATAATTAGGCTTCAGGTACTTCTCACATTTAGCAATGGCACTGGCACTTGACATGGCCGACAAGAAAAGAACAACAGCATTGCCACACAGTAAAAAGTATTGCACAGGCTGACTGATTGTTTTCATCATAAGCACAATCATACATCCCAAGTCTAAAAGACAGCCATACAAACCATTAGGGCATGAAAAAGGTGGTGTCGTCCTTGGCAGAGTGACCTGGGGTGCTGGGTATCATGGGAAGTGTATTCACCACATTTCTTTGAGGATCAAAGGTCCAATTGTTTCCTAGTATTCAATAAAAATGAAGAGTTTTATACTTAGAATTTAATATGTACCAGTTCCATACAGATGTAGTCAGCATTTTATCAAAAATATACAGCAACATTACAAGCTATGTGAGGAAGTAGGCCTGTTCTACCATGTCAAATTAGAGGAGCCATCCCTTATTTTTAAATTAAGAAGGACAGAATCCAGGCCTTCAGAATTTCCAATCAAATCAAAATACAGCATGTTTTTTTTTCTGTTAGTGATGTTCTTTCTTATGGAGATTTAAGATGGAAACACTTTTTCATACGCAGGGTAGTGGGGATCTGGAAGAAACTATAGAATCTTAAAGCTGAGACAAGGAGTTTTACTAATTGAAATATAAGATATTGGGACAACTTGTCACTAGGCAAAGTAGTACAACTGACTGAATGGTATCCCCCTTTGTAATTCATGTTATTAACATGTCAGAGAGAAGGCAACCTTACGCAAAGCATTATAGACATCTATCTATTTTCAGAATCTGTATGATAAGCAGAGTACAGGTAACAACAAAAAATGGCAGCAGGTAAAAGACCTAAATGGGTTGCCAGTCCATGCAAGGAAAAGCAACAAAAGTTCAGTTTTAGTGTGCAAATAAACCAAAAAATAACATGTCTTTGAGAATGTTGAAGGAAACCGCAACGCACAGCACAAATTAAGTGGGCCTCTAGAGCTACTGTATAAGGCTACAATGCTAACTCTTCTACCAGTCCACCACCTTATTTTATTATATACAGTAGGTTCAAAATAAGCAAAGAAAAAGACGAAAAAGAACTGATAAAACAGAAAATGTTTGTCCCCATAAAGAGGAAAAGCTAAACAACACACATCATAGCAGAAGCACTTACAGTAATGTCTTGAATAAATGTTGGGGTTTTGAGCAACAGATCCTTATAGACTAGATAGCATACAAGCTTGGGCAAATTTATGGCAGATGAAATGTAATGTAAATGTAAACTATTACACATAAAAAGTAAAATGTTTGATTTGAACTCACAAGACACGAGGTACACCTTGTACAAAGGACCTGGGAGTCGTCAACATTATGACAGTGTACAGAACCAATCAAGACACTTGACAGGATGTTGGATTATATAAAACTATGTGAACAGTACAAGTCAAGGGAAATGATGCTTAAGTTATTTAACACACTAGCGAGGCCTTGAATGGAGTACTGTGTTCAGTCTTAGTCTTCATATTACAAAAAAGATAGCGAAAGCTCAGATGAGAACAACCAGACTAAGTGGGACTAAGAGGTATGAGCTACAAAGAGAGACTGAAGGAATTTCTAGTTTAGGCAAATGGAGATTAAGAGGGGACGTGACTGAAGCATTACAAATTCTGAAAGGGATTAGTACAGTGGATCCCGTTTTTTTTATTTTAAAATAAATTCTGCTACAAAAACATGGAGACATCTTGGAAATTTTTTAAAAGGTGGATTTCACACAAATGTTACAAAGTTTTTTCTTGACTCAAAGCACCATAGACACATGGAATAAATGACTAAAGTACTGTAGTAGAGAGTAGGACTTTAGGGACCTTCACATCTCCCCTTGATTTATTATGGACAATCTATGTGAATAGGGTGAATGCAGTTATTGGACTGAATGGCCTGGTCTTGTCCCAATTTCTCTGACCAGAATCCCCATCCTAGAGAATTATCAGGTAGGGTATTGATCCCAATGATGGATCACTTCAGCATGTAATATTGTAGGTGTTTTCAGTTCTGGATTACACATAAAATGCCATCTTTCAGAAAGGTCCTTATCTGTTTGAGAACCTTAAAATCAGGGAGTTGTCCCCAATACATCTACTGTGTGTTTTAAAAACTGCTTAAAACTAATCTTCTTGCCTTTTTTCAGAAGATTTCCATCTTATACTTTTCCCTGCAATGTGTACAAGCCCCTAATTCAAACAACGTTTAGATGTCATGAAATGATGTATGGCACTGTCAATCTGTACAGTAGTTCTAACAGTTGGTTGACGTAGCTTTTTCATATTGTGCCATGATTTGGAGGACTGCTAATATCCTCAGAGAGTGTATCACTTATAAGCTGTCAAAAGGTACCTGGAGAAGTACTTGTTTATAAAGATGAACTGGGACAGAAAAATGCAAGAAAATTTTAATTCAGTTTAACATGTGAAAATGCAGAGTTCACTCCCTATCAATTATTACAGGGCAGAAAAGAGAGAGAACCATCACCTTGCTGTAGTTTTTATTTATTGCCAACATTTTCTTTAATGATATTTTGACTTTTGACCTCAGGTAATCTAAATGAACATCCTTGCAAGACTGTTTTGCCCCAACCCCTGCAAACAAACTGTGGAACGGCCAGCTGATCCTCAATCAAAAAGAAGGAATTATGTTTTATTCATGGCCCTGCAAATTTCAAGATGGTATATTACACAAGTGTTCTCTCTCTCTCCACATTGTGTTTCATGTGCAATCAGGGCACATTACAAACATCGACAGCACTCAACAGCTCTGTTGTGAAGTGTGCAGGATAACGGCTGTTGAGGTGGAATAAAATGAGAATCAAGTTCATTTACAAGACGTCTGTGAAACCTGCTTAGGGTTGAACAGCAAGCTATCAGAAATACCCATTTAGGTAGTACATGAAATTCTTTTTAGCGCTGATTTCTTGAAAGTCATGAAGTCCACTTATGTCATCATATAAGAATCGGTTAAATAAATAAGCACATTCTGACCTTCTTTTCAGATTAAAATGTACTATTTTATATTTCCATAAATGCAAAACCTGTAGTTTAGAGCTCTGCATCTGAAACCTGTCATGCCAGTCTGAGCACAGTATTGCGCTGACTGTCACCTTAAAGTGCTAAAGAGTTATGTAAAGAAAATTCAGGTATTCTCCTCTCAGTAAAGAGGAGAGAGATCCAATTGGACTAGATCTTACCACCTGAAAGTGGCTAATAATGTCACTTGACTGGCAGGGAGCTTGAATAACTTGTTGGATTCACCTCTGTGCATACTAGAACAAGTCTTGTTATTCTCTCTTATTCTGGAGTTGGCTTCATGAGAACCCCTGTGAGACTGGGGATACATAGAAGTACCTGTCGGCTTGTCTTATAAGTGAATTTTGTGGATAAGGGGATCTCTTTAATCATAAACATTTGGCTAATGTTTGAATATGACCATACAACAATCTGTTAATGTATTCAGCCTAATTAGAGAGCTTTTCTGCAGTGCTTGAGCAGATATGATCTACTAACTTTGTTATTCTACAGGGGGACACCATCACTCACATGGTAATGCCTAGTAAATCACAAGATGTGAGGTAGTCACCACTTGATGATGAGTTAACTTAGATGGCCAGGTTGAAGGATGGATGGTTTGGCTGTATGTCCTGGGAATCTCTCTCAGAGGCTTGACTTCCAGTTTCACCTTGATTTGCTCTCACATATCTGGGAATTCAGGAAAAAGTAGCTTTAATGGCCCTTGTTGAAGATATCAGCAGCTGTAAGGAGCTGTGACTGAAAGTTGGTTGGTTTTTCTCACCCTAGGGAAACCAACAAGCTATTCAACAATACACTCCAAGCAGTGTTAAAAAACAAAGCTTGACAGACATGTAGGCTAGGACACATAGGTCAATATATGGGGGGAGTTTGCTATGGCATTAAAGTATGACTTTTTAGCAGCCTTGAAGAAGTTCTGCTTAAACATTTAATATCTCATGAAGCTTTGGTTCAGCATTACCCAGACTGTTCTCAGCTGAAGTTGAGAAAATACTGATTCCAATGGGGGACATTTTTAGAAAATGGAGGGGTAACCTGGAGGAACCCATTGGTTTTGCTTCACCAGGTAAAATAATTGCACTGTTTAAGAAGCCATTGAATGGCAAATTTATGGAGGCAGTATACATCCATCTACAACTCTGAAAATGCTAGATATCATTGGAATCCCTTCATTGTTGGTTGTTGATGATACCTGGATGACAACCGGAGTTTGTGGATAATTCGTCATCATTTTCTAACTGTGATTAGGATAACGTATTCTTATTGGACCACAGTTTTCAAAATCATCAATATAACTCATGCTAGGGAAGCAGAAAGAACATTCCATAATATAGTCAAGAACTGGGTAGAGAAGGTGATGTTCCCATTCCTTCTTGGATGTAAAGTAGAGAGCCAACTGTTTTTTAAATGGATATTGGAGGGACCATGACTGTTTGCCACTTTTGTTTTGTGGAACCATTTTTCACTCCTTGCGATAGGATGAGGGGCTGACAGTTAACTAGAAGGTGTGGCAGGCATCACTGCCAAGGGAAAGATGTTAATGCCGACCCAAATGAAGTCAACATAACTTGCAGCTCACCTGAACAAGCTGGATATTCTTGGCTGATGTACAGCTACAGTAAGGTGTTGTAGAAGACACTCATAGCTGTATTATTTGAAATGTAATTAGTGTGAAAATGCTTTAGCTGTTTTCTTCATTTTGATATACCACTGTCTTCCATGTATAGCACATTTTTACTTCCGTCCAGAGCTCTTGATCCATGATGCTGTGGCATAGGAAGAATTTAATAGATTCGACATGGCATTTGACAGACACAGAGGACCAAAGACATAACAAGTGTACCAGTGCCCATTTAGCTGGGGTGGGAAGCATGGTGACTGTCTGGTTGTTGTTTTGCAAGTCTTTATTATTCATATGCTTGCTTTCTTAACATTAGAACGAAAAGGTTATTCACACAACTCTACAAAAATTATGATTACTGGTCTTTTGTGTAGTTTACGTACTTGAGATAGCTCATTGATGGTGGTCATTTTAAATTAGATTTAGACTAATTTTCAGAATAGGGGGTCCTAATTATTTTTTTTGTTCACTAGATCCCATCAAATTCAAGTTACACCACTGCAGAGAACTGAATTAAAAGGTAAATAAGGTCACAATTTTACACTAAAATGATAGTAGAATATTAGCTAGGTGTTTATCTAACACCTAGGGCAGTTGATGGTGGTCGCTCCCGCTGAGTATTTTGAGAGGAGCGGGAGTGACTAGCGAGGGGAGTGACTCGCCATGGAAGACAGCGGGAGTCGGGAGACTTGAGAGGATAATCTCCAGCGTGAGAGTCCCGGCCGTTGGGGAGAAGCTAAGTCTCGGGTCTGGGTTGAGTGCACGACCGAAGCCAGGGATTGGGAGGCCTCCAGACCTGTGCGAATGAGAGAAAGAAGATCAGCTGCAGGTAGAGTGGCTCCCCCTGTTGCAAAGCCCGGATAGGGAGAAGCAGAGGAGTCACTAGATAGACGAACACACCGGGCTCTGTAAATGTTTTAAAGGACTGCTTCCAGTGTTGTCTTAACCTCGTTTTTAAAGATTGTTTTTCTATATTTTAACCTCCATGTGTTTCACTCTTTTTTTTTTTTATTGGATTATTTATTGAAGACTGTTTTTAAGACACTGCATTTGATTTAATTTGAACACCTTGTTTTGTTGGATTTTTAATAAAAGCACTTGACATTTTTTTCACCATCCCCTTGCTATGTTGTTGCCTCACTGCTTAGCTCATCTCAGTTATAACTACCAATGGTGTTGGGTTCAAGGGCTCCCAGACAGAAAATGGGAACGTGTATCGAACCCGCATCGTCACATGAGGTTCCACTTTTGTGGGTGCTCTCTTTACCTTAGAAAATAAAAAGCACAGACTGCGGTTGTGATGTTATATAAAGGAGGATGACATCAGAACATAGAGTCTAGAGTGTCTGAATTTTAATAATAGTAATGCATTTTATTTATATAGCTCCTTTCCCATGTTCAAGGCACTTATTTAAACAGCAGGGTATATGTTAAATTTAATACAAATATTTAATGCATAGAACACTAAACAGATAAATATAGGGTATACAAAGCATTAAATAGAATAAAAGGAAAAAAGTAAGAGAGTGGTTCAAGAGCCATTCATCAACAATACAGAATCCTGCCATTCTATTAGAAGGTCTTGTTATGATGTCACTACATCAAAATATAGTGCATGGTGGTTGAAGAAAAAACTAGAAGTCCAAATTAACTTTGGTGAATTAATCTTCTAGTGTCAGCAGACAACAGAGCTGTGACCATGGACAATTGTCCAGTCTTCTGAATGTCATTTCCAAATGCTTGCATCGTTCTCACATGCATACTTCTACTAAAAAAGAAAATGCATTTTGGCAGGTTTTGGATGTCCTGAAAAAATATTACCCTCATGTGGAATTTTTTAATAAGACCTGCATCACTGCTACCTCATATTAAACAAAGGCTTTATAGAAAAGATTTTTCAGGATCAGGGTTAGGCAACACCAGACAGACACATAATGTGCATAATGAAAGCATTTTAAATAATAATAATAATTATACATATACAATATATACAGTTAGCTCCATAAATATTTGGACAGAGACAACTTTTTTCTAATTTTGGTTCTGTACATTACCACAATGAATTTTAAATGAAACAACTCAGATGCAGTTGAAGTGCAGACTTTCAGCTTTAATTCAGTGGGGTGAACAAAACGATTGAATAAAAATGTGAGGCAACTAAAGCATTTTTTTAACACAATTCCTTCATTTCAGTATTTCACTTTATTCTTTCTGGGTAGCTCTTCTGTAGTTACTATTCTTACTCAATGGCCCTTTCCTTTCACACTGTATTTTTAAAATTCTTTTTGCTTAATTATAGTGTGCTACCATTGATCACAATATTCTTAGAAATCGCCTTAGTCAATGGGTGGGCCTCTCTGGTAATGTCTTAAATTGGTTTGAATCCTACCTGGCAGGGAGAAAATTCTTTGTTAATTGTGGTAATCACAACTCAAAGACGCATGATATTCTATATGGGGTTCCACAAGGCTCTATCCTGGGTCCGCTTCTTTTCTCAATCTATATGCTTCCGTTAGGTCAGATTATCTCAAGTTACAACGTGAGCTACCACAGCTA
This sequence comes from Polypterus bichir lapradei, assembly GCA_026402145.1. Taxonomy (NCBI): domain Eukaryota; kingdom Metazoa; phylum Chordata; class Cladistia; order Polypteriformes; family Polypteridae; genus Polypterus; species Polypterus bichir. Next base: position 49,416,864 of record JANRMT010062813.1, on the reverse strand, counting down.
TGCTGATGACACACAGCTGTACTTATCAGTAGCACCTGATGACACCGGCTCTCTCGAATCAATAACACAATGTCTTACTGGTATTTCTGAATGGATGAATAGTAATTTTCTCAAGTTAAATAAAGAGAAAACTGAAATTGTATTGATTGGCAAAAACGGATTAAGTGAGGTTATCAAAAATAATCTTGACGCATTAGGATTAGAAGTTAAGACCGAAGTAAAAAACTTAGGGGTAACCGTTGACTGTAACCTGAATTTTAAATCACATATTCTTCAGACCACTAGGACAGCATTTTTTCACTTAAGAAATATAGCAAAAGTTAGACCTCTTATATCATTGAAAGATGCTGAGAAATTAATTCACGCTTTTGTTTTTAGTCGATTAGATTACTGTAACGCACTCCTCTCAGGACTACCCAAGAAAGACATAAATCGTTTGCAACTAGTGCAGAATGCAGCTGCTAGAATCCTAACTAGGAAAAGAAAATCCGAACACATCTCTCCAGTCTTAATGTCACTACACTGGTTACCTGTGTCTTTCAGAATTGACTTTAAAATTCTGCTTATAGTCTACAAAGCCTTAAATAATCTCGCTCCATCTTATATATCGGAATGTCTGACACCTTATATTCCAAATCGTAATCTTAGATCATCAAATGAGTGTCTCCTTACAATTCCAAAAGCTAAACTTAAAAGAAGTGGTGAGGCGGCCTTCTGCTGCTATGCACCTAAAATCTGGAATAGCCTGCCAATAGGAATTCGCCAGGCTAATACAGTGGAGCACTTTAAAACTCTGCTGAAAACACATTACTTTAACATGGCCTTTTCATAACTTCACTTTATCTTAATCCTGATACTCTGTATGTTCAATTCATTATAATAACTATTCATGGTGGCACTAAAATCCGTACTGACCCCAACTCTCTCTTCTGTTTCTTTTTCCGGTTTTTCTGTGGTGGCGGCCTGCGCCACCACCAACTTACTCAAAGCACCATGATGTCCCAGCATTGATGGACTAAAAGCCAGAAGTCCACGTGATCATCATCATCATCAAGTCCTTCCGTGAAAACCATAAATACAAAGAGGACTGTTTCATTTATGTTAGGTAGATTGCCCAGAGGGGACTGGGTGGTCTCATGGCCTGGAATCCCTGCAGATTTTATTTTTTTTCTCCGGCCGTCTGGAGTTTTTTTTTTGTTTTTTCTGTCCCCTCTGGCCATTGGACCTTACACTTATTCTATGTTAATTAATGTTGACTTATTTTATTTTCTTAATGTGTCTCTTATTTTTCTATTCTTCATTATGTAAAGCACTTTGAGCTACATTTGTTTGTATGAAAATGTGCTATATAAATAAATGTTGTTGTTGTTGTTGTTGTTGTGCGTCTATTGTAGAAATCACAATATAAAGTAATATTGTCAGACATGCTTAATCCAAGACAATGGCATGGCTGGCCACAAACCTAACTTGGCAACACTGGAAGCTGAGACCAGACCTGGACTGGGTGTCAGTCCAAAACCGATAATGTAACTTGACAGAGTTGATTAATGTACTTCAAGGTTATTGGGATGGTGGAACTTACCCTGGCAGCACATGATCCATGGAATGATCCAGCCATGAATGAAATGCTCCAGCCATGAATTTAAATTATCACTTAATTTAAATCATGGTTGCAGGGAAATAGTTGTGCTATGATAAGATACTGGTTTGATACTTATCCATTTAAATGTATAGACACTAAGTATCTAGTACAACAATGGCATTCTTAATTCAAGTTTTCTTCTCATGTGTGGTTGCAGCTGCAGGAATGTGACTTTAGCATTGACTTTACCATGGTTAACAAACAAAATGTATCTTGCAGGGAATTTATTCATTTGTTTTTTTAATTTACAAATTAGCAGGTGGCATTATGAAATGTTAAATCTGATGCAAATGAATAGTACTGTAACACTGAGGTATTTCAATAGTTATTTCACCACAGACAAGTCTGTTGATTCTGTCTGAATGTAAAAATGTCGCAAATGGATCAGATTAAGTATGAGCAGGATTTAATTTCTGTAAACATACATGAATGTATTCTGTAGCTGCCACATATGGTGTTTTCAATGCAAGTGCAAATAATATTCCATCTCCATATAACAGCAGCCGTTTTAAAACCATTCTGTGCTTTGTCATCACTAATCTAATCTTGGCACAAATCAGATCCCATTCATTTTTTACTGACTTGCAGTAAATAATGATTTTCTTTTTATGTGTCTTATTTCCACATTTTATTTTTCTCCCCAATTCTAAATAAAATCTTATTTCTCGGGTTTTTCTGATTGTGCCTTGATTAGCAGTATTTATATTAAAGGAATACTCCATTCAATACTACTTTATTATATCTGTTACCTATTAGCTTCCTCAATTGGCTTGCAGTAATGGTTAACAACATTTTTATTATCAGGTTTTCATGGAGAACACCAGTGACATGAGATGTTTTTCATGGATGTCTTATTATTATTTGCTGATGTTCAGCATTCGTTGCCATTGGCCCCCTGCTGATGCTCATTGTATCAGAAACCTTGTTATCTCTATTCTACAGGAAAACATGGGATTAAAATTTTTCTTGGCCTTACTACGAACAACACAGGGTAAGTAAATAGACAGATAGATAGATAGATAGATAAATAGATAGATGTCATATACTGTAGTTGGGATTTTTCTTTTTTTCTTGGTTTGACATAAGTGAGTTCACAAATAGCATCATGTAACATAAATAACTTTATACCAAAAAGACAAATCTGTCTAGAAAGATGATTTGTGTTTTTTATTTAATTGGATAATTCAGCATTTTAAAGGAAAACTATATTTCAGCCACCAACAACCAGCAGTCATTTGCTTTGTTGTTACACTTTCCAAAAAAATAAATACACCCAGGTCCTTTTGGATAATTCTTTAATAACTATCAGTTTCCTCAAAAGCAACATACACAGACACTCCTCATTCAGCTTTGTCATTTAATTGGAATCTGTGCCATCTCAGGACCAGAACATATCCCAGCATCACTAGCTGTGTTATGCTGTCTAATTTCCTGCCATCTAGAGGTTCAGAAGTCATTCCAGGTCTGCCTGCTGTTAGAAACCAGTCTGGTGAAGACAGAGACAGTAGTAAGAGTAGAGGAAGAATAAAAATGAAAGGAAAAAGGTCAATAGAAGAGAGTGGGCCCAATGTGCGTCATTATTGCTCATGGTCCCTTGCAACGTTCAATAGCACCATAATACATAAACAAAGTATGGCCATAACAATAAGGACAATGTCACCTATTGGTAAAGTATATGGAAGAAAAAATCACAATATGTACCAAGAAACAGAGGAACTGCAAAATGTTTATCATAAATTGCATTAAACCTCAGAAAAGACTAAAGTAATCAACAATGTAAAATTTTGCAAAAATCAGTTACACAAAAGACAATTTAATGTAGTGTTTATACCAAATGTTGAATTAAAAGATTTAGCAATAAAATGCATTTTTGACCATTCCATGGCTTGGCCCATACAAGACACAAATGAGCCTCTCATTAACAGCTCAGCAGCCCAGCATAGAGTTAAGACCCCAGGAGATGTGGTGCAAAAAATTTGCAGTTTTGTGTAAAATGTGAAAGACTAGGGGGCTCTGCTCACCCCGCTGTCTTTGCTCGCCAACCCACATGTGGGCGATATGCGCCAACCACTTTTCATCTCTGCTGCTCGCGTATGTGGATTTCACTTTCACCAAGCAACAAATCATTTAATTCTTATGGATAGGCCTCTTTATTGGGAAGAAACACTACTTTTCCCTGATGGCAACACGAATTAGACGATCTACAAGTATCCGACTTAAAAGTTTAAAACAATATCTACACACTTCTGTCATATGACCTACATCCATATATTCGATCTCTTTTCACTGTTCCGTTATTTCACTGAGTAATAATTTCCGTTTGTTAGTGCTAATGTGATCTTTACTGTCAGTTTTTTGAGACTTTTAAATTTTAAATCTTTCATAATCTCTAACCTGCAATGCATGTGTATCACACTAACGTTTTTGAATTCTTTACGAAGTTCTACTTTTTCTTATACTCTTTGTCTTTTATTTCCGACCCCGCTTGTAGCTGAGAGCACATATTATGTGTCTGACAATAGCATTTACACGAATGAGAAGTGAGTGGACTGGGTGTGGTTGTAAATGTTTGAGAGGAGGACGGGACTTGTCAAAATCTCTTGGCAAAAAGTCTCTTCTTGTGGGACATGAAATTATCTCTCGCGGGAGTTGAAATTATCTTTGATAAAGTCTTGTCTCAGGATTTCCTTTTATAATAGAGAGATATGTTCAGTACAATATAAGATATAACCTTTCATGATTGTAGTTGTACTACAGACCAGTTTTTCAATCTTTCGATGCACATAAATCTTCTTATGTAGAACCGACTCCACTTTAATGTTCGGTGTCTACTGAGTGTAGTGGATTTTAGGTACTCCTCCTTTTCCCAATAAAACAACAAAGCATTTTCTTATTTAACATAAAAAAGATGTCTGGAGAGCATAAACTCTAAAGAGGAAAGTTTAATGGATATAAGAACCATTGCAAGTTTTTAAATTTCACTTTCCCAGACATTTAAGAAGCAATTCAAAATAAAAATCAAATGACTGTCCACAGCATTGATATTCCACTGAGATTTAGCTGCACTTATTTATTTAATTCATCCTTCCACACAGATGTTTGAAGAACCAGTGGAGATACACCTCAGTACCCCTGTGAGAAACTCAAAATTCTGTTAATCAGTCTCAGAGTGACTCTTTTCCTCCATTGAAGGAATCAAAAGCACTGAAGTGTTTAAAATGTAGCACTCAGGTGCAAAATCTAATTCAAAAGTGACGTAAGTGATGAACAGCTTTAAATTGTCACTGCAGTATCACTGGCTAGTGTACTCCATTAAGATAGGGTTTTGTGGGAATAAGTCTAAATATTACTGAATATTTTCCTTGGAGAGAAGGCAGCAAACTTTAATTCATTTTAGTGTCATGCTGGGTGAGTTGGATACAGTGTGCTTGTGTTGTTATTTAACCTTTCTGTTAATATGTGCATCCACAAGTCCAGAGCACTCGGCAAAGTCAAATTATGCTACATGATCCCATATGAAATAAAGATAACTTAAGTTGTGCACTGCAGTTCTGGAGATTTAAGATTAGAAAGCAGTCATTTATATTCTAGAGACAAGGAAAAGTGTTACCCAGGTGGAAATGTTTGGAGTTTATAATTTGAATCACCTTCTTTTGAAAAGCTAGACAGACAATAATGTTACTTGTATTGTTAAATGTTGTTGACGACACACAAATTTTATTTTACATTGTATAATACATTGTAATGAAAGCCATCAAAAGGCAATATACAAGTAAAGAGCTGTAATACAATCATGTTATTTTTTCAGTCATGACCACACAGTCAGTCAGTGCTGTGAACTAAACTGTCATGTAGTACTTAAAATTCAAATACCTTAGCTATTGACAGCACTACTCGCCTAATAGAAGACACTTAGAGATGCTGAAGGCCACAGTTTTCAGAGGTTTTAGTTCCAAACATATGAGTTAGAGGCTAGGGGATTTTAGCCTGTGATGGGATGCCCATTTGATAAGAGGGTGCCAGAGACATCGCTAAAACTGCACAAGACAATGCTAAGTCACATAAAAGCCGTCAAAGAAGACAGAAATATACTGTAGAGCAATAGAGAGAGTCACAGAGGCTACAAGAGTGGTCTTGTGTTTGTCAGCATTGGAGCACACAGACTGCTGGTGCCATACAACTTATATCTGTGCTAGAGGGCATGGCGCAGGGGCACCAGCACAAGGAATATTGGGCATTGAACTGAGTGTAATTAATGCCATTTTTCCCCAAGGTGCTGTGTGGTAGGTAACCCTGCTGTTCAAAGAGATTTTGAAATCCCCTAAACACATTTCAGCTGCTAAAAGGTATACAGTCCCAGAGGAAAATGTACCTGTATAAAACTGATCTGTTCCTATAAAAGAGCAGACAGAATGAATACTTAGCACCGTAAGGGCAAATAGTGCCTCATGGGTGCAGAAGCACCAAAATCACTAAACAGTGTTAGAGCCTGGTATCTCCTGGAACAAGTATAGGAACAAATTACCAGATGTAAGTATTGGAAATGAGTTTAATGTCACTGCTTGGCCAGAACTGAATGTGGAGGTAAGTAGCTGGTGGGGCAAACGCTTAAAAGGAAGGAGAAAGAGAGGCCAGGTGCAACACCTCAGAGCAGGAGGAGTAGTTCTGCGGACTGGATAGGTGCACAAGTGTGGAGTCATCCCACCTGATAAGTGTGTACTCTTTAGAAAGGACAGCAGGGTTTTTTCCATTTTTTTTCCTTTTTGTTTTGTTTCCTCCATGTGTCCATCTGTGTTGTGGGTTATTTTGTGTAAAATGATCCCTCCATGTTATTATTCTTAGTGTAAAGCACTGTCACAGAGACTTCTTCCCATCACAAACCTTTTCAATTGTAGCCTATTAAAGTATTATTTTTCATGGTGCTATAACTTAACAGCTTCACACAGTAAGTAAAGATGCCCAATAAAATGAAACAAATCAAGCACACTTTTGACTAATTGAATGCTTCAGAACTTCCATTGCTGGTTATTTGATAACTTCAATATATATCTCCTACTTTTACAGTAAATGATACCTTCCAGTTCAGTGTCGGAGAAAAACATTAGGGTGCATTCTTTTAACAGAAGAGCACCATTAGAAATTTAAAAGATAAAATCAGCTCATCTGTCATTTGTTTTGCTCTTGTTAGTCAAGGTGAATAGCACAGTGTAACTAAATCTAAAAAGAAATCAGGATCACTGCTCCCACCAGTCCCTTTTTGATGGCTTATAACCACAGTGTTCCTGACAACAGGCGGGATGGTCGGAAAACTGGTGCATCACATTCAGAAAACTGTGGGATGTATCTGAAACTGAAGACTGTGATTGTCTAGGTGTATCACATCCAGAAATGATCATTACAGGCAAGCTATATTGAAGTTCAAGTGGCTTTAAAATTAGAAGATGGCACTTGCTGCAATTCACTTGCTGGTGCTGTATTGATTTAATCAGGGATTGTTTAGACACTCATGTTTTCTCAATAAAAAGAAAAAAAACCAATTTCTATTCCTATTGTCCTAAAAAATGTGTGTGAATGTCAGTTTTGAAAGAATGCCCATTACATTCACTGTGTGCAAATGTGTTTTGCACATACTGTATGTCATTTAAGTAAGGGAAAGTTAGCTAGGGAAGTAGTCAGATAAGAACATCAATGACAGTGCTGGCCAGATACAGATCATGTTAGATGACCAATCATAACTCTTTAAAAATGAACCAGCCAATCACGGATCACTGTGAATGGCTTATACAAATGAGATGTTTCCATTAGTGAATATTTAAGACCCATTTCTATGTCTTGTCTTTCTTTTTTTTCTTCTTTCAACCACTTTTTCTGGCTTTCCAACCCACTTGCTGTTTTCTTCCCCTATGAGTGCCACCAACCTAGAAAAGTCCCATTTGCGAGAGTTATCCCCCAATCATCTCCCCCAAACCCCCCTAACTCCACTGCAGTGGGTCAAAAACTAACCCACTTTGCATCTTGGTGTTTACTGGGTTGCGATTTTGCATGAGGCCTTATTCCTGTCAGTTTGATATCTGATGGACTTCCTCGTCTGAAGTTGTCTGCTCAATATTAAGCAGATGTTTGGGAATATTGGTTCTGATGTGTGGGGTTCACCCCACTGGACCAAGGCCTGATGCTGGTATTGCAGTGTTTCCAGGAGTGGTTACAAATTAAGACATCCTCACCCTCCTTTAAGTAAGTAAAAGTTAGCTAGGGAAGTAGTCAGATAAGAACATCAATGACAGTACTGGCCAGTTACAGATCATGTTAGAAGACCAATCATATAACTCTTTAAAAATGAACCAGCCAATCAAGGATCACTTTGAAATAGCTTATGCAAATGAGATGCTTCCTTTAGTAAATATTTAAGACCTATTTCTTTCTCTTGTCTTTCTTTTTTATTCTTCTTTCGACTACTTTTTGAACCAGCCAATCACGGATCACTTTGAGTAGCTTATGCAAATGAGGTGTTGACTTTAGTGAATATTTAAGACCCATTTCTTTCTCTTGTCTTTCTTTTTTTGTCTTCTTTCGACTACTTTTTCTGGCTTTCCAGCCCACTTGCTGTTTTCTCCCCCTGTGAGTGCCACCAACCTAAAAAAGACCCATTCGTGAGAAGTGAGTTTCTTTGAGTTACCCCCACCCCCCACATTCCGGCCAGATTCAGTCAATATTGCATCTTGGTGTTTACTTGGTATTGATTATATATAGGGCTCTATTTCTGGCAATTTGATATCTGATTGACTTCCTCATCTGAGGTTGTTTGCTCAATAATAAGCAGATGTTTGGGACTACTGTTCCTTGTATGTGGAGTAAATGTTTACCGTTTTGAGTAGAGAGCTGCTATTATTTGCTTGTCAAAGTTAGCATTTTTTTATTCAGTTTTATTCTCTGAGTTGCGTTCACGCTCGCCCTATATATATACAGTAATCCCTTGCTATATTACACTTCAACTTTCGCGGCTTCACTCTATCGCGGATTTTAAATGTAAGCATATCTAAATATATAACATGGATTTTTCGCTGCTTTGCAGGTTTCTGCTTGGACAATGGGTCTTTTTACTTCTGGTACATGCGTCCTCATTTGGTTTGCCTAGTTGATTTCATACAAGGAACGCTATTGGCGGATGGCTGAGAAGCTACCGAATCAGAGCACGCAGTTAAGTTCCTGTGTGCTGATTGGCTCAGCGACGGAGCGCCAAATTCGATTCCACTGTGCTAACCAGGAAGTCTTGTCTCGCTGATTCAGCATCAACGTGTTTCGCTGTGTAAAGAGTTAACTTTTGTGCTCTTTTGTGTTTATCTTTGTGCATAGTCAAGCCCTTCGTTATGGCTCCAAAACGATCTGCTCCTGCTACAGCTTTAGGGGCCGTGCCCAAGTGCCAACGGAAGATGTTAACGATTGCCAAAAAGGTAAAAAGAAAGGGAACAGCTACACCACTGTAGGATGCCATTACGGCATCAATGAGTCCACGATACTTTTTATTTAAAAAGGAGGAAAAGAATATAAGATCTACGGCCGCAGTGTCCTTTATCCAGGGTGCAAAACAAGTTGTAAGTGGATGTAATAAGGCGTAGTCCGGATGGAATCTGCTTTAGGTATTTGGATTGAAGACTGCCGGAAGAACAACGGCAGTGTTCACAGTCACCTTAAGAGGCTCCTTTAGAAGAGCTGTAACGCTCTCCTTTGTTGTGCAGTAAAATTAAACTCATTGTTATCGGACAATTCGTCATGTCATTGTTGGTGAGAAACCATAATTAATTTTCTACATACAGTACTTAGTACATGTACATACGTTTAGTGTCACTGTACACACATTTTACTGTATACAATTTTTCTTGCATTGTACATGTTTATTGCTGGTAGCCTGTCTATCGTAATGGCTGTAACATAACATGTGACATATGTGATATCAGAGACGCTTCATATCTTATCTATAATATTTAGATTTTACTGTATATAAACAGTGTGTTTACATACACAATTTCAATGAATCTTACCTAATATCTAAAAGAATACAAAGGGTTTAGGCTGTATAACTGTGCAGGAAATGTTTATAAGAGTGTGGGAGAGTTTATAAGGGCTAAAAAAATATAAAAATAACTTATAAACATATGGTTTTTACTTCGTGGATTTTCACCTTTCGCGGGGGGTATTCTGGAATGTAACCCCCGTGATAGGTGAGGGATGACTGTATATATATATATATATATATATATA
>JANRMT010062813.1:49392509-49404556 GCA_026402145.1 Polypterus bichir lapradei | reverse complement strand
ATATATACTCTACACCTATAACTTGTAGGAAAGTAATCTCACATGAGACAAAAAATAAGAGTTGGGGAATTTTCCCTGTATAATATCTGGTGAGCTTCAGAAAAAAAATGTAGCAAATAGTGATCAAAACCTTAACAGTTGATGATACATAACAGTTGAAGGTGTGTATTTATAGAAAATGGCGACCGGAAGGAAGTAGTGGTGGAAATTACGTCATGACTATGCAACTGGAAGTGACGTTATCATGAGGCAACCAGAAGTCGTCAGGGGGCGACCAGAAGTGATGTAGGCGGAAGTGACAACATCTGATAGGGCCAGAAGTGATGTCATCAAGAAGCACCCAGAAGCGACATCTTTGGGAGTCAGAGGCAGAAATGATGAAATGGAAGTAGAGCCATTTTGGGAATCCAGGACTGTTGGTGAGTGAGTTTGTTTATTGCTTTTCTTTGTTAATTCTGGTGAAAAAACAAGAAAGGCGTTAATACCCGATACTACCCCTTTGTCTCGCAATCTTTCACTTACCTCCAGGCGCATGAGTGTGACAAGCTGACTTCACTCTGCAGTTCAAACCATGGAAGGTGTTAATTGTAAAACTTAAGATGGGAATATTGGGCACACACATACTACACGCATATATCATATACACACTTAGAAAGTGTATTTGAGAAGCTTATGGACTGACTCACAACATCCTAGTTAAGTGTAACTCTTTACTCTTTATACCATACCAAGTTGATCACCTCGGATATGGTAGCTCATGAAAACCATTTCATCAGCTTTAGCATTTCTTTGGACATAGAAACTTTATATCCATCCATTACAGATCCATCATCGTGCTTCCCCATTTCTTATATTAACTCTGTTTAAGTCCCTGGGATTTTTTTGGTTGAGAATATCACACCAGCTAGTGGACTAGTAGGTTAATTTTCTGTAAATAAAGGGAAGAAAGATCAAATTTTTAATGAAGAATATCTATAAAGTAGATAAAACTACTATTGGGTCTTGAGATTATGGACAGTCACTGAACAATAAAATTGGTTAGAGCATTTGAAGGTGTGTGGTGTGCCCACTTAATTTGTTTTGCTGATGATTTTGATACAGAAGAGTCTCCTCAGTGCTCTTGTCTCCATGCCCGTTTGAAAATGAACATCTGTTCTGAAAGGTGTCAACTGCCTTGAACCAATTTGCAATGCTAGGTCCATAACTGCACCTAATAAAAGTTCAGACTGATTTACTCATCAGGATCTTCAAAAATCAGCTTCAAGTCCATCACATTTTAAATGTAAAGTGATTATCAGCAATCCTGACAAGCCTTTGACTGAAAATGCAGTAACAGACATGATGCTGTGAGACACAAGAATTTACTACTCCAGGGAGGACTGAAATGGCACAAAACCCCCTGAGCTTGAAGTCAAATGGATTTATCAGAACATCCCACACGAAAGATCCACAATCAATTCTCTGTCGACAGATCGCTTCACTTTTTTCAATGCAGGGTTTGTTCGCTGTGACTAGAAGGAGCCCACACTATACTTAAGCGTCGGCCACTGACAGCTTGATGAAGCGTCCAAACTCTGCTTACAACAGACAGGCACATTTCTCGCTTTATTGATAAGAACTGTTTGCCATTAAATATAAAAACGAGTTTATCTGACATTTGAACTGTTGCTGTTTTCAAGGGTTATTGTGCTGTTGTGTCATCTTGTTTTGCTTTTTCATCTTGAATCTTGACATTTTCTGTCCAATTTCTATTTTTTCCATATGGGCAAAATGAGTCTGGTTTTTTTTCCCTTCACTGGATTTTTTCCTAGTAAATTGTTATTGACAACACAAAGCTGAATGAAGTTTTCTGAGGTGCCGTTTTGAAGAAAGCTATTGAGACAAACTGAGAATTCTAAAAAATCAAACCAAAGGCTAAAATCAATCAGCTATTCATGATTCCTTTGCCTGTTTTTCTAATTCAGTGTTGCAGGGACACCAAAGCCTGTGGTCTAAGTCCAGTGCTATCCATGGAGGCCACACTGCAACCACTAAGTGCCTTTTAGCTGCCAGTGAAAGTGACATGTCTGTGAGGAGAGGCTGGTGTAGACTTGGGGAGCATGTAAGTGTGGGCATCCACATGGGATTTAATCATTTAACATAATTTAGAATAAGTAATGAATAAAATCATTCAGAATAAATATTTATGTATATTTGATTTGTATTACATCCTAAAAGCAGATACAATTAGCATATACCAGATAATTTCTACTTTATTTTGCAAAAAATTAGCTTTGCATTTGATACCTTTGTGTGTGACTTAGAAATTTTACCATTGCCAGGGTTCATAACACAGTGTTTTTGTTTTTTTCTATTAGCAATATCTTTTTTAGTGTAGGAGTTAGTCTCTCACATTTCCTGTAATGCTTGAAAAATGAAAATCCACTCAACACTCTTCACGTACTCACAATCACATCCTAGAACAGCTAAACTGATACCCAGTGCTCTTTACAGATCTGCTCTGTTCAGTTCAGTATCTTGAGATGCAGAGCCTAACCCCGCATAGTTGGGGGTGCTAGTCTATCTGACTTACACACTAACAGTCACTCATTTAGCAGCAATTTAGAGTCAACAAGTAACACGTTTGGCATGTGGGAGGGAAGATGCAATTCAGGGTAAAAATCCAAGCAGACAAGCAGAGAAGATTCTGCTCCACACCGACTATGATTCAGGCAGGATTACAACCCAATATCCTGGAGCTGAGAAGCAGCAGTGTTCATCACTGCTTCCCATTGCCAGTCTAATTCTTTATATTTCATTTCAGTCACACTGAAGTGTTTTCTTGTGTTGTGGATCATGTTCCTATTGTTAGTTTTAGTTCAGCTTCTTAGAAGATGCACTCACATTTCACTCTCAAATACTTTGACAGAGAAGAAGTAATGGTTTACTTGTACTCAACACAGCAAGCAGATCAGCCAAAAACTGTTCAAACATTTGATGGTGGAATGCGATTCTTCTAAGGCAGTGTCTGGACTTTTAAGTGCCTCCTCCATATTATTTGTATTACCACCAGACAACTTCACTTTTGGGTTGTTTTTATAGATTACACAGTTCAGATGCTTAAATATGCAGTAATATCAATGTTGTATATTGGGGCATTATTTCTGGTTGTCCAGCAGACACTGTTGTTTCACAACATACATTTTTTATTGGTTTTGGAGTCTGATTGTCTCCGGTAATAAAAAGAATACATAAGTTTCATTCTTCTGATCTTAACTGTGTGTGGGGGGGTACTCCATCATTTCAGAAACCTTGCACTTACGTTCATTGGCAACTCAGAATTGGTCCTGTGGGCATTTGTATGAATGAGCCCTGTGATGAAGTGGCACATTGTCCTCTTTTGGAGTAGCTGTCGAGGTAGAGTCTGTTCCCAGGATACCCCTGAACTGGATTAAGTGGGTTTGATAAGGTTATGTTGTTAAGAATTTAAATCTTTTTTGCTTCTTATTCTTGAAGTTAACAAATTACACTTTTGGGCTTTTGTTTACCAGACCCCAGATTTTGGGTTTGCAGATGAACCATAAAAAATAATTGCAATTCTTCAGAGTCACAACTGTATTGCTATATATTTACATCATATCCCAAATCAAATATACATTTTTCATAATATAAAAATAAAATATAAACTAAATCTCACATTAACATGTTTAACACTTTGAAATTACAAACAAGTACACCAGTACAATTAACAGTATTTTAATGACAGAAAACATTGTTTTTTGTTTAAATGTGTTTTTCTTCTTATTGTGATTGTGGCAAAATAAGTACAGTACTTTCTTATTTCTTACTTATAAATAAGTTGGAAAATATGTGCACGGTGTAACATTCAGGCACACATTGTGATAGGGTGAACTGTATTTTAAACTTAGAGCATTTTTAATTTATTTACTTTATTAAAGAGACATTTTTGTTTATTACATTCTTTGCCATAATAGTGTGTATGTGTGTGTGTGTGTGTGTGTGAGATGTGAGATTGAGGTTTGCTCAGACCACTGCACAGCTCTTTGTACAGATAGTCTGTTCAGGCTTACAGTATGCTAAGTGCATGCAGAAACGGATGCACAACTCTGCTGCCATTTCATTTGCTCTGGCTGACTACCCTGGATCTGTTTGCCAGCAGAATTGGCTATCTGACATGTAAAGGAAGGAAATACTATATGGAAAGTATACAAGTTGATGTGACCTCCCTCAAGCAATATTTGAAACATTATTCTAACCTGTAATTGACGTCATCCAGAATGTTCCTCTGTTTTAAGGATGGATGTCAAAAAGGGAATTGCTTAGGGGAGGATATATTTAATTATTGTATTTAGATAGATAGATAGATAGATAGATAGATAGATAGATACTTTATTAATTGATTATTAACATATTTGCATAACTGTAATGGTGGCCGGAAAAAAAACTTTTGAGGAAAAAGTACTGTTCATTGGAAACTTGGTTTACTAAAAAAGTCTATCTATAGAGGTTGGCAATCCCACTCCAAACAACCCCTTAAATGTTACCCATGACCATACCTATAACCCTACACTGTTTACTTCAATTCTAGCTTATTGTATAAAAATCAAGTATGTATGGATCAGCGTTATGACCAGGTCTACTTTGGCATGATTATTTTGTCATCTGAAGAGTCTCTGATGTTGGTCTTACATATTCTAGTTGTGGTAGGAACTAAACCAAGTAGATTCATGGGTTCATAGGCTCGTATTTGTTGCATGTACAGTGAAATTTACTTTCTTGTGCCAGTTGTTATTCAATAAAACTTACTCTCCATATCAAAATAGATTTAAGGATGTTCTAGGAACCGAAGGCTCAGCCAGAAGCACACTTTATTCTATAAGGTGGTGCACTAAGATATGGCAGCTGTCAGCATTGGGTTCAAGGCAATAGGCAACCTTGGCCAGGATGTCAGTCTAACACAGTTCCCCTTTATTTATACTGGGCTGATTTATTAGTATATTGATGTGTTTGGGATGTGTGAGTAAATTGGAGTACCTAAAGAAAAATATCATGCAAATGAGGAAAGTGCATCAACCCCATAAAAGCCAAGACTAAGCTGATGATAGCAGATGTCAGTAGAAGGTCTTAAGCAGCACTTTCAACCATTGTGTCCAACTTTTGTGAAGTTCTTCTTTAAATGATTTGCTTTCAAAATGTCTTGCTTTTTTGTTCTTAAATTTGACCTAATTGATTTACTACGCCATTCCAGTCTTGAGCTAAAACAGAGCCTGCCAGCCTGAAAACTTTGAGTTTTTTTTCCTAGAATATGATTTGCTTTACAGTACCTCTAGCAGTGTGAGGTCTGAGCTTTGTAGTGCTGGCATGTTGTCTTTGTGTTTGAAAGTTTGCTGATTTTCACTCAAAGGCCAGAACTGCTCTGCTGTTATCAAAAGTGAAAGTTTAAAAGCATTTTTTCTTCCTCACATCAAGGCTGTCGTGTGACTTGTTGGAGGATTGTGGTGTGCATGCTCTGTGAAACAGAAAGGGCAAAAGTCAACTTTTTGTCTCCTACAAAAAAGTTCCAGTTGAATGGTTAGTTGAACTGATTGTAAATTGGCACACATAAAAAATAAAACTTTTTAAAGAAAAATGACTGCATGCCAAAAGTAGCATGCTGGAAAAGGGAGTGTTAAAATTTGTTGTTTACTAAATTTTTTGCAATTAATTCTTTGATTTACCGACAATATATGAATTCCTGCTACTCAATTTATTTTTTAATGAGTAAGGCTGCTATCTAATGCATCCAATGTCATGGGTTTGAATCCTTTGCCTAGACGTCCTGTGGAGGTTTGCACATTCTAAATGCATTTGTGTGAATTTTCCTTTCACATCCCTAAAGACATGCAGGTCTGTTTAATTGGTGATTCCACATTGGCTCGTGTGAGCCCTGAGGTGGACTGAAGTTTTGTCTAGGACTGTCCCCTTCCCTTGAGTAATTAACTTTAACACAACAGAAAATTCCTTAAGGTGTACTGCCAAAATAAATAAACCACATGCTGTCTACTTGAGAAGAGTAATATGAAAACATATAATAGCATCTATTAATAACATCAACTTATTCTGAGATATTAGAATACAGTTAAATGAACGCCCACCACTGTAAATCAATCAGTCAGATTATTGTGTACGGATACATCATTTATAGAACACACCTTCACTGGGCACATCACATAGCACACAAGAATACATGTGGAAATAGAAACCAAAATGGGACAGAAAAAATGAATAAAATAGATAGAACCTGCTGCAATTTAAGTTAAAGTAAAACAAACATTTTAAGAGAGGCTTTGAGGTTTAATGGTTACTGTTACTGCCTCACAGTCCTAATTTGGCCAATGTCTGTATGGAATTGGCATGTTTCTCTCATATCGGTGTGTGACTTTTATTCAGGGTACTCTTTACTCTCTAAATTGGTTCAGCATGACAGTGTATAGCTGTGTACCTTGGCCCCAGTTCTCAGAGTTTATGTGATTTATCATTTTCATTTAACATTTTGTCTGTTATGTCATCACCTGCACCATACCGCGTTTTGCAGTGCAGCACATTGCTTGAGCACATTTGCTTGTGTATGTGGTTGCTTCTGGAGGACAAATCTTGATTAAGCTGTTTATAAAATACCAAAATATGTTAATGTTAACACTTAACAAGATGAAAGACTCGTTGGTAGACTAGATTTTGAAGCAATTTGTTTCATTTCTTAAGTTTTGTTTCTGGTTTTCAATCTTATACCTGTTTAAGACTGCAATGGCTACTTGCCATTTGGTTTTGGTTCATTTGTGATTTTGGAGTGTACTGATTTGCTCCATCTGAAATCCCTCTTGGAAATCCCTTTGACTTCCCACCACGCTCTCTCTTTCTAATTCACTTTTACTCGAGTATGATCACTCCATTCAGATGATGACACCAATGCTGCCAGGTCTCCAGTCCCACTGACTCTAAAGTAGAATGAGTGGATTTGGAATTGGATAGATGGTTTCAACATTTCAGGCATTTTGCAAGGTGAAATGGATTCTCCACTTTTACAGGGCTGGGTAGAGATGTGCAAAAAGATTCTTTGTAGTGATTTTATTTAATCACTGATTCATTCATTTCAAAAGCAACAAGTTCTTTTCTAGTTTAAAATCTAGAATACTATAACAGTCTAACAATTTTAACCACCAAACAATTCAAATAGTATAAAAATCAAGCAACAAAATAAGAAATTCACAAATCATCATCATCATCATAATAATAATAATAATAATGGGCGGCACGGTAGTGCTGCTGCCTCGCAGTAAGGAGACCTGGGTTTGCTTCTTGGGTCCTCCCTGTGTGAAGTTTGCATGTTCTCTCCGTGTCTGCGTGGATTTCCTCCGGGTGATCCGGTTTCCTCCCACAGTCCAAAGACATTCAGGTTAGGTGCATTGACGATCCTAAATTGTCATTAGTGTGTGCTTGGCGTGTGGGTGTGTGTGCCCTGTGGTGGGTTGGCACCCTGCCCAGGGTTTGTTTCCTGCCTTGCGCCCTGTGTTGGCTGGGATTGACTCCAGCAGACCCCCATGACCCTGTAGTTAGGATATAGCGGATTGGATAATGGATGGATGGATAATAATAATAATGCTCTATTGAATTTTGACAATAAATAAAATTTCAACAATGAATAATAAAACTCGTACAAATAGAACTTTAGAATAGTGCACACATCACAATAAAACTGGGAGAACATTGAAATATGACTAAATAAAATTATTTTCAGTTTTGGATTAATCTCCTTCAATCTTCCTTCTTTTATATCCCGTCCTTTCTAATGCAATCTACCATACATATATCATTAGTGAACTGAACTGCAATTCAATGTACTGTGAGTCTCTTGTCTGCACTTCAGTACATGAACTGATTCTTTTGGTGTGCTGTATTGAGTGTCAATTTTCTGCAGTTTGTTCTTTAGTTCTGTACATGAACTGATTTGTTTGGTGAACTAGTTCAGTGTACTGTACTGCAAGTCTCTTGTCTGTAGTTCATAAACAAACTTCTCAAGATCAGTAGGGGGCATACTGGTTCATTCAATCAGTCACTGTCATGAGATGGTCATAGTCACTCAGTCATAGTGAACAGATTAAGGGTTGGTACTTGGTGTAATCTACCAAGTCAGTCAATGTCTAGTTGTCGTCATGACCGTTTTGTTGAAACAGTTTACTGATAGGATATTTCCTGAAGACAGCAGCCATTTAAGTGTAGTTAAGATGTTACAGTAGCTCCAGACTGTTGCAGAATGCTATAAAAAACATAGCATGCATTGTGCATGCCTTGAAAAGATTCATTCTTTAATGTCATTGAACCAGTATGTTTGATCAGAGACCAAGACAAGTACAACAGAATTAGTTTGTTCATTCATTGCACATCACTAGGGCTGGGGGTATAATTTGCCTCATGAGGAAGACGAACATGAGTTATTTATTTTTATTGGGAGAGCCAAGATTATGTAGTGTGGTAAGTTTTGTTTTGTTGTTCTTGTATGGCAATGAGACATGGGTATGTTGACATATAGTATGATTAATAAAAATGAATAAAGTAGTGATCTAGAGTGTACCATCTAAAATTGTGAACTTCAAACTTACTGGTTTACAAACATTAATTTATCTTATTTAAGAGAACAAACACAAACAGTAATACAGTCAGTAAAATGCACACATTCCCTGAAAAAAACACTCTAGACCACTGCCTTATAAGAGCTAGATTAAGCTTCATCAAATTAAGCAAGATGACTCTTCATGGAAGTTATATAGTAAAGAATACCACAATAGATGAACCCTTCAGTTTTGTAATTCCATTGGGTGTTAATCAAACATTGACGTTAAGGACTGGAAATGATTTCAGCTCTGAAGAACATTTCAAATTTCTTAATCTTAGTCTTGAAATTACAAATTTACCTGCTACACTAAAACTGATAACTAACATAATATGCAGTAATACTGATGCTTGATGACTGAGGAAGTGAACAATGACAAGGTTCTAAATAATTACTGATACATGAAAATGTATAATGCTGATGTTTGATGATTGGAGAAGTGAAAATGACAATGTCCTAAAATGGACACCATATCTTAGTATGAACAAGTCTTAAAAGTTTGTGGAGACAATGCTAATTACCTTTTATTTGCAAGAGCTCCTGGCTCAAGCTGAGGAGGAGAACATTCCCAGTGCCATACTAATGACTATGCATATATTTAGGTGCAAATCAAAACTACTATGATTAATACATGGCCAGGAATATGGATGGAAGCTAGTATCAAACATTCAAGGCATCGAAGAGATATTTGTGGCTACTATTCATTGTGGACACAGTCATTCTTACTCTGCATTTTATTGGGAATTTTCAAGTTATAATTCATTCTGCACTGCTTACTGCTTTTTCCACTCTGAGAGTGAAGTAGCAGATATGACAGAGACACCCTATATGTCAACTTGAGTATAACCTATCAGTAGTATCATCACTAGAGAAACAAATGTAGGGTAGGAAATTGCTGCAGTCCTCATCTGACGTGTTTGCTAGAGGAGATAATGAGTGATGATCAACAAGTCCGCTGTAGAGACGCAGCCATGGATACCACACAAAAACTAAGAACTGGCGCAGAAACGACTGAAATGGATAAAATGGGTAGATAATATATCAGTTTCTCTGGATCAGACAAATAGATAATAGGGTAATATAATTTGCAGTTTTTTCTGCTAACAACTGTCAAAGATAATTAATTAGATTCTGAATGATTACAGACAGTTTATCTTTCTTCTGCTGAATCAGATATTGAGTCATTGCTGTTTATGAATACAAAAATCTATTGAATTAGTTTGTTGGCATGAAATAATTGTTTAACTCCAGAACCATAGTTAAATACACGTTTATAATGGACAGTAAAAGAAATAAGAGTAAACATCATTAAAAAGCAATTAATTTCTCAAACCCATAAAACCTGTAAAATGATTACATTAGGTCATCTACTTTACCTTTAATCGAAATTCCCGTCCTTGTATTTTTTGTTTGTATATTACATAGCTTATGCTTTACTCAAAATTGTTTGACTTGACAAGCAGAAATTAAGCAACGCTTTGCTGACCTGCCTTGATCTGAATTCTAATCATACTTACACATCTAATTGCAATCACACTTCTACTGCCCTGTGTTATATTGGGGTGGTAATTCATCTGTTAATTCAAAAATAAGTCTACAGCAAATGTATTAATTTATAAAGCATTAAGCTTGTTATATAGCTCAGGGGACTACACAAGCCTGAAATGTTACATTAGGTAATTTATGAGAGGTAGGTTCATTTACGATTTTTTAAATTATATTCCTGGAAAAGTTTATTATTATAGTTTGAATATATACTGAATTAATGTTTTATACAGTTGGCTAATTTTACATGCTTCTCCTTTAGTATATGAGAGATGTGTACCACATAATTTTAACCCTTGCTTGGGTATTTCAGTAAAGAATGTATTTGCTTATGAGAGGTTTAATGATATTAAATTCCAAGGTTAGCCTGACCACTGTCACTTGGTGTTTGCACAGTTTCTGCATGTCTTGAAGGTTTTCCCCAAATTCTTCAGTGCACCTTTGATTGGTTGGCCTGGTTTTAGTGAAGGTGGATTGGCATTTTATCTAGGATTAATTCTTTGTTGCAATGGGAAAGTTCACAAAATGAATTAAATATTTTTGCAGCAAACAAAATGTATACTAATCATCCATCCACTCATAGTCTCTGCTGTGTGCGGCTCTGTAATGGCTTAAGCAGGTTCTGAAATAGATAGATGGGTATACTGCAACATTACAGATCTGTTCCTTTGAATTAAAAAAAAAAAAATGCAGTCAGGAGCAAAAATGTATTTTCATTTTTTATGGATTTATTTAGTGAATATTGAATCCTCAATTTGGTGAGCCCAGTCCTGGATAGCAAGTTCTTAATCCATTACATTGTCCTTTCCCATTTGATTTACTGGGCCAGACAGAAATTTTAAAAAGTGTCTCTTTTGAGTTTAGATTTTTGATTGCATTAAATTAAATACATTTGTAATATTTTGGTGTCTTATTGACTTATTACCTACTTTAATCTAGTGCAGTGTTTCTTAAATTATGGGTTGCCACCCAAACTGGGTCATGGACATGTTTAAGATATAAATTTAGCCGAGTTTGTCCAAATGTTCAGTTCTGTGGTGAGTGATGTATCGCCTTCTATTTAGCTTACTATGTATTGTGGTTATGTTGGCACATCACAGGGTGCTTTTGCTTCTATGGTCCGAAAATGTTTGTATTCTCCACTACACCACCAACCCTAATATAACCTGTGAAACAGTTTGATAGATGACTGACACCAAAGACATGTAGAAGAAAGTGGAAGAGAAGAGGGAATGACACAGACACCACGGTGCTAGTTTATCAAAATGAAAATAGCAGGGAATGTATTCTATCACCTGTATAAAATAAAAATAGTGCATACAATTGTAAGGAATAATTTAGCCATATGACTCAAGTTTTTCACTCAGTTTAATTAATTGTTAAATAAACATTGCAACATGTACAATTTGGAAACTCACATACAAGAATGTATTGCTAATGGTGGAGCTTGTTTGAAAAGTTAAGACAAGGTAAATTATTTTTTTTACTTTATTTCTTATCTTACTCAATACAACCAAGATGTCTGAACAGAGATAGACACTTTCTGGCACCATAAATCAAGTGACCATTCATACTAACCTTTCAAAAATCATCATATTCTCACACTGCACCCATTATGAAGAATTTAATTCTCTCAGCTTTACTAACATTACACTAAGCATTCATACTGGCAGTAATATATCTCAGAAATCTATTTTCAGTTTTGAATAATGATTATTGTTTTATTAACAACTAGCCATGAATGCCTCCCATCTCATTGTTCCTCTTCTTGTTTCTCACACTCACAGTTCCTCTTTCATTGTGTCACCAAAGCCAAACTGACCAATCACACTAAAGCCAAACTGACCAATCACAC